>SJYT01038658.1:121243-292959 GCA_006410635.1 Cephalophus harveyi | reverse complement strand
CTTTCACAGCATCATCTTTCAGGATTTGAAACAGCTCCACTGGAATTCCATCACCTCCACTAGCTTTGTTCGTAGTGATGCTTTCTAAGGCCCACTTGACTTCACATTCCAAGATGTCTGGCTCTAGATGAGTGATCACATCATCATGATTATCTGGGTCGTGAAGATCTTTTTTGTACAGTTCTTCCGTGTATTCTTGCCACCTCTTCTTAATATCTTCTCCCTCTGTTAGGTCCATACCATTTCTGTCCTTTATCGAGCCCATCCTTGCATGAAATGTTCCCTTGGTATCTCTAATTTTCTTGAAGAGATCTCTAGTCTTTCCCATTCTGTTTTTTTCTTCTATTTCTTTGCACTGATCACTGAGGCTTTTTTTTTTTTTATCTCTCCTTGCTATTCTTTGGAACTCTGCATTCAAATAGTATATCTTTCCTTTTCTCCTTTGCTTTTCACTTATCTTCTTTTCACAGCTATTTGTAAGGCCTCCTCAGACAGCCATTTTGGTTTTTTGTATTTCTTTTTCTTGGGGATGGTCTTGCCTCTGTACATAGTTCATCAAGCACTCTATCAGATCTAGTCCCTTAAATCTATTTCTCACTTCTTAGGTTGGCCATGTGACTGAACTCTGGACAATGGGATGTGATTTCTGTGTAGAAATCACATGAGCTACTTTCTGGATCAGCCCATAAAAATCTTCCATGTACCATAATCCCTGCTCTTTGCCACTTCCAACTTCCTGGAATGGAATAAATCTGGAGTGGTTTGAGGAGCTCCGCTTTGAGGACGCTGAAATTGATGGAGGTGAGTGGCCTTATGAATTACCTTTTGGAAGCAGCCAGTCTACTATTGCACCATGTCATGAGCCAGAAATATATCTTATTATGTTAAGCCACTGAAATTTCAGTATTTTTTCCTATTACAATTCTTTAGGTATCTATCCTAAGTAATTAAATGCTTTACATCTGACATGCTTGAAAGGTATTACGGTTAAAAAAATGTTTACTTTTATTAAACCAAATTTTTCCACTGATTTGATCACAATAATTTCAGGGTTTGTTTTGCTTTTACTTTAATAAATATTAGCTAGTAGAACTATTAGTTTTCTAATTGTAAAAGTGGTAAATCAAAGAAATGGGAAGTAATTGATTAATTTTAATTAATTACAGTTTATAATTAATTTCTAATAATAGAAAAGGGAACAATATGTCTTTGTTTAGGGATAACTGCACTAAGCTTTTCCTCACTCCCTCTAATCTTCTAGAAGTTTATTCTAGCTAGAAGAGAAGTTTATTCTAGCCAAAAGAGGAGAAGTCTAAGAAACAAGCTGTGTCCAGGGCTACGAGGATGTACAGCACCAGGAATTTTAAATATAAACTCACACACAAAGCTATGTTCAACCCAGAATTAACTAGATGAGAGGAGGCAAGTTCTTTGAGGAAGTAGCTCTGAAAAAGCCTCTTCCACAGGAGCTGGGCCTGGTCCAGGGGAGTTTTGCATTCATCCATGAGGACTTTGATGGCAAAGAGACCTTTTGACCTTATTGTCTGTGAAACAAACACTTTCCATCTGGACAACTATAAGGTAGTCAAGGTGCCCTTGATGTGTGGAGCAGGCAAGTTTGCCTCCACAGTTGGTACGGATTTTCATTGCCATATCTTCAAACCGCCACCATTCCTTGAAGGAGATGGCTGACCATGTCACCTTTGAAGACCATCTGACCACAGCCTGATGGACACATGGCTCAGAAACATGAAAACCAGAAAAACGGAAGTTTTCTTTCCAAAGTTCAAATTAGATCAGAAGTATGAGGTGTGTCTACGAGGGACTGAGGAATATGTAAAACAACATGGAAGGGCAATCAGCACAATCCAGGATGGTGGGAAATAATTTTCAAGGGAGAAATATTCCATTTCTTTGACAAATTAGTTATAAGGGAATAAAAGGAGTTGGAGTAATCTACAAATTGAAAAAGACTTAACAAAACATATCAGCCAAATTTGCAATGTGTCATTTTTACCTAGATCATGATTCAAGCAAACTATAACAAAATATGACACTTGTGAATGATGTAGCAGTACATAATATTATACATTCTTAATAATGTCTGACAATTATATTGAATTAATGAAAATTACTGAATTTTATTATTCATAAAATTATTTATGAAAATTACTGAATTCATAAAAAGACTTTTCTCAAAAAAAATTTTTTTTAAGGTATGATGTGCATGAACTGCTGAAGCAGATGGGAATCAGCTGAATCTTCTCACCCTGGGCTGACCTGAGTGAACTCTCAGTCACTGCAAGAAATCTAAAAATTGTCAAGGTTTTACAAAGAGCAATGATTGAGGTCAGTGAAAAAGGAACTGAGCCAGTGGCAGGAACCCTGTCAAAAATTACTGCTTATTCCATGCCTCCCATCATCAAAGTGGACCGATCATTTCATTTCACAACCTGTGAAGAAACCTCTGGAATGCTGCTATTTGGGGGCAGGGTGGTGAATCCACCCCTCCTGTGACCTGTGACATGCATGAGTGTTTAAACCTACACAGGACGTTGGCACTGGGTATCAAAAGGAGAAAGTGTCCCCTCCTTGGTCCACAAAGGCCAGCTTGAGTCATTCTTAGATAAATCTGATTATTAAATTCAAACTTATTATAAGGAAAAAAGAAGGAAGAATTATGTACAGAAGCTAACGATTAATGAGAAGAGATAAGTGTGGTGACAAGATTCTAGTTTTTTACAAGTTTGCCTCGTTTCCTCTTTTCATGGAAGGAATCATCATAGTAATATCAATCATTCATAATGGTAATGACTAATAATGGCCTTGCTCAGCTCTTTTCATAAAAGTATATATTGTGATCTTGTCACAGTGAGGACTCTATCAGAAGAAGCATCTCTAATGAAGGGGATTTATTGGTCTCAGAGAGAAGGTAGACCTTATTACTGGCTTGACCCAAATGCTACACTGCGTCCTCAAGGACTGGCCTTTCGGTCTTGCTCTTCTTCCACCTGTGAGATTTAGCAGCATCTTCAGTTTGCACTCATATCTCACAGGAGAACTTCTTTCCCCCAGGAAAACTTCACCCACATTTTGTTGATCTAACGTAGGTCAACATCCCTTCTTGTACCCAAACAAATTCCAGTGTTTGGGAAAATGTCATATACTTGTGTTTGGATTATGTGGTCCAGTCACTGTGGCAACAGAGACCATCTGCTTAACTTACAGAGGTCAGGTCCCTCGCTTGTGGCTGGTACACAACAGGAGAGAGTTGGAATTATTGATGGAGGGATACTCAAAGATCAGCTTTTAAACAAATTGTATGATGACAAGAGTTATACACCAGACAGTTATCATATACCAGACACTAAGTATTTAAATATATGAACTCATTAAAAAATACAATAGGCACCATAAAACAGGCGCTATTATTAGCCTCATTTTACAAATGAGGAAACTAAGGTATAGATAGATGTTTGTTTTTTGCCCAAAATCAAGACAAATTGATAATAGAACTTAACTTTGACTCCGGATGGTCAATTTACAAGTACACATGTAAATATACACTTAATGAGATGTATAAATACATTTATACTTTTACACATACGTATATATTTACTTAGATATTTATATCCCATGCACACTCACGCACACACACATTGTTGAATTCCTGGTCTTCAGATCTTATGATTATAACAAAGGTGCCATCTGGTGTTAGAACCTTCTAATTGCAGAAAAAGCACCCAAGTGGAAATGAAGACCCTCAAACAAAACAAACTTTAACTTCACAATAGTCTAAAGTCCTACCAGCAGAACTTTCCCCCTCTTTGAGGCATCCTTATCATGCCTGAAAACACATTTAACTTGTCACAGTGTTGCTTCCAGCTGACCCTCACACTTATTCTCTATGTGACTTGCAAAAACCACTCCTGAATGAAAATCACATTATTCTCATGTACAGGGAGACAGCATGTATGGACTTTTTTTAGGGAAAATATGAGTTGTCCTATAGTACACACCAAGTCTTCCCATTTTTAGCACCCAGTCCAGCCCTATGCATACGCCTGCCTGTCCCATGTGGCTGACTTTGAAGGTACTTCTCTTCCTCTTTTTTAATTAATGGATAAAATGTGATGGCTGCAAATCTTGCCCAGGACATGGGAGTACATTGTGACAGACTCCTTGTTTTGTTTCTCTAGCTGCTTTGGTAAACTTGGCCTTGATATTGGTCTGACATAATGCAGGAGATCTCCAAGGATGATACCTTGGACAGAAACCCAACCCTGCCTTTGCGGTTCTTGTTCAGAACAATTTATTCTAGATTTTTGGAATTATTTCCAAAATTATCCTTGAATCGAAACAAGGTCCCCAGGACCAGTATCTTCTAGCTCAGACCTTCTTGTCAGCCCATTGTAACTTAGTCAGAATTTCCTCCAGGTCATGATTTAATAAGTCTTCTGGTAAACTGAAGGAGCAATTTAACATGTGCATACTCACTCATCTCCTTAAAAGCTCTATGCAAATCTAGAGTGCCTGCCTCCCTCTCAAATGAGCATCCTATTAAAATAGATGATTAGTTACTGTACACACGCAGACACACATACACTCACACACAAGACTCCAACACTGTAGGCCTCCGAGCTGCGGAACATCCAGTTTCTCATGGCACATAAGGTGTTAATAGTGCAGTGTTATTGCGATGCATTTAAGTGAGCTGAAGGTTTTTGGCAAAATAGAACATTCTTAGTTAAGATTCAAGTACCAAAGGTTACACAAATGCAGATTACACAATTTCACAGCTGTATAATATCAACATATTTTTAAAAAGACGTGACGAGAGAAGGTGCTGAGCAGAAGTTCTCTGATAACGTGGCAAGCAGTGTGGCTTTCAAAGGTTTTCCACTGAATCAGTATCCCATTAAATAGTTTGGCAATAAGGATTGATCATAGTATGAACTGCAAATATTCCAAGATCATTAGCTTTTCAGCTGGGTAACATCACTGAACGGAGAAGGCAATGGCACCCCACTCCAGTACTCTTGCCTGGAAAATCCCAGGGACGGGGAAGCCTGGTGGGCTGCCGTCTATGGGGTCACACAGAGTCGGACACGACTGAAGCGACTTAGCAGCAGCAGCAGCAACGTCGCTGAAGGAGCCCTGAAGGTGTGTGTGCTCAGTCGTGTCTGACTCTTTGTGATCCCATGGACTGTAGCCCACCAGGTTCCCTGTCCGTGGAATTTTCCAGGCAAAAATATTCGAGTGAGTTGCCATTTCCTTTTTTCTCCAGGGGGTCTTCCCAACCGAGAGATGAAGCCCGAGTTTCCTGCGTCTCCCGCCTTGGCAGGTGGATTCTTCCCCACCGAGCCACCTGGGAAACCCGTGGCTGTTGTCCAATCGCTCAGTCGCCTCCGACTCTGTGAGATCCCGTGGACTGCAGTACGCCAGACTTCCTTGTCCTTCACTATTTCCCAGAGTTTGCTGGTCAAAAGCTGTTTCTGGGCCTTTGGTCCAATGGTAGACCCTAGATCCTTGCTTCAGGAACTTAGGTCCAGAGTTCTATGCACAAGTCAGGGATAAAGAAGTAATGATATTTATATACTCTTTCTCTACATAATCTGGAAGACTCAGAGTTCAAACTGCCTATTCTAAAGAGACTCTGAAAATATTCCTTCTATACCAGAGAAAATTCTGCACCTAATTAACATTTTTATTTCCTAATCTTTTCAGTTCAGCTGAGTCTTCTCTTAGGACTAAATTCTTCCCCTTGATTACAAGGGCTATTCGTGAATCTA
This sequence comes from Cephalophus harveyi, assembly GCA_006410635.1. Classification (NCBI taxonomy): domain Eukaryota; kingdom Metazoa; phylum Chordata; class Mammalia; order Artiodactyla; family Bovidae; genus Cephalophus; species Cephalophus harveyi. Next base: position 287,167 of record SJYT01038658.1, on the reverse strand, counting down.
TCTGTCACGGGATCTTCAATGTTTTTTGTGGGCTAGAATACCGTATCACCCCACTACTCCACCAGGGAAGCTTCCCTGGTGGCTAAGATGGTTAAGAATCTGCCTGCATGTAGAAGACTTGGGTTCGATCCCTGGGTCAGGAAGATCCCCTGGAGAAGGAAATGGCAACCCACTCTAGTATTCTTGCCTGGAGAATTCCATGGACAGAGGAGTTGGTGGGCTACAGTCTTTCACTTTCCACTACTCCTCCTGCCAGACCCAGTTCTACCATCTCCCATCTTCCCTTAGACTCCTTGACAAGAACCAGAGTCTGCAGACCTGGATTCAAGTTCTAAAGTGAACAAATAATGAGGGAATTTTCTGCTGTGATAGAAATATTTGATTTCTTGCTTTAAGCAGTACTTTGTGTGGCCCATTTCCTACAGAGAATTTATGAACAATAATAAAGCTGACAAAAAAGCTGATCTACTTCTTTTTATCACCATGCATTGATAGCTCTAAACAAGGTCAGTGAGAAGCTACTGTTTCCTCCCAAAATCTTTTGTCTAAGCTCTAAACAATTATTATAGTTTCCATTGAGTTTTACTGTTAATATGCAAGCCTCAAAGTAATACATCTTCATTAATCATTCTTTAATAGTTATTGTATTAGCATGAAAGTTAATTCAGAAAACTCCTAGTTATATAGTCAGCCCTTACCACATGTAGACTCAGCCACACACATTTGTTTTGAGAGTAAGTTGGTAATAATTTAGAATAAATCTTAGTAGCTCACTTTGGACACAGGTCAACTCTCCAACCCAAACCCATGGTACTACATATTCTTGTGTTTAGGAAGTAAATAAAAATAAACAATGATAACATAGCGATTGTAAAGGCAAAGAAAGAGAATTTTAAATACTTCGATTTGTCATTCTGTGTGAGCACTTGAAGTTTTTACTTTTTTGGAACTTTCAGGAAAAAAAAGACAATTCATTCACTCCAGGATTATGTCCTTGTTGGAAAACACTGCAGAATGTAGGTACAACAGTGAAAAGGCTTTCCCAGGGAAGATGAAGCTATGCCCACAGAAAAACACAAAAGAAAATATGGCACAAGAAAATCAGTTTAAATTTTATTTTCTTTTATGCAGTTTTTCTCTTCTGATTTTTTTTCTGATGTAAAACTTTAAATGAGATCAACCAAACACAAAAATATTTGCACACAACCAGCATCAGCTTTGAGCAATGCATAGTCAGACATCAAACCTTAAAATGGACTCTTCTAGGTCAGCTTATTCAGACTGTGTAAGGCTATTAACCATGCATCAAAAAATACAAGGAAGTGGACATTTCTTAGGGGAAAAAAAAAATGAAATTTTGAAGAATGACAGGAGAAAGCACCAAAAATAATGCTCTTATATTACCAGAAGCAAGTAGACAATAATATCTGAATCCCACAAATTTTCACCTAGAATTAGACACATATTCTATTGAGAGAATAGCACTGACACATGTATGTTACCATATGTAAATAGACGGCCAGTGCAAGTTCAATGGATGAAGCAGAGCACCCAAAGTCGATACACTGGGACAATCTAGAGGAATAGGATGAGGAGGGAGGTGGAGGGGGTTCAGGATGGGAGGACACAGGTATACTTGTGGCCAATTCACGTTGATGCTTGGCAGAAAACACCACAATAGTGTAAAGTAATTATCCTCCAATTAAAATAAATAACTACATTAAAAAAAATAAATTTATGGGTCCAAAAATGTCCATTTCTTTTGTAATTTAGTCACTTTCAAATGATTTTTGCAGATTTAAATCTTTGGAATTTCTTACCAGAAACAATAGATATTTCTGATAAACTTTCTTCCTAGTGAAGATATTTTGGTGGAGATGTTTTTGCTGAGAGATATTTCAGAGCCACTAGAAATTTGCCTGTATAAAAGTTTTTTTTTAAAAAATGAACAGTCTTACAATTCCTAGAACACTGTGATTGAAATTTTTGTGAATATCTACCAAATTTATCCTTATGTGCAAGAATTTTCCATTCATATATATGTTCCTTCACATGAAAAAATTAAAATTGAAATTAATAGAGTGTTCTTGCATCAGTTATAAGTGAAGATAGGATGAAAAATTTGTTTATACTATTTTTGGAATGTGAATAAGCAAAAAAGATAAATTTGTCATTGACAAATTTGCACTGTAATACTCACTCCAGTTTCAGACCAATATAGGTATATGGATTTTCCTTTTTTGCAAAAACATATTAGTATAGTTAAAAGTATTGCTCCACTACTTTTTTCCTTTTTGTACTGTAATATTTATTTATTTTTACTAGTATGATCATATACATATATATATATATATATATATATACACACACACACACATACACCCCCCAAGAAAATAAAAGTTGCACTGTGTTTCTTTTCTGGCATTATTATTATTCAGCTCATTAATTCACTTAGCCTAGAGAAGGAAGATATTTTTTCTTAATGACTCTCTGCGAGTGTTAAACATGCTGCAACCATCACTGAAGCCACATATAAAAGTGGAAGTGAACCGTGGACAGCCCTGAGGTTTGGTGTGCTTTTGTATTATACAATGTCTAGTGTATTATAATGGTTTCCAACAGTTTTAAATACTTCTCTTCACTCCATATTTACCCTTTATTTTCCTGCCAGATTCATCATCCAGACATTCATGATCAAAGTCAGCAGTGACTCCAAAATTTGTATATAAGAAAAGCTTTCTTAGAATTGTCCATCAGCTTGGAGGGGACATCAGAGGGCTTGTCTAAGACCGAATTTTCTCAGCAAGGGCAAGGGTTTAACTTTTTGCTTATTTGGAGGCACAGGAGGTAGGGAGGGGCAGGAAGGGAGGAGGAATCAAAAGCCAGCTTTTGTGACTACTGCTGAGCAATAGCATGGAGGTGCCCTAATTCCACAAGCCTGGAGACTGGGAATTCCAAGGGAAATCCAGTATATCAGCTAGTCATGTGATGGTGGACAAGTTTTTATTCTCAGTCTCCTCATCTGAAACATGAGGGGGTGGGCCTAGATGGTCTCTTAAAGCCCCTTCCAACCATAACATTCAATGCTTATGACTCATTTGCCATGGAAGTCTTCAGCTACGGATGGCCCTAGATTTATGCCAAATTTACATTGCATCAAAGTGGAGAGACAAACAGCCATGGAGCCAGAGACTATGAGTTAATCGGCAGGCTCTGGTTGGATAAATGAGAAAGTATCAGGTTCCTCTTTAAAGGACCAGGTGTTTTACATAGTGCGTGTTGTTCTTCCATAAACTTTGGCTTCTTAGATCATGTCTACATTCACAAGTCCTTCTGCAAACCACGTCACTATCAACTGAAACAAACGTTGACGTTTTCTCTTTCTGTTTTGCCTAGAACTCCTATAGTCCCACTGGACAAAAATTGGGTAAAAGTAATTTTAAAAATTGCTGCCTATCAGTCCAGTTTACACAACAAATATTTCCATATGGGCAGGAGCCAGTTTTCTGGTATTTGGAGGACAAGCCAGATCTCAGAGTGGTCTTTTAAATCAAAAACCAAATGTGGGGTTGAGCTCATTCCCTGGAACTTCGTTAAGGAGAATTCATTTCACTTCCTTGGCATAAATTAAGCTGCAGTGAGCGAGTGAAAGATTCCACCACCTTTGCTGAGATGGTAAAATGAGCTCTGCAGTGGAGGTCAGAAAGAGACCTGGGCCCTCTGGAGAATGTGGAGGAAGCAGGATCCGATGGCGTGTGTTGGTTTCCTGGCTGCAAGCCAGGAGAAATCAAACAAGTGGCCAGTGAGACTCAGGCCTACATCCTTCAGTGGTGGGGGGACACCTGGTGAGAATCTCTGATCCTGCCCCAGGCTGGAGTGGGGACAGAGGAGAAGGGCGAGACTTGTCTACAACAGGAGGAGGTGTGTTAACATCACAGCCCTCCGCTCAGACTGGAGACACCGACACCAGGGGCAGAGAGTAGCCCCAAGGGCCCTTCTGTGCCCAGTGAGAGGCCTCTGGCTTCAGGAGTCTCCGTTAGCAGCTCCTTTGCTTAGTGAACCGTCTGAATATGGATGCGCCCTGAGCTTTCTGCTCAGATCTCTGGGACCCTCAGAATTCCCATCCCCCAGAGCATCTTCCTTCACTCCCACATCGGCAGTCAGGCATCATTTGTGTGTCACCAAAGCTCCTCAGCTACTGCTCGGCCCAGAACATTCTCCTGTGGCCTAGACCCCAAAACCCAGCACCTTACTGCCCCTCTCCAAAATCACCGCAGATAGTGACTGCTGTTATGAAATTAAAAGACACTCACTCCTTGGAAGGAAATCTATGACAAGCCTAGACAACATATCAAAAAGAGAATCACTTTTCTGGCATAGGTCTTTATAGTCAAATCTATCATTTTTCCGGTAGTCATGTATGGATCTGAGAGTTGGACCATAAGGAAGAGTGAGCACAGAACTGATGCTTTTGAACTGTGATGTTGGAGAAGACTCTTGAAAGTCCCTTGGACAGAAAGGAGATCAAACCAGTCCATCCTAAAGGAAATCAACCCTGAAGATTCATTGGAAGGACTAATGCTGAAGCTGAAGCTCCAATACTTTAGCCACCTGATGGGAAGAGCTAACTCATTGGAAAAGACCCTGATGCTGGGAAAGATTGAATGCAAAAGAAGAAGAGGATGGCAAAGGATGAGATGGTTAGATAGTATCACTAACTCAATAGATGTGAGTTTGAGCAAACTCAAGGAAATAGTGGAAGACAGAGGAGTTTGGTGTGCTGAAGTCCATTGGGTCGCAGAGTCAGACACATCTTCGAGCCTCAACAATCCAACAAACATGGGAAAGAATGTGTACCATAGGGGAAATGGAGATGGAAGTTAGAAGAGATTTTTGAAATATGCTTCTGATTGTTTAACACTTACTTCTCCTCATACCAGGATCTTGTGTATATTCTTCATGGTATGCCATCATCACAGTTCTTAATGAATTTCTTATGTTTATTTCTAACATGAGTTTTGTCCATCCCCTTCCAACAGAATATAAAGTCTGTGAGGACAGAGACTCATTCCATCTTGGTAACTACTAAGTCCTTGGCATCATACAGGTCCTGGCACTTAAAATATTTATTGAATTGGTTTATTAATTAATAACTCAATGGTTTCTATAATTTTAAAAAATAAAAGGACAAACTCCTTTAATGGCTATTTACAGTTTCTGGAATAAAAGCTTGAAGCACTTTCATTCATCAGGTTTCTGGCTTTCTCTGCATCTTCATCTATCAGCTCCTCTCACATGGCCCCCCATTCTGCTCCAGAGTTCTTCTCTTCAAGGTTAAGGTTCCTCGAGGGCAGGGACAGTGTGTTATTAGACTTTGGAGGCCCATGCTTTATACAGTGCCTGATATGTTATAGTTCCTGTGGGAACGTTGGTTAAATGAGCACTTCAGTTGCAGATGGGAGAAGAGGGAACTGTATGAAGTAGCTTAGACATGAAGGAGGAGGGGCTGTTCTCTCAACGAGAGCTACCTGCCAGTCGTAAACTCTGGCACTTTGGGAAAATCTATACAAATATATACAAATCTATATAATTGTGGTTATATCTATACAATAGATATAACCACAATTTTAACCCCTTTACAGTGTTCTTAGTACCCAATGAGACAGCAGGTATGAATATATAGTGCAAACTCTACAGAACTGTACATATATTGCTATTTTTATTAGATAGGTAGGTAGACTAAACATCATATTTATTTCTCTAAATCAGATTTAAACTGTGCCAGATGACATTGAATGGCAAGAAATCCAACTTCCATTATCGTTGGTATTTCTTTCCACTGCCCCCAGTTCAGTTCAGTTCAGTCACTCGGTCGTGTCCGACTCTTTGTGACCCCATGAATCGCAGCTCCCCAGGATTACTCAAAGGTGCCAAGAGACTTTCCCTGGTCTTCATATTTAAAGAGGGCCCTCTCATCTTCAGCTCCTACCTCTCACTGTGAATATGTTTCTGGTTCCAGCCCAGAAGGTCTCCTTGTAGACAGGAGGCTCTGTGCTTCCATGCCAAGCTTATACGTAAGCCTGTTGTGCCAGCCATTCTCTAGGAGATTCTGTTATACACGCCCGCTCTCAGTGAATTGTGGTAGCTTCATCAGCACCCCCAAAATCCTTCAACAGTAGAGGCCCCTGCATAATGAGTGAGTTATCCAGTGGCTCCCCTGCCTTCGGATCCCAGGCAAAGCCGTGTCAGCTGCTCAGGGTATAGAATTCCTTTCACCACGATGTATCACCACTTTTCTTACATCCGAGGTTATAGCTGTTTGCTATAAGTTCAAGCGTTTTTTTCCTCATGTCACATCTCTCCATAGATACAAATAGAAAGTTGTGATACACAAGTGAATTTGGACGTCCTGCAACCAAACCTTAACTGATTCATAGTAAACTCTGTGGAGAGCTCCCTAGCCCACTGTCCAGTGTGTATCCTGTGGCCACAATGTCTCAGCCACGCGACCTGGCCAAGACACAATGTGGTCAGACTTCAGATGTCTTATCTACAAAACAGGAGAGTAACGCCGCACAGCTTAAAGCTAAGCAGCTAGACCTAAAGAGGGCAGGAGCAACTGCATTATACCATATGTGATCATGCTTTCACATCTCATAAGATGCCTTCCAGCTCTGGAATCTAATACATCATTTACTGGGGAGGTGTGTTTTTCTTTGTTACTTAGTTTACTCTTCTGTAAAATGAATATAATAATCCCTGATTGAATCACAAGATGATTCTTGCAAGGAGGATGGAATAAAATAAACTATGCAAATATATTTCAAAAAGTACAAAGTGTTCTTTTAATTGACGTATAGGTGAATTGCCGGATTATATTAGTTTCAGGTGTGTAACATAATGACTCAATATTTTTATAGATTATACTCAATATAAAATTAGTATAAATACTGACTGTATTCCCTGGGCTGTACATCATATGTGCTTGTACGTGCTCAGTCATCTCATCGGGTCCGACTTTGTGACTCCAGGGACTGTAGCCCGCCACCCTCCCCTGTCCATGGGATTCTCCAGGCAAGAGCACTGGAGTGGGGTGCTATTTCCTCCTCCAGGGGATCTTCTCCACTCAGGTATCGAACCTGCGGCTCCTGTGTCTCCTTCATCGCAGGCAGGTTCATGCTGAGCCACGGAGGAGGGCGGGGTGGGGGAGCCCATGCTGTACCTTACACCCTTGTAACTTTACTTATCTTAGCTGCGCTGGGTCTTTGTCGCAGTCCGTGGGCTCTTTGATGCTGCCCCACACAGGGCTTTCTCTAGTTGCCAAGGCAGGGTGGAGGGCGGTGGGGGGGAACTTCTCTTGCTGTGGAGCTCGGGCTCTAGAGTGCACAGGCATAGTGGCTGTGATATGGACATCTCTAGGTGTGGAGCGAGTGCTTAGCTGCCCTGCAGCATGTAATATCTTAGTTTCCCAACCAAGGATTGAACCTACATCCCATTCATTGGCAGGGGGGTTGTTAACCACTGGACCACCAGGAAAGTTCTCCAACTTATTTATTTATACCTAACTGTTTGTACATCTTCACCTATTCCCCTTCACCTCTTTTGCCCTTCCTCCCACCCCCTTCCCTGTTGGTAACCACTAGTTTGTTATCTGTGTCTGTGAGTCTGTTTCTGTTTTGCTATAATTGTCCATTTATTTTAGTTTTTAAATTGCACAGACAAATGGAAAGATACAGTGTTTGTCTTTCTCTCTCTTGCTTCACTGAGCAGTCCCATCTATTGTCCCAAACAGCAAATTTTCATTATTTTTTATTGTTGAGTAATATATTCCATCATGTGTACATGTGTGTGTGTGTGTGTGTATGTTTGTGTGGGTATATATGTATATATATATACACACCATATGCTCTTTTTTTGCTAATTTTTATTGGAGTATATTTGATTTACAATGTTGTGTTAGTTTCCTCTGTACACCAAAGTGAATCAGTTACACATTTACATATATCCACTCTTTTTTCTGTTCTTTTCCCATATAAGTCATTACAGAGTATTGAGTAGGGTTCCCTGTGCTATACAGTAGGTTCTTATTAGTTATCTATTTTAGATAGTGAAGGGTGTACACATGCATATCTTTTCATTCATTCACCTGTTCTATATCATGGCTGTCATACATAATGCTGCTATGAATATTGGAGTGCAATTATCTTTTCAAATTAGTCTTTTTTTCCTTCAAATAAATATCCAGGAATATTTATGAATCCTGAATCCTATGGTAGTTCTATTTTTAATTTTTTGAGAAAATTCATAGTTTTCCATAGTGGCTATACTAATTTACATTTCCACCAACAGTCCATGAGGGGTTCCTTTTCTCCACATCCTTGCCAACACATGTTACTTGTCTTTTTGATGATAGCCATTCTGACAGGCATGAAGTGATCGCTCATCATAGCTTTGATTTGCATTTCCCTGATGGCTTGTGATGTTGAGCACTTTTTTATGTGCCTGTTGGCCATCTATGTCTTCTTTTAGAAAAGTACCTACTCAAATCCTCTGCTAGTTTTCTAACCAGGTTGATTGAGCTTTTCTTTTTAACTTTTTGTTTTATACTGGGGTATAGCCAATAAACAATTTTGTGATAGTTTCAGGTGAACAGGAAGTGGACTCAGCCATATGTACACATGTATCCATTCTCTGGGTTTTTTTTAAATATTAAATTTTATTATTTATGTATTCTAGATGTTAATTCCTTATAAGACACATAGTTTTGCAAATATCTTCTCCCATTTAGCAAGTTGCCTTTTTAGTTTCCTGATGGTTTCCTTCACTGTGCAAAAGCTTTTTTATGTTTGACTAATTCCTGTTTATTTCTGCTATTGATTCCATTACTTAGGAGACAGATCCAAAAAACTTATTGTTAAGACAAATATAAAAAAGTATACTGCCTATGTTTTCTTCTAGAAGTTTTATGGTTTCTGGTCTTACAATTAGGTCTTTAATTCATTTTGAGTTTATACAGTGTAAGAAACGTTTTAGTTTCATTTTATTTCATCTATTTCATTTGTTCAATTTTCCAACAACCACTTACTGAAAAAAAAAAACTTTTCCCCATTGTAAATTCTTGCCTTTTGTCATAAATTAATTGCCATATGATTGTGAATTCATTTCTGTGATTTCTGTTCTGTTTCATTCTCTGTCTGTTTTTGTTACTTTTCTTCCAAGGAGTAAGCATCTTCTAATTTCATGGCTGCAGTCACCATCAGCAGTGATTTTGGAGCCTAAAAAAATAAAGTCTGGCACTGTTTCCACTGTTTCCCCATCTATTTCCCATGAAGTGATGGGACCAGTTTTATAGTATAGTCTAAAGGCAGGCAGCTTGATATTTCTAGTTTTGTTCATTCTTCTCAAGACCACTTTGGCTATTGAAATTCTTTTTATGGTTCCACACAAAATTTAATGTTATTGGTTCCAATTCTGTGAAAAAATGTCATGGTATTGCATTGAATTTGTATATTGCTTTGGGTAGTAAGTACATTTTAACTATATTAATTTTTCCAGTTCTTGAGAATGGGATATCTTTCCACCAATTTGTATTATCTTCATATTATCTTCAATTTTCTTTTTTTCTTAACTTAAAAAAATTTATTTTATATTAGATTTATAGTTGATTTACAATCTTAAGAGTTTCAGGTGACAGCAAAGTGATTCAGTTTTATATATGAATATATCTATTCTTTTTCAAATTCTTTTCCCATTTAGGTATTATCACTTTGCCAACAAAGGTACATATAGTCAAAGCTATGGTTTTTCCAGTATGTATGTATGAATGTGTATGAATGTATGAATGTGTATGAATGTATGAATGTGAGAGTTAGACAATAAAGAAAGCTGAATGCTGAAAAATTGATGTTTTCAAATTGTGGTGCTGGAGAAGACTCTTGAGATTCCCTTGGACAGCAAGGAGATCAAATCAGTCAATGCTAAAGGAAATCAACCCTGAATATTCATTGGAAGGACTGATGCTGAAGATGAAGCTCCTATATTTTGGCCACCTGATAGGAAGAGCTCTCTGGAAAAGACCCTGATGTTGGGAAAGATTGAAAGCAAAAGGAGAAGGAAGTAGCAGAGGATTAAATGGTTAGATAGCATCACTGACTCAATGGACATGAATTTGAGCAAACTCTGATAGTGGAGAACAGGGAAGCCTGGCATACTGCATTCCATGGGGTCATAAAGAGTCAGACATGATTTAGCAACTGAACAACAATATCTGTTATTTTTTCAAATTCTTTTCCCTTTTACATTATTATAGAATATTGAGCAGAATTCCCTGTGCTATACAGTAGGTCCTTGTTGATTATATATCTTATTTCCTTCAACAATGTCTTATAGTTTTCAAAGTACAAATCTTTTGCTTCTTTAGTTAATATTATTTCTAGGGATCTTATTGTTTTATTCTATTGTAAATGAATAAAGTTTATTGTTTTCTTATTCTTATTTCTGGTAGTTTATCATTAGTGTATAGGAATGCAATAGGTTTCTGTATATTTCCTTGTATCCTGCAACTTTACTGAATTCATTTTTAGTTCTAACAGCTTTTTGGTGGAGTCTTTACCAGGTTCTATATACATAGCATTGTGACAACTCTAAATAGTGACTTTTACTTCTCTTCCAATTTGGATGCCTTTCATTTATTTTTTCCTGTGTGAATGCTGTGGCTAAGACTTCCAAACTACATTAAATAAAAAAATTTAAAGTTGACATCTTTGTCTTTTTCTTGACCTTAGAGGTAAAGTTTTCAAGCTTTAGCTTTCACCATTCAGTATGCGGATTTGTCATAAAAGGCTGTTTTAATGTTAAGATATGTTCTCTCTTTACTCACTTTGCTGTGAGTTTTTATCATGAATAGATATTGAGTTTTGTCAAATGCTTTTTCTGCATCTATTGAGAGGATCATGTGATTTTCTAATTCTTTGTATTGTTACTGTGATGTGCCATGTTGATCGATCTGTGGATATTGAGCCATCCTTGCATCCCAAGGATAAATCCCACTTGAACATGAGGTATTATCATTTTTATGTATTATTGAATTTAGTTTGCTAATATTTTATTGAGTAATTTGTAATTATGATATTCAGGAATACTGGCCTGTAATTTTCCTTTTTTGTTGTGTCTTTGTCTGGTTTGGGTATGAGTTTGGAATTATTCCCTTTTCTTCAACTTTTTGGAATAGTCTGAAAAGGCTAGGTATTAATTCTTTTAAAAATATGTGTTAGCATTTCCCTGTGAAACTGTCTGGTGCAAGACTTCCTTTGGGGGGATTTTTTTTTTTGATTCAATTTCATTACTAGTAATCAATCTGTTCAGATTATATATTTCTTCCAGATTTAGTCTTGGATGATTGAGTGTTTCTAGGAGTTCACCCATTTTTCCTAAGTTGTCCAATTTGTTGGTGTACAGTTATTCATAATATTCTCTTATGATTGAATTAGAAAAGTACAAAGTTTTGTCCAAAGATGAGATATCATTTTTAATGCTTGGAGGTCTTCTTCAAGAATTGGTGGCTTCCCAGGTGGCACTAGTGGTAAAGAATCCACCTGCTAATCCAGGAAATGTGAGAGACATAGGTATTATCCCTGGGTCGGAAAGATTCCCTGGAGGAGGAAATGGCACCTCATTCCAGTATTCTTGCCTGGAGAATTCTATGGACAAAGGAGCCTGGCAGTCTACAGTCCATAGTGCCACAAAGAGTCAGGCATGACTGAAGCAACTTAGCATGGAAGCATGCAAATGATAGGGAATAAAACAAGCCACAATTACTTTCATATAACTGGACTTCAGTTTATTTTATTTACATAATTATTTCTTGGTCAAAAGACTGTTATCCTGAACTATCAAACAAAACATTTCAATAACTTTAGACATTTCCATTGCTGTTTTTCAGTCACTCAGACATCTCCATTACCCCCATACAATTTTAGTTAAAGCTGAATAGAAAAGGAATGTATTTAATTAGCCTATTCTTTCCCTGAACTATAGGAAGGTCTAACTCTAAGATTGTCATCTATGGTAAGTAAATATTTATAATCTTTATCTTCTTATATCAATGTATACTCTCCATCATAATTACTTCCTTTAGTCTGAAATTTGGGTGCAAAATCAGGTGACATTCAAATCTGGACTATATTAAATACCTTTGGGTTTGACTGAGTAGGATTTGTAAACAAATGACTTTCCTAAAAACATGAAGTCATATAAAATCTTTTACTATTAATGCCTTGTTCTCTCCTGACACCATAAATAAACCTCATTTCCCCTCAAGGATTAGTGAGAAAAGCACATTTTGAAAAATCTCTCCTTTGGCAAAGATATTAGGTAATTGCTACCCACTGCCTTGCACTTGCTTCCCTTTAGTTCCTAATGAAGAAAGTAAACAATGTTTCAAGTCAAGCGAGTCTTGGAGCTCAGCGTTTTAAGCAGACTTCTACTATCTTGGCATTTCTACAAGGTCTGTTACATGATTTACAGTGAAACTGGCTATGGTGAGCAGCCTAATCTCTACCAATGCCACATAAAATCAGTCTTGCAACATTTTAGCATCATCTGCTATTGCTTCTGATCCACTCTCAAGTTCCTTTCTAGTTTTCTATCATTTGGCTACCTCGAGTCTCCTTACCTAAGCATTACTGAGCATTCTTTCTTTCTCATTTAATGCACATTTAACGGGGTCTGCTGTGGGCATTGTACTAAACCCATTTCTGTGAGAAGTTCTGGAAGGACCAGGACATACTGGCCCCGGTGGCTTTGGAGCAGCACAGAGTGAGCCCAAGCCTCCTACAAGGTTGAAAGTGACAAAAGATATAGACAAACCATGAAATAGTATTTGCAGCACAGAAGACTTCTTGGAATAGGCATCCTTTAGAGTGACTATTAAAAGATCAATATTTTTTGGACCTGTGGGGATGGAGGAAGGAACACCAGGCAAAAGAATTGGTGTGGGCAAAGGCAGTAAAAACTCCCCAACATGTATTCAGTCTGGAGCAGTTCAGGCTGGTTAATCACTAGGCACCTCGAGGGAAGTAAATTAAGCTTAGAAAGGTAGTTACCAGATCACGGATATTTGTGATTAGTATAGTGATTGTTCTGTGTTACCAATTAACTTATAAATCTATTCTCTCCCCTATTAAATGCTAGATCAAGTCTCTATGCTAGGTGGCGGGAAGTAAGTAGAGGGGAGGGGAGTAAAAAGAACAAAGAAGTTATGGTTCCTGCCTTCAAGGAATTTAATGGAGGAGAGAGAAACGCTAAGATCCTTATAGCACAACGGGGGCCCTTATCAACTGTGAGTCTGAACTAGTGTGAGAACCCAATGTCTCCAAATGCTAAAGTCCACCCCATTTTCGTCTGTCACCAACAGAAGAATGTAACGTGACATTTCTTCTGTGTATTTTGTTAGCAAGATCCTTTTCTCTTTTTCTCTCTCTCACATGCCTATAGGTGCCTGAAAGAAAACAAAATGATGCACAGCAAATTATTAGCTTTGAAATTAAATTGAAAATAGCTGAAATCAAGCAGAAGTTCCTGGGGGTTAATAGAATTTAATGGATGAAGTTGAAAATAGTGGAATCTCTGGTGAACTTAAGACCCTGCCTAAAGACTTTTTTTAAAAAACTTTTGAGATAATTATAGGTTCATATACAGTTGTAAGAAATGATACAAAGATCCCATGTACACTTTACCTAGATTCCCTCTTGAAAAACAATAGTATCACATCACAACCAGGATAGTTTCACTAGTGTAGTCAGAATACAAAACATTTCCATCCCTGCAAGGATTCCCTCAGGTTACTCTTTTATAATGATGCCCACTTCCTGTTCCCACTCTCTCCTGAATGCTGACAATTCTTAATTTGTTCTCCATTTCTATAATTTTGTCATGTTACAAATCATGAATCACAGCTTATAAACCTTCAGAACTGTTATTTTTAACTCTGGATTATTTTCTGGAGATTTACTCAGGTTACTGTGTTTGTTAACATTTTTGTTTTTTTTTTTATTCCATGATACTGATGTATTACAGTTTGCTAACCATTCATCCATTTAAAGTATGAATAAAACTGATATAAACATTCATGTACAGGTTTTTGGTACAATCAAAATTTTTTATTTCTCTGGAATAAATACCCAGGAGTGCAATTGCCAGGTTATATGTTAGTTATATGGTTAGATTTTTAAGAAACTGAATGGCTTCTTAAAAATATTTACACCATATTTACACCAGTGGTATATGAGTGATTTACACATATTTACACCAGCGATATATGAGTGATCATTTCTCTGTAAACTTGTCAGCATTTGATGTCACTGCTTTCTATTTTAGCCATTTTGACAGGTGAGTAGTGATATCTCACTGTAGTTTTAACTTACATTTCCCTAACTGCTAATCACGTTGAACATCTTTCAAAATGCTTCTTTGCTATCTGTATATCCTTTTTGTCTCTTCGTGTCTTTTGCTCATTTTCCAACTGGATTTTTTGGTGGTTTGTTAGTTGAGTTTTGAGATTTTTTTAAAAATATATTCTAGATACTAGTTTTCTGTCAGAAATGTAGTTTGGAAATATTTTTCAGCCACTTTTTAGCTTATCTTTCATTCCTAACAGCCTTTCACAGAGCATAAGTTTTTAGTATTTTTGAAACCCAGGTTATCCAATTTACCTTTTATGGATAATACTTTTGATGTCAAGTTTAAGAACTTTTCGCCTAACTCTAGTTTCCAGAGATTTTCTCCTATATTGTTTCTAAGATTATTGGAGGCTTATGTTTTACAGTTAAGTCTTTTGGAGTTAATTCTTACAAAAAGTATGAGACTTAGTTCAGTTCAGTCACTCAGTCGTGTCCGACTCTTTGCGACCCTGTGGACTGTAACCTACTAGGCTTCTCCGTCCGTGGGATTCTCCAGGCAAGAATACTGGAGTGGATTGCCATTTCCTTCTCCAGGGGATCTTCCCGACCCAGGGATCGAACCCAGGTCTCCCGCATTGGAGGCGGACGCTTTAACCTCTGCGCCACCAGGGAAGCCCCATAGGGTGAGGTTTATTTCTGTGTGCCTGGATATCTACTTGTTCTAGCAACATTAGTTTTTGCATTTTTGTCAAAACTTACTTGGGAATGTTTACATGGGTCTGTTTCTGGTTTCTGTATTTTACCCCATTTATTGATGTGTTTGCGTGTGTGTGTTAGTCACTCAGTAATGTCTCTCTCTTTGCAACCCCATGGACTGTAGCCCGTCAGCGTGCTCCATCCATGGGATTCTCCAGGCAAGAATACTGGGGTGGGTAGCTATTCCCTTCTCCAGGGGATCTTCCCGACCCAGGGACTGAACCTAAGTCACCTACAGTGCAGTCAGATTCTTTACCGCCTGAGCCACCAGGGAAGCCCATTGATGGGTTTATCCCACCCCTAAGAGCACACAGTCCTGATTACGGTCACTATACACTAAGTCTTGAAACTGGTAGACTGATTCCTTCTCCTGTGGTCTTCTTTTCAGAGAATTTAAGCTGTCCTATTTGCTTTGCCTTTCCATAAAATTTTAGAATAATTTTTTCTACATCTTCTAAAAAGAATGCTGGCATTTTGAATTGAATTAAAACCATATGTCAATTTGAGGAGAACTAGCGTCTTTAGAATCCCACGGACGGAGAAGCCTAGTAGGTTACAGTCCACAGGGTCGCAAAGAGTCGGACACGACTGAGTGACTGAACTGAGCGTCTTTAGTAGGCCTCCCCGGTGGCGCAGTGGTAAGGAATCTGCCTGCCAGTGCAGGAGACATAAGAGAAGAAGCTTCTATCCCTGGGTTGGGAAGACCCCATGGAGCAGGAAACGGCAACCCACTCCAGTATTCTTGCCTGGAGAATCCCATAGACAGAGAAGCCTGGTGGGCTACAGTCCAGGGGGTCACAAAGAGTTGGACATTATTGAGCACACATACACAACTTCTTTCATACGTTGTCTTTCAGTCCATGAACATGCTGTATCTCCATTTCTTTAGACCTTGTTTTGTCATCAAATTTTTTTTTTACTTTTCAACATACAAGTCCTGCTTATGTTTGATTTACACCTAAGTAGTTTTTTTAGGGCTTCCCAAGTGGTGCTAGTGGTAAAGACCCCATCTGCCAATGCAGGAGACATAAGAGATGTGGGTTCAATCTCTGGGTTGGAAGATCCCTTGGAGTAGGAAATGGCAACCCACTCCAGTATTCTTGCCTGGAGAATCCCATGGACAGACGAGCCTGGCGGGCTATAGTCTGTAGGGTCTCAAAGAATTGGATATAACAGAAGTGACTTGGCACAACACAAAAGGTATTTTAATTTCAGTATACACATGTCCACTGCTACTGTATGTTTATCCTGTATCTATCACCTAAGAACTTAATTCAAAGATTTCTTCAGTCAATTTCTCTAGATTTTCTACATAAACAGTCAATCAGATCATCTGTAAATAGGGACAGTGTTCATTCTTCTTTCCAAGTTGTATGCCTTTGAGTTTCTTTACTTGCCTTATTCCATCAGCCATAACTCCTAGTTCTCTTTGAATAAAGTGATAGGATTGGACANAATTTCTCTAGATTTTCTACATAAACAGTCAATCAGATCATCTGTAAATAGGGACAGTGTTCATTCTTCTTTCCAAGTTGTATGCCTTTGAGTTTCTTTACTTGCCTTATTCCATCAGCCATAACTCCTAGTTCTCTTTGAATAAAGTGATAGGATAGGACACCCTTACCCTTTTCCTGATCTAAGTAGCAAAGTATTCAATCTTTCACCATTAAGTATAATGTTAGCTGTACATTTTTGTACATGCTGTTTATGTACAAAAACACTTTATGAATGAGTATATTTATTTTTTTTAACATTGCATGTGACAAACAAAATCCGTCTTCAGGATATTTTCAGCCTCTGGGTCAGTACTTGCAATCTCCACAATGAGTTTTTCCAAATCTTGATTTTTCCCAGCTATTCAAAACAAGAGGAAATGATGCAATGAAAAAGCTATTAACTGCAGGGAAAGCAGTCTTTCCTAAATCACCATGTGGCTTTATTCTTCATGCTTCTTGAAAGTTCCACCCAGTTGACTGTATCTTCTGTATTCAAATAGCAGTATCTTCCCTTCTAAGGTAGTCATCCCTGAGCAATCCCAGGAATACCATTCCCTTATATTAAATGCTTTCAGGGAAAGAACATAGATTTTTGCTCTTTTCCCAATTCCCAGTTTCTTGGCCTTCTGCTGTCAAAGGACTTAGACTTTAGCCAAGATTTCAGTAAGGCTCTTGGTTGCCACTCTTCACAAGAGCTCCAAGTTGAAACGCTTAAATTCAAATTTAATAAAGAATTAAGTACAAGAAATCTTGGCCAGAGGGAAGAGACATAGGTACACCTATGGCTGATTCATGTCGATGTTTGACAGAAAACAACAAAATTCTAAGCAATTATCCTTCTATTAAAAAGTTAATAAATTTTTAAAAGGAAAAAAAAAAAAGAAATCTTGGCCAAGAATAGATAAAAACGAGTCTAAAATACTATGCAAACTAGACATGAGAAAGAGAAACAGAAAACTACTAAGAAAAGATTGTTTAGGGGATAATTGCTCTGCCTCTCAGTATGTTTTCTGAACCAAACCAATCTTAAAGCCATCTAAAAATAACAAAGAGCTATCACAGAATTGAAATCCTGGGTCATCCTCAACAGTTTGGTTAAATAGTCATGCTTTATTCTTTAGTTTTAGTTATAGAATCTAGATAAACAACTACAAAGACAACTGTATTCCTCTCAATATCAACATATTTCAGAGAATTTTCCATCAATTTAGGAAATCATTTGCTTCAAGACTTCCCTTAAGGACACAGATTTGCTCCTTACTTTTAAACATAGGAATTGAGAACAAAGTGATTACCCTTGATCACCTCTCAACATTGGATTTAGCCATCACTTAAGTGAGGACTATTATCCAGCCACATATTTTAATCTTTCCCATTACAGCATGCAATTATAATAAAGTCTTTCTGAACTGCATTTTGAACTCTCTAGTCTGAGTTAAGTAATTTTTGTCAATTTATCCTAATGTCTTTCAAAAATTTCTATCCTAAGTGGTACAGATTGAGTAATTCTTCTGATCTCATAGGGCCATGGGCCTTGGTAATGCCATGTCCATTTCAGTTCGATTAACTTCGAATGAAGGAGAGAGTTCTGCTTTGGATACTTGGCAATGTAACCATAAACAGAAGACTAATCTTTCAATAATACAAGTTTAAGAAAACAAGAGGTGACTGGAACTCTGTTGTAATGAAATTGCCCGTGCATGGCAGTTTCAGGAAGGTTTTTTTTTTTAATTCTGGAAGAGTTGAGAGAGCCACATTGCCTCTACCCAATGAAGGTAATTGAGTGAATGATTTCACTTGTTTCTTCTTGGGACTGAATTAGGTCGTCACCATCTGTGGAGCGTGCTAAATACCTTAGGGGAAGAAGGCTGTTTTCTCATGTCATTTATGTAATGGCTGTGTTGTCACTTGCCACCTTTGAGCAAAATCAATGTGCAGCAAAAGTTGGGCCAGGTTTTCCAAAGCTGAAGTAAAGTAGGGAACTGGGGCAATTGTTCAGTTAAATTGACCACATTTTTAAAAAGCAACACTTTCCTTCAAATTACTCAAATGCTTCAGGGAACATTTCTAATTGCACTGGCCTAACACTTTTCTTCAGCTGTTGACATCTGGCCACCAAGCTTCTTGCTGGAGCCACAACCAAGTATAAATGGGTGAGAAGTTTTCATGGGGACATACTCTCTTCAACTATTGGAAATGTGGTCAGGAATAAGAAGGACTATGCTGTTCTTCATGAAACTGAAAGATAGAACAAGGAGGGTACTGGGCAAGCCCTGCCAACAAGGCAGGGCTAACCTCAGTTGAAGGAACTTTCTCCAAATTTTCCAGTGATAAAATGGACTTCCTCGGGAAGCATTAAGTTTTCTGTAGCTGGAAGTGTTCAAGGAAAGGAGTGAATCAGTGTTTCTTAAACTGTGAGTTACAGCTCACTAAAGAGTTATGAAACCAGTTTAGTGGGTTGTAACCATCATTTTTTAAGAAGTAGGTTGGATTGGAATGGGATGAGATGGAAGAAGATGGAACAGAAAAGAATTTAAAAAAAATAGGGCATTGCAATAGAAATTAGTACTGTTTTGTAAAACTTTATTTTTATGTGCGTGCACTAGGTCACAATGTAAAACATATTTTTAGCCTGGACTACAGTCTAAAAGGTTGAAAAACACTGCTTTATACATTTAGTAAAGGGGACGTAGATGGATAGGAGTGAATGAACTACATGACTATCAAGACCTAGTTCAAAAAGGAAAACAGTCAGTTAAAGTGTAATAATCTCTGTAAGTTAATAAGAAATCAGTTCTCCAAAATATGTAACTATTTCTAATCCTGAGCCTGGAAAAAAATTTCCCCATGCTTCTGATAGAGAAAACACCATATAAAGTATTTTTAATACTTTATTACAGTAAACACAGTGACATTTCATGGGATTTTTTAAATGATATCCCAAAATAAGGGCTCATGGCATCACACCAAAGCAAAGGTCAGAAATCAGCTCTAAAGAAAGCCAATACTGATCCAGTCCAGTACAAGTGTTTCTGATGATCTGGTTTGTTGAAGGATAGATATGAGCTTGAATGTGCTTGTCTACCACATAGTTAAATTTATATCATCATAGCGAAAGAGTCAGATATGACTGAGCAACTAAACCACCATCAGGGCAAACATATTAAGTAACCAGAAGATCCTCCTAATGGACAAACAACAGCTGTCTCTCTGCCTGTTCTAGAAAAGTCTAAATGCCTTTCAGCTTAAAGCTGTGAACAC
Organism: Cephalophus harveyi; assembly: GCA_006410635.1. NCBI lineage: Eukaryota > Metazoa > Chordata > Mammalia > Artiodactyla > Bovidae > Cephalophus > Cephalophus harveyi. The sequence continues at coordinate 267,255 of SJYT01038658.1, read as the reverse complement.
TTATCAAATTACATTATTGTTAGCTGCTTGGCGAGGTTTTTCTGTCTCTCACCACCATCATATACAGTGAGTTCTTCGAGGATATAATAGGGACATGACTTACTCTACTTTCTCAAACCAGCATACTACAAAGAACGTAGTAGGTGCCCAATAAATGCTTAATGAATAAATGAAAGTGCTTAGGAAAATATCAAAGAGAACCCAACCATCTAGGGTAGGAGGACAAAGGGTGACCAAAGAAAAAGAGAAGAATTAAATGCAGAAAGTTTTAGTTTCCATAAAGCAAGAGATTCCTCTGATAATTAAAGGCAGGCAAGCTCACCTTAGACATAGAAAGGATAAAAGTGTTTTATTTCCAGATCTTCTGAGATCTCAATAAGTTAAGTTTTAAGTTAAGTTGTTCAGTCGTGTCCGACTCTTTGCAACCCCATGGACTATAGCCCATCAGGCTCCTCCGTCCATGGGATTCTCCAGGCAGGAATCCTGGAGTGGGTTGCCATTTCCTTCTCCAGGGGATCTTCCCGACCCAGGGATTGAACCCAGGTCTCCTGCATTAGAGGCAGACTCTTTAACCTCTGAGCCACCAGGGAAGCCGAGATCTCAATAGAGACATTAAAAAAATATGAACTCCGAAGTATCAACTCCTAGATTCTGTATCATTCGATGCACTTACAAACATTTCTGCAAACTTGAGAAACTAGTATCAGGATAAGCTTCTATCTAGAGAATTTAGGAGAAATTAGTGATGAACACGTATGGGAAGAAAGGACAGGACAGGAGGGAGACTGTCTATCAGGAGGGTCAAAAGCTCCCTCGACACAGTAGCAGGGAAAGCGGTGTTGCTCTAGCAGAAAAAATATTTTTTGATGTTGTAAACCAACCAGTTCTCTATGCCCCTTCAAGGCATTAAAAGGAAATCTGTTCCAATGAGGGAGTGGGGCATCGACTCATTAGAAACAGTACTCAGAGCCAGATTTTTACCTTTTTATTTTTGGCGGTGCCACATAATCTCACTCTAGCCTTGGCAAACTTTTCCTCTCAACATCATGAGACCTTTCTTGACACATCTGTGAAATGTATACGTGTCAGAGCGTGTGAAGGGTGGATGACATCAAGCTGCAAGTGGGGGAACCATGTTTTCAACAGAGAAACGGTCAAGGCATTAATGAACATTATATTTCAATAGAGTCGAGGCTCCATCCCATCAACGGATGAGTATTTGAAAATCACAGAAGAGGTCACTAGAATCCAAGTGGGGCTACTGTGTTATAAAATAAAATCATACTTTGCACATCCATACAGTGGAGCTCCAGGCAAGACAAAACCAGGTTAACATTAAAATGTAAAGCATAAAGATACCAAAATTCAAGTTTCCTGCTGTCTACCTATAGCTGTCATGTTTCTGTATTTTGGAGTCATCCAGAATTTTTAAAATGTAGTTGGAAAGACACTTAGAGATCATAAAGTCCAATCTTCCTGCCAAAGTAGAAATCCTCCTTGAAGGTAGCCATTCCACTTTTGCATGAACATTCTGAGTGAAAGAGAGCTTACAGTATTTCCAGGAAGCCACATCATCCGTGAATACTGTAGCAAATAGAAAATAGTTCTTTATCCTAAGTCTCATACAAATCTAGCTTCTCTTTGTGCTATTATCATCTGATAACAAAGGACATTTTTAAAAGTTGTTCAGTAAGAATAAGATGACCAACTGTGCTAGTTGGCCTAAGGTGAGAGGTTCCCTGAGATGCAGGGCTTTTGGTGCTCAAATCAGAAGCATCACAGAGAAAAACAGCAGGATGACTGGTTGTCTTAATGAAGAACAAATAGAGATGAACTTACCAGAAAGTGCGAAAGGATTTCATGTATTTACTCTTTCATCAGATAATTATACTCTTGGGCAGTATGCCGTTTTGGTAAGCATTATCTCTCAGATCAAAAGGTTAAAGGAAATTGTGGCTTCACATGATTGGGTCTTTCAGGATTTAAAAAAATAAAGTCTGACACTGTTTCCACTGTTTCCCCATCTATTTCCCATGAAGTGATGGGACCAGATGCCATGATCTTCGTTTTCTGAATGTTGGCCTTGGTCTGTGTTTAAAATGACATTCTCAAATCAGAAAATTCCAGCTGAGTGATTTCATCTTCAGAAAGTACTGAATCTTCCTACAACATAGACAGATCTAGCATTCATTAAAGTGTTCTATTGCTGTTTGAGGGAATTTTAACCCGATTAGATTTGTTAGGGAAACAGATTTGTTCCAAAAGTGGCAACAATCCCCATGGATAGGTCCTAAGAATAACAGAGGCAGGCTAGTAGAGCCCAGCCTGGGAGCTGGTCACTTATGGAATGAATGTTGAGAACAGAGAGATTTCATAAAAATATTTCAGTAAGAAATAAGAGCAGTACTAAAAATAAAAGAATATAGGAAAACACGAGAGTTGGTGTATGGGGACCTTCCATCCAACAAGTATAGCAGTCATATAACTTTATATACCAGACATTTAGCAATCCATTAAACTTATAGAGTCAAGGTTCCCAGAGTGAGCAATATCTATTCTCCTCGAGGGCAGAAGAGATCTCAGTTTCTGCTTTCATGCCTGAAAAACCAGTGAGAGAGGAAAGTAAGGAAAGAAAATAACCACACATGTGTATTCAGGTACAAAGAGACCCCTCGCTCACTTTAACCTGGGGCAGGCTGTAGTCTGCCGAAACCAGTCCATCAAGGTGCAGCTTCTCCCTTAACAACTTATTTTCCTACAAAATAACAATAAGAAAGCCACTCAGTATGGATTTTTTTTTAATCCCAAATTCTACCTGCAAATATAAATTGGCCAGCTAGCAGCAACTGGCTTGCATGGACTCCATTTGGAATAATGATAAAGTTCAAAAGGTTAATCAAGTTATTAACATTTTCAAAGAAGGGAAATTTTCTTTCCCAGATGGCTTAACAGGTGACTCCTATAAATTACACAGTACATTACAGTGGGCATCCGCTAGCCCAGTTATAGTAGAGAGTCTGTCAACATTTCCATTATAAAGCCCTATTTTCAGAGTTTATAACTCAGCCATAAAACTCTGCTCCAAGCTGGGCCTTGGCTTTCTAGTGGAATTCTCAGCTCAGCAGCAAGCTTTCTTTCTTCTGCTTCTCCTTTACCTTCTCCATCTTCCCCATCTCCACCCTCTTCTGTCTGCCCCCAACATCATCTCCTCTTCCTCACCCTCCTCCTCCACCTTCTAACCATGGTGAAAATGTTTTTAAAAAATAAAACAAAACATGGCTCTAGATAAACTAAATTCATGGAGGACTTGCACAGAAGGAATCTTCCAGGCACTTCCTATCGAAGCACATTTTTTAACGCTCAGGTATGGAGATTCTTTTTTCAGAAACTATTAGAAATCAAGGTTTTTCTGATTAAGGCCTGTGTTACAGTCTTTGGAATCATAATGAAGATGTTTAGGCCTTAAGATGTTTAACATCTTAAGATGTTAAGATGAAAATGCTCACTAGCATTTTTGAAGCAGAGAGATTTCAGGAGAGGAGATTTTATCTTAGAAATGATTTACCAGATTTCTTGAGTTCCAAATGTCTGTATTTAGTCCCATCCCCTCAAGGTAACAGCAACGGTATATATCCTGTTATTTCATCACACACACACAGGGCTTTGGAGAACACAGCATCGGCACAGCAACTTCCAGATGGTGGGTGTGTGTGTGTGTTTACAGGTCACCAGGGTGGAGAGAGAGACAGCACACAAAATACGCAGTGACAAAGAAGGTGTGTAGGTGACGAGTGAAGGTCTGCTCTCCAAGTCGGCTTGGTCACAGCCTGGGGAGTTTTTATGGCCTATTCAAGGCTGTGGTGCAGACTAAACAACGTTTCCTTTCCTTTCACCATGACATCCTCAAAGACCAGGCCAGAGGGTGGGGAAGATGAAAGCGCACGGCCAGCTCAACTCAGAAGAGAGGCTGCTGCTTCACTGTGAAAGCTCTGATGCTGACCTTGGCCCCTCATCCCCAGGCCCCCTCCTGAGACCCATCTCAGCTGGAGAGTCAAGTCACACTGGAATTTCTCTGCACATGCGGCGGGGAGGGGAGTTCTAGAAATGGGTTTGAAACCCTCTCACAGGGGACAGGCAAGAATACAGCAGGTCTTGGTGGTGCTTGGACAGTGTTTCCCCAAGCCCAGGCCAATGAGGATGCATCCGAAAATGCTTCAGGGAGAGGATGGTCTTTCTCATCACAGTACCGTCTCTCTTGAGGCCAGCTCAGCAGTTCCTAAAGTTAGGCATCATCTTCCACCTGGAGGGGACATGGCTCAGAGGCAAAAGGTACCTAACCTCCCTCTTAATCCAGGGAGAGACCTATCGGCCTCCTCAGAACCGGAGACTGCAGCTGTTATATTGTCCAGGGAGCAACACTTTGGCTTGAGAAATGTTCTAGTGGAGGTGCTAAGATTTATCTACCAAGCTCAGTCCAGGCACATCTTTTGAAGACTCTAGCTTACATATCCTATTCTCCCAGCCAACAGCCTTTGTATATGTTTTTCATATTTCATGTCAACACACTTGCTCATTAGCAAAGGTGATTGGCTTGGAGAAAATGGTGCCCTTTATATCTCATCTTTCCCTCCTCATGGTCCCATTAAACAATAAGACCTATTAAACAACTAGAAGACTGTTTTTCAGTCTCCTAGTTGTGTCTGATTCCTTGTGTCCCCAGGGATTGCAACACGCCAGACCTCCCTGTCCCTCACCATTTCCCTCAGGAGTTTGCCCAAGTTCATGTTCATTGCATTGGTGAGGCCGTCCAGTCATCTCATCTTCCAATGTCCTCTTCTCCTTCGGCCCTCAATATTTCCCAGCATCAGACACTTTTCCGATAAGTCATCTGTTCACATCAGATGACCAAAATAGTGGAGCTTCAGCATCAGTCCTTCCAGTGAATATTAAAGTTGAGCTCCCTTAAGGTTGATCTCCATTAAGATTGATTGGTTTTATTTCCTTGCTGTCCAAGGGACTCTCAAGAGTCTTCTCCAGCATCACAGTTCAAAAGCATCAATTCTTTGGTGCTCTGCCTTCTTTATGCTCCAGCTCTCACGACCATACGTGGCCACTGAAAAGACCATAGCCTTGACTATACAGACCTTTGTCAGCAGAGTAATGTCTCAGCTTTTCAACACACTGTCTAGGTTTGTCATCGCTTTCCCACCAAGAAGCAACTGTCTTCTGATTTCATGGCTGCGGTCACCATCCACAGTGATTTTGGAGCCCAAGAAGAGGAAATCGATCACGACTTCTACCTTTCCCCCTTCTATTTGCATGGTCCTGTAGTCATGTTATATTTGAATTTGTGACATACGTCACCATCATTTTCATAGCAATAGAAACAGAAGCTGTTGTGAAAACAGGATTTACAATTCACTGGGGGGTGGGTGGGGTGGGAAGACTGAAAAGAACTTCCGAGAAAGATAGGTCCAGCCTCCTGTCATAGACAGGCACAAAGCTAAGCAGACCAAGGACTGCTGTCAATCAGCACACTCCACCCTAGAGAACAGCTCACCTCTCCCAACTGTTCTGTAACTAAATGTCTGACCATGTCACTCCTGCACAAACTAGCCAAGAACTTCAGACGGCAGGCACTGCATCTTGTCCATCATTTTCCCTCTAGCATTTGACCCAGTGTCTGAGAATCATGGATATTTCAATGAGTTTGTTGAATAATGGAGATACCGTACATTGAGCCTATAATCAGCTTTACAGCCAAGATTTGTTCCTAGTGTATCTAAGTATCTTCTGCTATAGTTTAAATCTATTAAAACTCTGACTCTACATGAAAGAAAGAAATTGTTCAAAGATATCCATGAAATGGTTATTCATTCTAATCTCTAAGGCAAGTTATTTATTCACCACCTAATTCTTTAATTGTCTTGCTTAAAAGCTGGCAAATTCTTTATCTTCATAATAATCCACTTTCTCCTGAAAAAGGGAGAACAACTTCTCTTTGAGGTTTGAAATTCTAATTATAGCTCAGAGCACTGAGTGAGGATTCTGAAAACTTCGATTCTAGTCCTGCTTGTTGAGTGACCCTCTTGCAAGATGAGCAACTGCTCTGATTCCATTTCCTCATCGGTAAGACTCTGCCTTGCTTCACAAGGGCTGTTGTGAGGAAAAAATAAAATAATCTATGTGGAAAGCCTTTGAAATTCTTGGTTGTATACAAGTGGCAATTATGAGTGTTACTAAAATTATTCAGGGAGAGCGTACTTACTATGCAACACAGTGGATCACTCGCTGACTCAGTGGTTACCAGCCCAGAATGGTGGTTCAGTCACAATCTTACATTTGTTAAAGAAAATCAGAACCAGACAGTAGTTAAAGAGGTAAAGACAGGTTTCATTCAGGAACTATTGCAACAGAGGAAAAGAGACCTCACTATAGAACTGGGCTCAGTTCCCAATACAACAGGAACAAGTGGAGATTCATAGCCAAGGAGAGGACTGGGAGGGTTGAAGGATGGAAAATTACTAAGAGAAGGCATCAAGGATGGGGAGATTCTTGCTGAAGCCAGGCCAGGATGATCAAATATCAAAGACTGGGGAGTCTCCCTAAACTGACTTAGCAGGACTTTTGCTAAAACTGGGCTATGCAGATCCAGGAAGGACTGGAATAGGAATAGGGACAGGATCCCAGTGCTGGGCCTAATGGAGAATAGGGCTCAGAGATGCCTGACTGAAGTTTGGGCAAGGAGAGTGTCTTTATCTCATTACTAAGTGATGCTAAGCTTTAGCCTCTGGCCCTCCTCAGTTTCTCTATTTCAGCCAAACTTGTGCCACTTCTCACTACCCCCCGTTTACATATACATATATGTTTCCTGGGTCCTAGCTTAGGCAATACATGTCACCCAGAGAGTCAACCATGAATTGAAATTTCAGAATTTGAATGACATTTTAAGCATTGTTAAGCAAGATGGAATTCAGCCTTCCATTACCTTATAAATGGAACATGTAAATATGTAGATTCTAATTTATAGACCAAGAAGTCGACATTTCAAATTTAATTTTCTTTACAATGGAAGCCACCTGGAATACATTTTTTTTTTTTAGTCCCAAAGGTAAGGTGTTGTTTTTCCATAATGAACTTCTTTCTTTTTCTTTTTCACTATTTTAAACTCATTATTTTCCCCAACCCAGCAAAATGACAGCTGATTAGATACAAACTGAAATTTTTATTGGCTTACTCTAGTATTTCAGTGAAAGTTCCATGGTGACCCAGTAACCCAGAGTCCTCATTATCTGAATGGAATCTCTGGGTTTTCCTTTAGACCTGGTCCTGATTCATCAGCCTGATAGAAGCAGATACATTGACAATCACCTGTTTGGCCAAATGGCTGTGTACCTGTTAACACTACCAGTTTTGAACTGTTTAACCCAAGAGCCCAGTAAAATTTTGCCCATCTTCCTCCTGGGCCTCCTCCACCCCTTCCATCGAGGAGGGACCCGTGGTCCTTCTCCTGCCATCATATAGGGATTAGCTTATGGGGAATCGGCTTTCTCAGACTGCTTATTTTAAGCTGATATATCCCAAATCACTTTTCTGTTTGCTCTAATCTGTGTCTCTTCTCAAGCTTTAACTTTTCTGATATTTCCCTTCAAAGTGGACGACGCCTGCACATTTGTTCTTCAAGTTTTCCTTGAGATTTGGGATTCTCATTTTACAGAACCTCCCTCCATGCCACCGCAATGTTTGACTGACTCAGCAGCAGTGGCAACAGCTAGGGAGGCCATGAGACCCTGCTGTGGGCTGGGGGTTTGAGTAGTTGTTTTCAATTTTGACAATCCACAGGATAAGCATTTAATTAATTAGCTCCACTTTACAAAGGAGAAGGAAGCCCAGAGGCAATAAGGGAATTGACCAAGGTCATACCTACAGCTGGACTAAGGAAACTGCTGTTTGATTCCAGTTTCTGTGTTATTTCTACTAAACTAAACAGACTTGCTGTCCCTTTCTTCTTCTCTTATGTCCCTGTTTCCCTTCTCTCGATTCACTATCAATCCCAAATCAATCAAGTACGTATTTAGCACATTTACTGTCCTTCTTCATTTTTCCCTACCCTCACTCTTCACTGTCCTGCCCCCCAATTCCTTTCCGTGTTTCCTCCTATAGGGATAATACAATCCTCAAAATTTACTCTTCCTTGAGTAATCATTGGGACAAACAAAATGAAATCTGGAACAGATATCAGATCCAGTTTTGGGGAAGCCCAAAATGTATATCGGAGAAGGCAATGGCACCCCACTCCAGTACTCTTGCCTGGAAAATCCTGTGGACGGAGGAGCCTGGTGGGCTGCAGTCCATGGGGTTGCTACGAGTCGGACATGACTGAGCAACTTCACTTTTCACTTTTCACTTTCATGCATTGGAGAAGGAAATGGCAACCCATTCCAGTGTTCTTGCCTGGAGAATCCCAGGGACGGGGGAGCCTGGTGGGCTGCCATCTATGGGGTCTCGCAGAGTCAGACACAACTGAAGCGACTTAGCCCCAGCAGCAGCAAAAGTGTATATATTGTAAGAGATATCTTTAAGAGAAATAATGAAAAGTTACTAATATAAAATTAGGTAGACATATAAATATTTATTTAAAATGAGAAAAGAAATTACAACAAACTACAAATTTAAACTACTAAGAAAAAAATCACAAAAATCCAGAAATTCAACATATTTTTCTTAACCAAAAAGCCGACACATCTGTTAAATATTTTTGTCCTATATCTTCTGTTTGATTGTCTCTTCATATGACAAGAATATTGTTAATATTAATTTCTATATGTATTTTTTTAATTCAGGAAAATTTTAAATTCCTCCAGAACAATTGTTCAAAATTTTTGTTGGTAAAAATTTCATTTGGGTTTTTCTGTAAGATGTTATGGGAGAACCTAAATGAATTTTTTGCCAGCCCCATATTTTTCATGCTTGATAGCTTAAAATAGTTTATTTGGGTTTCATAACTATTGCTTGTAAGTATATGCTAAGATGTTGTTTAATGCATTAGAATGCATAACACATAAAGTGTGAAAGTGAAAGTCACTCAGTCATGTCTGAACCTTTGCGACCCCATGGACTATACAGTCCATGGAATTCAAACCCTACAAAAATGTCACTTAGAGTACAGCTTCAGATCGTATTGTACAATAATATAAATTCTGATCAATTCTATTCCATGTGGTTCTCAATAGTGAAAAGAAGAGGCTGTATAGTGCTTTTACCAATTGCATACACTGCATTTAGGAATATAATTTCATCAAGAAAGAAAACTTCCATTTTGTTTAAGTAGTGATGAGAATTAAATTTATGGCCTACAATTTTGCACATCTACAGGGTGAAAGAATTTTCTACCCTAGCTTCCAGCTGTTCACATCTTTAAACTCTTCTTCTTTCACACCACATGGTTCTCAGGCACTGCTGTGCCTGACTTTCTTCTTGCAACTTCATGTTAAAATGCTGGAGGAGTCATTTCAGTGAGCAATATTTCTATGCTATTACTACATGGGACAACTAGTAAACTGTTCATGGAATAAATTAAAACCCATAAATATAACTTACAAAACTCAAACTAAGAGAATCTTAACTCACCTTCCACTTAGCTGGGTCCCCAAAATGTCCATAGTCCCTCCATTATCATCTGGTGTGTGGAGAATGGCAGAGGGAAATCTAGAGTGGAAGGGAACAGCATCCTAACCAACTGCAATTAAAATATCTTACCTCTGAAAATTTTACAAAAACTGTGACCATATAAACACACATATAGGTCCACTCTCAGAGCCTTGGACAAGATCTATGCAAGCAACAGGGACTCTGAAATATAAGTTTGATACCCTTCTGGATAAATATTCCTCTGGTAGTTAATCACCAAGCCAGTACCCCTAAACAATTTCCAAGACACTGTAGAATGAAAGGCATACCTAACAAAACAAAAGCAGAGTTAGCTAGCAAAATAAATCTTTTAGGAGAATTAAACCTTGCTGCTGAAGGTACTAAATCCAAAAGACTTAGAGTCTTTGATGTAGACCATTTCATTGTTTTGTCTTTTCATCTGTAGATAGAATACTCATAAAATATATCAAGTGCTCAATACAAGTTTTGTGAATTAATTAATAAACAAATATTGGCATTAACGAATGCCATTAAAAAAACAACATTTGTAAATATATCTTTGGTAAGCAAAATAGACTGTGAGGCAGAAAAGATAAGAGTGCTACATTTAAAATCATTGAAGTTGCAATGTCTGCCTCATGCCTGTCAAATAAGTTGCAATTCAAATGATGCTGTTTTCAACACAGATTGTTGTCTGACAGTGAACAACAGTTTCTATCCAAATAAAAATGTTTTTAAGCACTCCTAGATGTGAATCCAATATGGAAATGGATTTGAAATAAACATTAAACATTTTGCCATCTGTTGCCCTGCTGAGTCATTGAAGAATATCTTTCTCAAATGTTCATATTTTTAGATTAACTGGTCCATGGCTGCCAGGCATGAAGAAGAAAAAAGTCTGAAACTCAGTAATTCCACTAAGTTGTAAAAAGATGCACTACAGAGATACTACTATTTGGGGATGAGGTTGTGGATTAATGCTGGAGTCAATCCAGGGGAAACATTCCTAGGTTGTCAGAACATTTTATCCAACAATTAATCATAATCAGCACATTCTAATAACTTTGATTAATTTAATGCTTACTTTTTATCTCAAAACTTATACCCAAATATTTTACTTTATATTTCTAATCTTTGGAGGGTCATCTTTATAATGAGCATCTGAAATTTAAGGAAGAATTTGGAGCAAGGGAAGGAAAAGATAAAGGGGCTAGAATAAGAGAGAACTGGAGTAAATGATGAATGAGTGAGATTTCCAAAATAGCAGTAAACAAGGTGAAGAGAAGACTTTAAAATAATCAAAGAGACTAGTACTGTTTCTCACATTTTAGTCATGCCTTTCCTCTGAGAAGTATAGCACAAGCCAAAGAAGTTAGCGCCAATCTACTCAAGGCTCAGAGAAACAACACAAAGTTGGTCTCCCTCCTGCACATTCCCACCTCTGGCTGCCTCCAGAATTACTTATCCAGTCCTAACTCACCCACATTTACAGGCAGCCTGAGACCAGAGGCCCCAGTTCCAAATGCAAGACCACCTTGATCTACTTCTGTAGGCTGAATGCCTTTCTGGGTCCACTACACATTAGCTTCAGGGTATAAGGGTTAATATAAATGGAAAAAAGAGGTAAACTCTTGGGAATATTTGCAGAAATGCCTTTTAAGACAGTCAAGATAATTTCTCTCACTAATAAAAATTTTAGCAATCCTAATCAAAATCTCAACAGGATGTTTTAGAAATCAGAAAGCTAACTCAAAAAAAATGTGTCAGGAAAAGCAAAAGGATCTAGTTGGTACAGTCAAAATAATTTTGAAAAAGAAGAACAAAGTTGAGAGACTTACAGGGCCCAATTTCAAGACTTACTATAAAAGTACAATAACCAAGACATTGTGATTTTGTAAAAAGATAAACACATAGATCAATGGAACAAAACAGAGTACAGAGATAAATCCACACATATAGACAACTGGTTTTTACAAATGTCAATGGATAAATAACAGTGCCTTCAAATAGCACCAGCACAACTGGATATCCAAGTGCAAAAAAATAAATTTGACCACCAAACTTTTGCTCCATGTACAAAAATTAACTTTAAAAAATCATAAGCTTAAATGTAAAACAGGAAACTATACAACTTCTAAAAGATAACAGAAAAAAAAATATTTATGACCTTGGTTTATGCAGATTTCTTATATAGAACCAAAAATAAAAATAAAACCATAAGCCATAAAAGAAGAAAGAACCAATAAATTGGCTTTCATTAAAATTAAAAACATCTTCTCTGTGTTTTTAAAATTTTTTTTTATTGAACTATAGCTGATTTACAATATTGTGTTAGCTTCAGGTGTACAGTTAAGAACATATACATACATACATAATTCATTTTCATATTCTTTTCCATTACAGGTTACTATAATATATTGAATATGGTTCCCTATTCTATACAGTAGGTCTTGTTTTCTGCCTATTTTGCATATAATAGTGTCTATATGTTAACCCAAAACTCCTAATTTACCCTTCCTCCTTTTTCTCCTTTGATAAACATAAGAATGTTTTCTGTCTGTGAGTCTGTTTCCGTTTTGTAAATAAGTTCATTTGTATCATTTTTTTGGATTTCACAAATAAGTGATATCATACGATATTTACCTTTGATTTACTTCACTAAGTATGATAATCTCTAGGTTCATCCATTTTGCAGCAAATGTCATTATTTTGTTCTTTTATGGCTGCATAATATTCCATTGTGTGTGTGTGTGTGGTGTATACATCTTTTTTAATCCATTCTTCTGTTAATGGACATTTAGTTTGCTTTCATGTCTTGGCTATTGTAAATCCTATTTACAATAGTAAATCCTATTTACATCAGGCTCCATGTATCCTTTCTAAATAGACTTTTATCTTATCTGAATATATGCCCAGGAGTGGGATTGCTGCATCACATGGTAGCTCTATTTTTAATTTTTAATGCAATCTTCATACTGTTCTACATAGTGGCTGCACCAACTTACATCACCACCAACAAAACAGTCTCCCTTTGAAAGATAAAGTGAAGAAAATGAAAAAACAAATGACGAAAGCTAGGAGAAAATATTTGTAAAACATATATCTGATAAAGAGCTAGTAATAAGAATGCATAAGGATTCTTAAAACTCAATAATATGAAAACAATAGCACTGAAGAAAAAAGGAATAACATTATCAAGAGAGCAACACGGATTGTTCCCAACTTCGGTCCCCCTCCTTGCAAGAAGACCAACTAGCATCTGTGTACAGACAAGATACCAGACCATGGAAGTGAGGCTGAAGCATTCCCTCAGACCCCAGAAACTGATCAGGTGGGAGAAACAGCTACACTCTGACAGCATTTTCCCTCCCCCAGGCCAGAACAGCGTTGAACTAAGAGGAACCCCCAGGCTTATGGTTTCTCCAGTGGGAAATGGAGGGCCCAAGAGGGACATTCAGCTCCCTGAGTACTGTGAGTCCTTTCCCTGGAGGCCCATTTCTGTGTCACTTCACAGGGATCACAGAGAAAAATCTGTAGGGCTTGACCACTGGAGATCAAACTGTGATGAAGGGAAAAGCAGGACTTACGGCAACAAGGGCTCAGGTCTTAGTAGGCCAAGTTCCTTCTCATAGCAGTGCCTGACTAGAGGTCCCAGCCAACTGCTCATCTGCAGAGCCAAGCCGGTGGCCCCATTTGGCTAGGAAAATTGGTGTGCAGTTCTGTCTGATTCAGGATCCAAAGCAATGAGCCTATCTGGGCTTGGAGCCTATGCTGCTATACCACCCAGGCCAGGAAGCTAATTCATAACCCCACACATTGCTAAGTGCAGACCTCACCCTGCCTGACCAGGAGAACCTTGCGAGAACACCTGGGAAGCAATGTAACCCAGCAGCGCTTGAGCAGAGAGCCCAGCCAGAGGTTCTGCCTGTCTGCAGAGCTCAGCTGGTGGCCCTGTCTCCCCAGGGAGCTCAGTGCACAGTTCTGCATGATTTGGGTTCCTGGCCAGCAAGCTATGCTGGCCTCGGGATGTGTTTTGTTGCCCTGCCCAGGCAGGGAAGTAGGCTCATGGCCCTACCTACTGTTGAATGTAGCACTCAGTCTCACACAATGAGGAAGACTAACCAAGGTACCTAGTAAGCTGCATTCTATAATCCACCAGCAGGATCACCCAAGCAGAGAGCCCAGCCAGCAGCTCTTCCCATCTGCAGAGATTTGCTGTTGACCATATCTGATCAGGGCGGTCAGTGGACAGTTATACCTGATTCTCTTCCCCAGACAGTGATCTATGCCAGCCATGGAACCTGTTTTATAGCTTCACACACACACATGAGCTGGGAAACAAATTTGAAGCCGTGCCTAGAGCTAAATATATCAACTAGTCTCTCCTGACCATGAATCCAAACCAGAGCACCTGGAAAGCTGCATAGCCCTTCTATAGCCTCAGCAACAAATATCACCTGAGCAGAGAGTCCAGCCAATTGCCCTGCCCATTGATGGATCTGAGCCCATGGTGCCATATTGCCAGGAAATTTGGTGGGCAGCCCTGTCAGATTCAGGTCCCCAGCCACTGAGTAATAATGACTTTGGAAATATCCTACAACCCTACTTGTTCAGGAGAGCAAGTTCATAACCCTGCCCAATTGCCAAATATAGTATTAAGTCCCACTTGACTAGGAATCCCAACCAGAGAGTTTGTGCAACCATGGAGTCTATCATACAATCTAGCTAATATAGGAAACAAAGACAACAGTCCTACCCAACTATTCCCAACCAGAAGCACTACTTTGGACTTTATTGCCTTGGGCAGTGGCCTCAAATAAGACACCTCCCAACAGCAAGCCCCAACTGCCCAAAAAAACTACCAGCTGACCAGTCCAGAATCCCAAGCTGAGCTGATTGTTTCTGCCAAAGTGAACCTGTAAGGTCTGGAGGAGGGTCAACTTATTTAAATGCTGAGATACTAATGTAAGAAATCAAGGATCACTAAGAATTGGGTAAACATGACACGACCAAAAGAAACAAATAAAGCTCCAATTTGTTGTTGCTGTTCAGTCACTCAGTTGTGCCTGACTCTGTGCCCCCATGGACTGCAGTACACTAGGCTTCCCTGTCCTGCACTATCTCCCAGAGTTTGCTCAAATCAGGTGGCCTAAGGATTGGAGTTTCAGCATCCATCCTTCCAATGAAAATTCATAGTTGCTTTCCTTTAGGACTGACTGGTTTGATCTCTTTGCTGTCAAAGGGACTCTTAAGAGTCTTCTCCAGCACCGAATGCATTAGCTTTTCAGCAGGCCACCTTTTTCATGGTCCAACTCTCACATCTGTGCATGACTACCTAAAAAACTACAGCTTTGACTATATGGACCTTTGTTGGGAAAGTGATATCTCTGCTTTTTAATACACTGTCTAAGTTTGTCATAGCAGTGTTACTTCCAAGGAGCAAGTGTCTTTTAATTTCAGGGCTGCAACCACTATCCACTGTGATTAGCCTGTCACTGTTTCCATTTTTTCCCCATCTGTTTTCCAAGAAGGACCAGATGCCTAGCTTGAAGAATTTTGAGCCTTACCTTGCTTGCTCCAATAATAGTCCCTAAAGAATGAAGATCCATAAACTGCCTGACAATTCAGAAAACCCTCTTAAGAATTTTAGTGAACTACAAGAGCTGGAAAATAGCATGATTAACTTGAAGACTTGAATAGAGAGCTTCACAATAGATTGACCAGTAGAAGAAATAATGAGAACTAGAAGATATTTCATTTGAAATTATCCAGTCGGAGGAGAAAAAAGATGAAAAAGAATGATGCAAATGTATGAAATTTGTGGGCACCACTAAGAAATATATATATGATGGGAATTCCAGGCCAAGAATAAGAGAAAGGAACCAGAAAAGATATTTTAAAAACCAGGAAAGATATTTAAATCAATAAATATTTAAATATGGGGAGAGAACTAGACATCCAGATTCATGAGGTCCAGAGAACCCCAAACTGGTTTAACATGAAAATGGCTACATGAGGACACATTAAATTGTTAAAATTTACAAAGAGAAAAATACAAAAGCAATAAGAGAAAAATGACATGTCACATACAAGGGGAAATCCCTAGTCCCAATAAGACTGATGTGTGGGTTTCTCAAAAGAAAATTTTCAGGTCTGGAGAGAATGGGAGGATGTATTCAAAATACTGAAAAATTTTAAAAGCTGTCAACCAAGAATATAATGCCTAGCAAAACTTTCAGAAATTAAGGAGTGATAGACTTTTCCAAATAGACAAAAGCTGCGGGAACTTATCACCACTAGGCTTTGGCAACCTACTCCAGTATTCTTGCCTAGAGAATTCCATGGACAGAGGAGCCTGGTGGGCTAGAGTCCATGGGGTCACAAAGAGTCGGATACAACTTTGCCTGTGTGTACTGAACTGTAACTTCCTCCAATTTTAAAGGAAAACTGGAGAAGGAAATGGCAACCCACTCCAGTGTTCTTGCCTGGAGAATCCCAGGGAAGGGGGAGCCTGGTGGGCTGCCATCTATGGGGTTGCACAGAGTCAGACACAACTGAAGCGACTTAGTAGTAGTAGTAGTAGTAGTAGTAGCAGTAGTAGTAGTAGTAGGCTTGCCTAATAAGAAATGCTAAAAGGAGTTCTTCAAGAAGAAATGTTGTTAATTAACAACATAAAGACATAAAGACTATTACACTGGTAATAGTAAATATATACTCAAAGTCAAATTCTCTAATTTTGTGACAGTGATGCATAATTCACTTGCAATTCTAGTTTAAAAATTAAAAAAGAAAATGTGGTAAAAATAACCAGAGCTACAATAATTTTTCATTGGATATGCAAAATAAAAAGTGTATAAACTATCACATCAACAACCTAAAATGTG
Source organism: Cephalophus harveyi (assembly GCA_006410635.1). Taxonomy (NCBI): domain Eukaryota; kingdom Metazoa; phylum Chordata; class Mammalia; order Artiodactyla; family Bovidae; genus Cephalophus; species Cephalophus harveyi. Next base: position 250,720 of record SJYT01038658.1, on the reverse strand, counting down.
TGTAATGTTGGAAAACAAAAGTATAAAATTTACAAATGTTATCAAAGTTAAGTTTTCAGCTTACAATAAGATGTAATATATTTTCTGTGAGCCTCATAGCACCACAAAGGGAAAACTTGCAGTAATTACACAAAAGATTATGATAAAGCTGTCAAAACATACTACAAAAAGTCATCAAATCACAAAGAAGAGAGCAAATAGGAAGTAAGGAACTAAGGATATACAAAACATTCAGAAGACAACAAAATGACAATTATAAGTTCCTTAAGCTATCAATGATTACTTTAAATGTAAATGAACAAAATTATGCCATCAAAAGACAGAATGGATTAAGAAATTTTTTAAAAATTAAGCAATACATTCTCTACTAAAGACACACTTTAACCTTAAAACAAATACAGTAAGAATGAAGGGGTTGAAATGATATTTCAAGCAAATGATAACCAAAGATGGCAAAGGTGAGGTGAGGTGAGGTGAAGTCGCTCAGTCGTGTCCGACTCTTTGCGATCCCGTGGACTGTAACCTACTAGGCTTCTCCTTCCATGGGATTCTCCAGGCAAGAATACTGGAGTGGATTGCCATTTCCTTCTCCAGGGGAATCTCCCCGACCCAGGGATCGAACCCCGGTCTCCCGCGTTGGAGGCAAGACGCTTTAACCTCTGAGCCACCAGGGAAGCAGAATAGTAGACAGAATAGTCTTTAAGCTAAAAATGGTGAAAAGAGGCATGGAAAACCATTATATAATGATAAAGAGGCCAATTTATTAAGAATATATAACACTTTCAAAAATAAAAATAAAAAAGAATATATAACAATTTAAAATACTTAAGCACTCAACATTGGAGCTCCTAAATACATAAAGCAAATATGAACAGAACTAAAAGAAGACATAAACAACATCACAATAATAATGTAACACACCACTCTCAACAATGGATAGATTATCCTGATGGGGAATCAATAAGGAAAAAGTAAATTTGAGCAATACTATAGACTAAATGGACCTACCCAGAACATTCCATCTTACAAACAGCAGAATACACTGTCTTCTTTAGCATATGTGGAATATTTTCTAGAACAGATTGTATTATACTCCAAATAATTCTTAACAAATTTAAGACTGAAATCATAGTATCTTTTTGATCACAGTAGTGTGAAACTGTGATGATTATGAGATAAGATAGCGTCACCGACTCAAGAAATGAATCTGTACAAACTCCAGGAGACAGTGAAGAACAGGGTAGCCTGGCGTGCTGCACTCCTTGGGGTCGCAAGGGGTCAGACACGATTTGGGAACTGAACAACAGCAACTAGTGTAAAACTAGAAACCAATAGCAGGAGGAAAACTGGAAAAACCATGAAATATCTACATTAACACACTCCTGGGCAACCAATAGCTCAAGGATGAAATTTACAGGAAAAATTGTAACGCATCTTGTGATTTAAAAAATGGAAATACAATACGCCAAGCTTATTGGATGAACCAAATGCAGAACTAACAAGAACATTTATAGTGATAAGCACATACGTTAAGAAAAAAGACAGTTCTTAAGCAATCAAGATAACTTTATACCTCAAGGTACTAGAAATAGTACCTTGCTAGAAATAAGTCCAGATTTAGTAGGAGGAAGGGAATAGTAAAGATTAGAGCAGAAATAAAAAGATAGAGAATGGGAAAACAATAGAAAAGATAAGCAAAACCAAGAGTTGTCTCTTTGGAAAGATAAGCAACCTAAACAAACCTCTAGCTAGACTAAGCAAGATAAAAGAGAGAAGATCCAAATAAATAAAATTATAAATGAGAGATAAAATTGTAATGTAACACAGAAATACAAGGGCTCATGAGAGACTACTATGAGGAACTGTATGCCAACAAACTGGACAACTCAGAAGAAATGGTTTAATTCCTGGAAACATACAATATACCAAGACTAAATCGTGAAGGAATAGAAAGTTGAAACAAAAATAATGAGTAAGGAAAGTGAAATAGTAACCAAAACCCTCCCAAAAGAAAATGCCTAGGCCCAGATGGTTTCACTGGTGAATTCTATCAAACATTTACAGAATTATGTCAATTCTTCTCAGACTCTTACAAAAAACTGAAGAGGAGAGCACACTCCCAAAGTCATTTTATGAAGCCGCCATCACCCTGATACCAAAACCAGATAAAGACACTATAAGAAAAGAAAATGCCAGCCAATATCCCTGATGAATATTGACGCAAAAATTCTCTACAAAATAGCAGTAAAGCAAATACAGTAGCACATTTAAAAGATCATGCACCATGATCAAGAAGAATTAATCCTTGAGACGCAGGAATGGTTTAAGGTACACAAATCAATAAATGTAATACATCACATTAATCAAATGAAATATAAAATTGTAATCTCAATAGCCACAGAAAAAATATTTAACAAATTTCAATATCCATTCATGATTTTTAAAAAGCTCTTGACAAATTAATATAGAAGAAACATGTCTCAAGATAATAAAGGCCATATTTAAGTCCACAACTAACATACTCTATAGGGAAGATTGAAAGATTTTCCTATAAGACTGGGAAGAAGACAATGGTCCACTCTCACCATATTCCTATTCAACAAGTCCTGGAAGTCCTAGCCAGAGAAATCAGGCAAAATAAATAGATAAAAAGCTTTGGAACTGGAAATAAGCAAAATTGTCTCTATTTTCAGATGACATGATTTTATATGTAGAAAGTACCAAAGAAACTACAAAAAGAAAACTGCTAAAACTAATAAATGAGTTCAGTAACGTTGCAGGAGATGAAATCAACATACAAAACTCATGTGTACACTAACTGAATTATCAAAAAAAGAAATTTTCAAAAATCCAAATAGCATCAAAAGTAATAAAATACTTAGGGATAAATTTAACCAAGGAAGTGAAAGATATCTACATTGATAAGATATTAACAAAATAAATTGAAGAAGACACAAATAAATCAAAAAATATCTTGCTTTCATGTATTGAAACAATTGATATTGCTAAAATGTTCATACAGCCCAAAGCCTCCTATATGCAAGCCTTCACAAGATTTCAATATCACTTTCCAGAAATAGAGTACAGCAAATAGAGAAGCAAAGAGGGAGAGGGATGGGAATTAAGTGAACGTGATCAAAAGGTACAAATTTCTAGCTATATTATGTACAGTGTGATGACTATCACTAACAGTACTATATTGTACATTTGAACGTTGCTAAGCAAGTGGATTTTGAAAGTCCTCATCATAGGAAAAAATATTTTATAACAATGTAAGTTGATAAATATTAATTAAACTTATTCTGGCCATCACTTGTAATACATACATATGTCAAATCATTATGTTCTATGCCTTAAACTTCTCAACAAAGCTGGAAATTTTTTTAATTAAAAAAAATAGTTTTAATAAATAGAAAGTAACAGAAAAAGATTTGAAAAAGATACTGCACCAAAGAAGATACATGGAGCAAATAGCACATGAAAAAAATGCTTCATATCATTATTATTAGGGAACTGAATATTAAAACCCCAATGAGATACCACTACATACTTATTAGATGGGCTTTTTAAAAAAGATAATTACAAAATACCACTGGTGAGAATGTGAAGCAAACAAAGCATAATGATAAGTGAAAGACACAATAATTACAATAATATAAATTATTTACATGAGTGAGTGAGTGAAGTTGTTCAGTCATGTCTGACTCTTTGCAATCCCATGAACTATAGCCTACCAGGCTCCTCCATCCATGGGATTTTTCAGGCTAGAGTCCTGGAGTGGGTTGCCATTTCCTTCTCCAGGGGCTCTTCCCAACCCAGGGATTGAACCCAGGTATCCTGCATTGCATGCAGTCGCTTTACCATCTGAGCTACTAGGGAAGCCCAGTTATTTACATGACATTCTATCAAAGGCAAAACTAGGACAGAAATCATATTTTCGGTGCTTAGGGGCTGGAGTGGGATACATAGAGGCTGGAGTGGGGAAAAGGAATTATCTCCAAAGGGACTTGAAGGAAACTTTTGGGATGATGAAGATGTTCTTTGACTTAATTGTGGAGGCAACTGCATGACCATGTAAGTTTGTCAAAATTCATTGACCTGCATACCAAAGAAAGGTGAATTCTATGATATGTAAATTATAACTCAATAAACCAAAAACAAGCATCACAACAAATCCAAAATTGACTGCATATAAGTCATCTTGTGAATCATTGTTTTAATGACACTCAGATTGAATCTGGACAAAATTATGCACATTTTTTGAATTACTGAATTTTTTTAATGATAAATTTTCAGAATAGAATACATACTTCTAAAGTATTCACCACAATAAAAGTTGTTAAAAGGTGAGGCATCATTTAGTATTACTGTCATTGATTAGCATCTATTGTAATTGCCTGTGCATTCATTTGCTTTCATCATGCAAGAAACATTTGTTGAGTGTTACTAGCCTACAAGGCCAAAAGGACTCATTTTTCTCCAGTTCACCTTTCCAGGTGGAGCAGTTGGTAAAGAATCCACCTGCCAAAGTAGGAAACATGGGTTTGATCCCTGGGTTCAGCAGATCCTCTGGGGGAGGAAATGGCAACTTACTCCAGCATTCTTGCCTAGAAAATTGCATGGACAGAGGAGCCTGGCAGGCTACAGCCCGTGGGGTCAGATACAATTCAGTGCACAAACGGCTCAGATCTCCAGTTCTGGGCCAATAGGATACACTTCAGTCTTCTGCAATAAGCTTTCATAAAGCATGGTCAGATGAGACCAAATCTTAGAAAAATAACTTCAAGCTTAGTTTCAGCTAGTTCATAATGGTAGAGTTGTTTCACATTAGAAAATAAGGTCATACAACATGGCAACATTACTGTTTCAATTAATGACTGCAATTACTACACTTAGAATGAATGAAATTTATCAAAGACATTTTAAGTGGCCCAAATATTTCAACTCTCAAGTTACTCAAAAGCAAAATGCTTAATGTAACATCTAAGAACATTATTTTGATAATGAATGGAGGTAAGCTACATACATGAAATTTTTTGGTCATAATCTCAAGCCTATGTTTTAGTCCCATCTGTGCCAATACATACATTTTCCCTACTTCTCATCTCCATGTTGAAAATAATCAAATGACCCAGTGATTTCCATGGACTCTTTCATCAAATGTAAACTTCACCAATGTTTTGGTGGTGGTGAAGTCGCTCAGTCATGTCCGACTCTTTGTGACCCCATGGACTATATGTAGCCTACCAGGTTTCTCCGTCCATGGGATTCTCCAGGCAAGAATACTGGAGTGGGTTACCATTTCCTTCTCCAGGGGATCTTCCCGACCCAGGGATCGAACCCAGGTCTCCCTCATTGGAGGCAGACGTTTTAACCTCTGAGCCACCAGGGAAGCTTCACCAATGTTTTGAGTCCCCAAAAAACAAGTAATCTATAGAGAACTGGGTTTGTGGACATGCCACCTAAATAGTTACACAGGTCCCCAGTTTAGAAGGACCTACATTTGGGATGATGCTCTGCTGTTGCTATATAGAAATTCTTAGTAATTTTTGAACAAGGGCCCCACATTTTCAGTTTGTACCAGTCCCCACAAATTATGTAACTGGTCCAAATTTATAAATAGTTAATATTTAACTTGAGATTCTAAGTTACTCTTTACACTTGGGTGTATGAAATTGGGTCATGCAATTGACTAAAAATTATCCAAATTTATCTTGAAACACTTTAGGTAAGAAACCCCAGTGGGAAAACTGGCAGGTTGAAGTCATACAATGTCTAGGAATTTCTGGTAAGACAGACATGTTGGAAGAAGAATTCACTTGTCTGAGGATTTAGGACATCCACTTTTCTGCTCCAGGTTTAATAAGGTATAGAGACAGCTAAATAGATTTTTCTCTCATGTAATCAATTATCTTTGTAAAGCAGCTCAATTTAGACTCGGTGTTACTGGAGTTTTCATTTTGCTGTTGGGTCAGTGCTTCCTCCTAAAAGGTTTTATATCTTCATGTCTGATGAGTGCCTGCCATGTGTCAAGCATTACGCTTAGCTTAACACTAGACATAAAACAGGAAAACAAAATTGAACAAAACAAGGAAGCAGTATTCTTCCCTCATGAAACTTAAGGTCACCAAGTTAGTAACTCCTTATCTTTCCACTTACAGTCTTTATAATTTCATTATATTTTCTCTCAGGGCATTGATTTTTAATCTATGAATCTGGGAGACCAATATGCTATATATCAACTTTTTCAACAGTAAAATAATACATGTAGTTGTACCCTTTAAGTGTCAGATTTTACTATTCAATAATGAGAGAAAGTTGGCTTTTTAAAAAAGTGCCTGGGCCATGTGTAAGATATCCAATAAATGTTTAGCATTGCTCCTAATATAAACCACATCACCATTCTTCCCTTCATATTAAATGGCATGAGCTATCGTGGTCAGCCTCAGAGCTGGCTTCCAGCTGAGTCTGCCCATGTAGCAGGCAGGGCCCAGGGTAGCAGTGTCTTTTTCTAAAAGGGCTGGAAAGCATTTGGCTTGAATCACAAATGCTGAATTTTTCTACAAGATGGCAAATACGTAACCCAAGTTCTTTGGAGCAGAGCTAATTTTAAAAGCATTAGCGCAAGTGAGCCTTCTCTTAATCATGGTCCAGACGAAAACCAGTAGGTCCCCTACAGTCTTCCTTCATCCTCAGTGGTATTCTTCGGGTTCTTTGGTTCTAGAAAAAGCATCTCTCTCATGCATTAATCATAACACAAGGCAGAAGATGCCTAATGCCTACTTTCGTACCAGCTCCTGGGCTGAGGAAGTGACAACAGGTTGGAATTAAGCTGAACCTAGGAACATCCTGGGGTTCATTTTTATTTAAGGTTACAAAATCAACAAGTGCCATTTTCTGGGCTTGGCAAAGGGGAGCCATGTAAAGTATCAAATGGCACCCAGATATATTGGACATGAATGAAGGGTCATATCCCCTGATAGCTCAGCAGGGGTGAATTTAGTTCCTGCAAAGCACATGGAGGCTTTTATTCCTCCCCTCATGGAAAATGTGTTATTTTATGTGTTCAGACTATCACCTCCTCCTTTGCTCTTTTAGAGAATATATTTCTGGTGGGAGCTACAAAATTTACTGTCCCTCAGTCTCACCACACAGGCAGACACGTGACTGCTATGAGCCAATTGGAGTCTTCTTACAGATTTCTCACAAGATCTAGAGGGACAGGGCTTTCCTTCCTCTCAGGACCTACCCCTGGGAGAATATAGGATCTTGGATTCCTAGAGTATCATGAAGTCAGTCATGAGAGAACAGGGCTAAAAGCAGAGTGAAGCAGAAATGAGAGATGATAAGGGAAACCTGGTGTGCCCGACAGACCAGACCACACAGAGGCCAGCCTCTCCTCCACAGCACATAAGCTGGAGCACCTTTCTCTTAAGTTTCACTTTGCTTATGCCAGTTCAGACTGGAGTTCTGACACTGTCAAGGAAAAGAATTCTGATCAACCCACCACATCCTCTGAAGGCTGCAGTTTTATAACCTGCTGGACATCGAGCAAAGTCAAAGTCTCACCAGGAGGATGAGAGGAAACCAGATTCTCCAACTCAAGAAAGCCTACATCTGGCTAACTAATTTCTTTATGACTTGTCCGATTCATAGTGCCAAATGTATGGGGGCAAGTTATTAGAACATAGTGCTGTTTTCTGTGTAGAGTAGACCTGTCAGTCAAGGTCCATGTGCTGCCACTTGGTCAGGAGGGGATGAGGCAAGGCATCACCAAAGGCCCTGCAAGCCAGAACCTGGCCTATCACGCAGCTAACCAAATGAAAGTGTGACGAGCTCCATGAGCTTCCACTTATCTCACTAGGTGTTTCCCTCCTCTGTGGGTTAAGAGTAATCCTTCTACAAATCATTATTATCTACCCAAAGGCAGAGAGTAGATTAAATGAATGCCAATATGGCTGGAAAGAGTTTCAAAGTCAACTTACCAATTTCCTTCCCCACTCCACACATTGTATCTTCTCTTCTGCCCACTTTCATTTATGAACCTCTTCTGTTTACTCATTCATTCATTTATTTCATGAACATTTCTAATCATCTCCATTTGCCTGCCATCATGATTTAAGACATGAGTCTCCCCTGATTAAAACCTTCAATGGATTTCTGGCCAAATGTGTGGGAACTAGAACTGATCACATGATTCTCTATTATAACTCTTAGCAAAAATGAACAAAAATGAGGGCCAGTTGCAAGGTAAAAATTAACATCCACCAAGCAAACAAAGGGAAAAAAGCTCACTGCCATAATTATCAAAAATTGAAAGCTGAAGGAGTATTCTGACTCAATATGTGCCCAAGTCTCCCAGAGATAGTACTGGTGATTTAATAGAATCTTAAAAATTTCTACTGATACTCCTGATGTGAGAAAGAAAGGTCTTAGGTGGAGTTCTCTCATCTTTTCCTTCTTTTGAGAGAAAGAGGTTGCTGGGGAGATAATGGTTAGGAAGTGAAATAAACAGATCTGGCTCTCGTTAGTGGGAATGAAGACTCTAGGACTCTATACTAGATTGAGGAAAATATTCCAAAGCTCAAGGGTATATCCCCAATGAAAGAAGATATGTCTCCAACTAAATACAATGAACATAAAGATGAGTGAGCCAAAATAATTCATCTATAGTATATCAATGCATAAAAATTTCCAAACCAAGCTCTCTATGTTGAACATAAGCATGATGGAAACATGGTGTGCTAATCATGTAAACAGATTACAAACAGGAAAGGAATGAAAGGAAGCAACTCAACAGGCAAGATAGGTAAAGAACCTGTTTGCCCAAAAACATGGAAGAGAAGACAGTTCGCCATGAGCACTTTAGTTTATATAATAATGTCATGGGTGTGATAATTCAAGAAGACAAGGGGAATAAAATGAAACAGGAGCTGAAAAATTAAGGAAATAGATTAAAGACCAATTCAACTGAATATCAAATTACTAACAAAAACTTCAGATAACCCTGGGAAATGCAGAAAAAAACAGTGGAGATTAGAACAATAAAAGTAAAATATGTAAGAATGACAAAGATAGCCCAGAATAAAACAGAAGTTATTCATATCCCTTAGGCATAGAATCCAAAACATGGGAGAGGAAATCATTCAAAGATTATGAGAAGAAAACATTTCCCCCAAATGAAGAAAACTTTGAGTCTGCAGATTAGAAATATACACAATGCTGTGTATATACCTAGTCTGTCCATTGGATATCCATTTCCTTATTCCTTCTATATATCCACTCCCACCACATGACTCCTATGCTTTGAGGTCCAATGCCAAGGGTCACTTTTGATTGGTTTAAAACAGTCTTGCAAATTCCACGGGTGTTGATTCAGGTTGGGCATGGGAAATAAATGTGTCAAATCACGTAAATTTTAAGATTTTTGCTGGGAATATTGAAGAAAAATTATCCTATATTTTGGGGGGTGTATATGAAACCTACAGAGAAGTTTTAGAAATATTTCTTATAGTGAGAACTACCATAAATGTGTGTATGTATATGTGTGTATATATACATATATATGTTGCTGTATACATGTATATACAGCAACTTTTTCATTTCACTTCACTTCTCTCCTAATAAATTTAGTGTATGATAAATTAAATCTTTATATTTCAAAATATTTGGTGAGCTGCCTGAAATTCACCCTCTAGGATACTGGAGAAAGCTCAGCTCAGTTCAGTTCATTTGCTCAGTCGTGTCTGACTCTTTGTGACTTCATGGACTGCAATACTCCAGGCCTCCCTGTCCATCACCAGCTCCAGGAGCCAGTCACAAGTAGATGTCATACTGACAAATTCCACTGCAAGACTTCTCAAGGTGGGTGTGCAGGGTGGGAGTGAGAACTACCATAGTTATTTTGTCTGACAGCAATATTGCTATTATAATATTGCTTTGTGTCTGTGAGAGTATATGCTGTATTTTGAGTATTTAGCTTTAGATATTAGTATATCTTTCCCCATGTTTTGCATTCAAATCTCTGTATCATATATTTGCATTTTTCTGTAAGCTACTAATTATAGCTGGATATTTCAAATTCAATATGAGAATCTCTTCTTTTCAATAGGTGAATTCAAAGTGTTTTCATTTATTGGGATTACTAATGCTTTTTAATTTATTTCTACCATCTTATTTTGTTTTCTATTTACTTTCCTTTTTTATTTTAAAATGGTGTTTTCACTTGTCTCTCCTGCTTTCTGCACTTCAACCAGTCATTACAGTGCTTTACAAGGATCTCATCTTTCATTTAAATGTAATATAATATTTAAATTCTACCTTTGATGTTAAATCTTCTTCCAAATTATTAATTATCATGGGTTTACTTTATAGATAATAAAGTAAGAAAATGCTTATTTATATTTACTCATGATTATGATTTTCTTTATGGCTTCCCTGATAGCTTAGTTGTTAAAAAACCCACTTGCAATGCAGGAGACCCTGGTTCAATTCCTAGGTTGGAAAGATCCACTGGAAAAGGGTTAGACTACCCACTACAGTATTCTTGGTCTTCCCTTGTGGTTCAGCTAGTAAAGAATCTGCCCACAATCCGGGAGATCTGGGTTTGATCCCTGGATTGGAAAGATGCCCTGGAGATAGGGAAGGCTACCCACTCCAGGATTCTGACCTGAAGAATTCCATGGACTGTATAGTCGGACACAACATTGCGACTTTCACTTTCATGAGTTTATTTACCATTGCTCTAACATCTAGGACTTTCCTTCAAGTTTGATTCTCTTCTTTCTAAAATACATCCTTCTTTCAGCAAGGATAAGTACTTAGTAAATACACTATTTGCTTGAAATTTTCCTCTAACCTCAATCCTTAAAAAAATTATAAAACTAAGTATAGAATTTTAGGTTAATGTTTCACTCAGTACTTTGAAGACAGTATTCCACTGTCCTCCAGCTATCATTCCCAGTAAGTCTGCTGTCAGACACTTTTTTTTTTGGAAGAAAATCTGTCTTTTGTGTCCATGATTAAGGTATTACACTTTTCTGATGTTTCAGTACAATGCACCTATGCACTGATTTATATTTACTTACATTTCATATGGATTCGGCATATGCAACTGTATGCTGGAGTCAGCTCACCCTGGCTCACAAGAGCCAGTTATGCACATTTCTTTCTAACACCACAATCAGTGAAGTAGCCTGATTTCAGGCGGTAATTCACCTAAATTCAGCTGGTAATCTGAGATCATCCATGATGACAATATTTGCAGCATAGAAGCCAAGAAACACTGTAAATTAGGGCTAACTTTTTATCTTGACAAGCTAGTTGTTAAACATTTATCAGTGTGCCACTGAGTACATGGTTCTTTGAACTAAGAGCTGGTGAATTGTGTGTGTGGTTTTTTTTTTTTAATCAGTTTGGAAAATTCTAAGCATTTCCCCGTCTCCATTCTCTCTTCTTAGTCTGTCATCTATATCTCTTAAACTCTTGTCCATTTTGCCCCCTCTGTTATTTCTATCTAACTCTCTCTCTGCTGAATTCTAGGTAATTTTCTCAGTTCTGTGTCACAAATTACTAATTCTTTCTTTATGTGTAAAATCGAGTATTTAACTCATCCATAAAGGCATCAATGCCATGTCTACATATCTAGAAGCTTTATCTGCTTTTCAAATCTGTCTCTTCACAGTGTACTCTCTCCTTATAATTTTCATTTTTCCTTTTATCCCTTCAGCCATTTGAAACACAGTTATTTTATATTCTTTCTTGGATTGCCCTATCACATCAAGTTCATGGGAATAGTAGTTTTCCTATCTATAGTGTCTGCTGGCTCTTTTGGAATAGATTATTTTCACATAAAATTTATAAGTTTTAATTATTTCCCCACCTTCCTCCTTTACTCCAAAATGCCTGTGCACTCTGAAGTGTAACAGTCTTGCTACAAAATCACCTTACTTTTGCTTTTGGTCTAGAATTAGTTTTGATATTAATTTCTCATCTTGGACATTTCAGCATTGAATCAGTGTTATAAATTCCAACTTATTTCCCCACCTTCCTCCTTTACTCCAAAATGCCTGTGCACTCTGAAGTGTAACAGTCTTGCTACAAAATCACCTTACTTTTGCTTTTGGTCTAGAATTAGTTTTGATATTAATTTCTCATCTTGGACATTTCAGCATTGAATCAGTGTTATAAATTCCAACTTCACAACATTTTTGGTGACCGAGAGATTTAATTCTTTTCACACCTTCCCATCCAGAACTCCAAAAAGTAATAAACTTTCTAGCTGCACGACTTGAACCGGTAAGTTTTCACTCCGTTTACCAGAAAGCAGCCTTTTCTTTCTATGACCCTGGTTTTAGGTAAGGATCTCGGCCTCACTCCAGCCCAGTGCCATATTTCCTGGGTTTGTCGTCGTTTAGCACTAAGTCATGTCAGGCTCTTTGAGACCCCACGGACTGTAACCCACCAGACTCTTCTGTCCATGGGATTTCCCAGGCAAGAATACTGGAGTGGGCTGCCATTTCCTTCTCCAATGGATCTTCCGCACCCAGGGATCAAACCTGTACCTCCTGCACTGGCAGGCAAACTCTTTATCACTGAGCCCCCTGGAAAGCCCACTTGTACATGGACAGTAAAACCTCAGTCTCTAATCCCCTTAACCAATCTAATACTTTTCAAGACCATGACAGCATCTGCTCAAAAGTTTACCGCTGAGATCTGCTGCTGCCTTTATTTCTGACATGACATCATGCCAGAAATGATCTTTTTTCAAATCAATTTCTATATTTAGATTTTATGCTTATGCATTGTATCTAGCATGTTTATGGCTTAATTGTGAAACTGAAGAGCATATGGAGTTTTTTTATTAAAAAGTACTTATTTTCATCTATTTGTATGTGTGCATTGAAAGCCATCTAGAATAGTGTTCACCTATTCCTGGTGGCTCAGATGGTAAAGAATCTGCCTGCAGTGAAGGAGACCCGGGTTCTATCCCTGAGTCAGGAAGATCCCTTGGAGAAAGGAACGGTTACCCACTCCAGTATTCTTGCCTGGAGAATCCAATGGGCAGAAGACTCTGGTGAGCTACAGTCGATGGGGTCGCAAAGAGTTGAACATGACTGAGAAACTTTCACTCATTTAATGGTAATAATTGTTATTTTTAGAGATTCAGATTCATTGTTTTTTTTTTTTTTTTACTTTCTTTGTATATGTTCAAATTGTTTGAATATTTCAGTAATTAATTTGTCTCATTTTCAACTGGAGAAAAAATAGTTGTAAAATAAATGTAGTGTCTCCCAGGTCTTTTGAACAAAGACCAATCTCCTGCTAACCAAGGACATTCATGATCTGACCTCATTCTGCCTGTCTAGACCCATTTCTCAACAGTCTCCCCATATTCCCTACCCTCTGGTTCACTGGACAACCCACCATTTCCCACACATGTCTCTTTTGTCACATTCTATGACTTCATTGAGGCTCCTCCCCCAGTAAAAGTCTTCTCAGCATGTCCTCATGTTCTCAGCAGGTCCCAGTATTACTCAATCTTCGAACCACTTCTTTTTTAAAACCTCTTCATAACCCTTTACTTCCTCTTTTAGTCTTCTCCAGTTCTTAATGTAATATACAACATTTTCCATACTGAATCACATTGATTTATCTGTCTATTTACCCCTTGAGAGAAGGGCAAGGACTATGTCTAATATTTTTATCCCTAATTTATTCAGTAAATGAGTTCATGAATAAATAAATGAAATGAATGTTCACAATGTGCTAAGTTAAAAGCAAGCTGTTTTTGAGATTTCACTCTGGGTGAGCTGTAGGTTCATCTGAGGTGCCAAATAAGCTTTTGTAACTCCCTCTGTCCTCTAGATAGGTAATAGTCAGTTGGGACATTTTGGTAGCCCTGGATAGCTGTTAAGAAGTACGTAGGGAAAGAATGGCCAATGGTATTCTGTAATGGTTTACATGTGAATTGTCATTAGTTGTCACAGCACTTTTTCAAAAAGATTTTATTGGATTATAGTTGATTTAAAATGTTCTATTAGTTTCTTCTGTATAGCAAAGTGCATCAGTTACACACGTACATATATCCAGTGTTTTTCGTATTCTTCTTCCATGTAGGTCATTACAGAGTATTGAGTAGAGTCCTCTGTGTTGTATTGCAGGTCTTTGTGTTTGTGTATGTCAGTCGCCCAGCTGTGACTGACGCTTTGCAACACCGTGGACTGGAGCTTACCAGGCTCCTTGGTCCCTGGAATTCTCCAGGCAAGAATACTGGAGTGGGTTGCCAGTTCCTCCTCCAGGGGAATCTACCCAGCCCAGGGATCGAATCTGCATCTCCTGCATTGCAGGCAGATTCTTTACCACGGCACCATCTGGGAAGCCCACCTGAACAATGCTTCCTTTAATATAAATGTGTTAAATCAACATGCTACTAAAACTTAAAAGGCCAAACAGGGAGACACAAATCCACATGAGTTTATCTGCAGTCTTTGCCCAGGGTGAGCAGGAGTTTTGACTTTCCATAATGATTTCATAATTCTATCTCATATGAAAAAATTAATGGGACACTTTCTTCAAAGAAAGAAACTAAACATGTAGTTGATATCAGAGCAGAGACTTGGAACAGAAGTAGGTGCTGCCATAGTGAAAGTTCCTACAGCTGACAAATAAAAAACTCACCGGGACTGACTAGCTGGAGTTGACCTATAAATATGGCATGAAGCCGAAGAAGGAAAGTTGAGTAAAACTGCTCAGTTTGTTTTACTTTTCTGGTGAAATGACCATTTGTTTCCAAATAGTCCCAAAGCTCATGTCTTTAACGGCCATTACTCCACTGTACTGGCATGCTGCTGAGGGCTTTGCTTATTCCCTAATTATCAAAAAGAGCTGCTGGAATTCATTAAAAAATTATAAGTAATATCCCAAGTACCTTCAAAACCAAGTTCAGCAATATTCTTAAATCTTGCATCAGTGGTAGACTCCCTTGGTTTATTCTGAAACAGACTAGAAATTGACAATACTGGAACCACCTGAGCCAAAGATGAGGCAGCCAGTTATTTTCCAGTAATAGTTGTTCCCATGGCTTATTTAAAAGTACTTCAACTGAGCAGACAAGAACAGAACAAATCAAACCATTTTCAGTAATATACAAGTTTTGCACAGCTATTTAACTAATATGATAGAAGTGCAAGCCTCTTAGATAGTGTAGAAAAATAATGCCCTCTATTTTGAATTGCCATGGAAAATGAAGTATGTAAAAAGTGGTGAAGAAGATATTAATACATTCAAGACTCTAGGATTCTTCATTTTTTTCACTATTAACTGAACTACCTAGGTATCTAAATCAAATCCCACGGCAGCAAGTGCTATTACAACAACCATTTCATTCTGGTAAAAATATGTTTGACACTGGCTAAAGCCCAGTAAAATTCAGTCTCAAATTCCAGTTAGAATTTGTGTTCAAACAACCTCTAAACTTGACTTTGACATCATTGTGTCCCATTTCACTGCCTTGAAGATTGATTTTTTTCAGGCAATATAAAAGAACTATTTTTCTTCTCTATTTTTTCTATCACCTATTGAGTCTTTGATACGCCTCAGGCACAACTTTAAATACATCATCTTATTTAATTATCACAAAAATCCCTTGAACAGAAACTATCCTTTGAGCATACTGAGATACATGCAGAAGGGACTGAGATGTGGAAAAATTAAATGCTTTGCCCTCTGTCATGTAGCTGGTAGTAATGAAGTTAACATTTGATCTGACAGAGTCTGACTCAAGCCCACACTTTTCACACATTTCTTACCCAGCTCCCTCCCTCAACATGTACTGTTTTCTTATATCTCAGCATCTTGGAGCACTTGTGATTTTTAATGTTATCTAAAGTTGCAGCCATGAAATTAAAAGATGCTTACTCCTTGGAAGGAAAGTTATGACCAACCTAGATAGGATATTCAAAAGCAGAGACATTACTTTGCCAACAAAGGTCTGTCTAGTCAAGGTTATGGTTTTTCCAGTGGTCATGTATGGATGTGAGAGTTGGACTGTGAAGAAAGCTGAGAGCTGAAGAATTGATGCTTTTGAACTGTGGTGTTGGAGAAGACTCTTGAGAGTCCCTTGGACTACAAGGAGATTCAACCAGTCCGTTCTAAAGGAGATCAGTCCTGGGTGTTCTTTGGAAGGAATGATGCTAAAGCTGAACTCCAGTACTTTGGCCACCTCATGATGCGAAGAATTGACTCATTGGAAAAGACTCTGATGCTGGGAGTGATTGGGGGCAGGAGGAGAAGGGGACGACTGAGGATGAGATGGCTGGATGGCATCACTGACTCAATGAACGTGAGTTTGAGTGAACTCCAGGAGTTGGTGAAGGACAGGGAGGCCTGGCGTGCTGCGATTCATGGGGTCGCAAAGAGTCGGACACGACTGAGCAACTGAACTGAAGTGAACTTGCTTTTTTGATGATCCAGCTGATGTTTGCAATTTGATCTCTGGTTCCTCTGCCTTTTCTAAATCCAGCTTGAACATCTGGAAGTTCACAGTTCACATATTGCTGAAGCCTGGCAGAATTTTAAGCATTACTTTACTAGCGTGTGAGATGAATGCAATTGTGCGGTAGTTTGAGCATTCTTTGGCATTGCCTTTCTTTGGGATTGGAATTCTTACCTCTCCTTGCTAATCTTTGGAACCCTGAATTCAAATGGGTATATCTTTCCTTTTCTCCTTTGCTTTTCACTTCCCTTCTTTTCACAGCTATTTGTAAGGCCTCCTCAGACAGCCATTTTGCTTTTTTTCATCCTAAGACAGAAATAATAGTGTGTACCTCACAGGCCTGCTGGGTAGTTTTAGATACTAAAAGTAAAGCCCAAGAAAGCTGCCAGTTAATGTTAAATGACCCATCAGTCGTAGATCTCATTAAGAGTCAGAAAAGTTTCTGAATCGAAGATTAAGAAGTTGGAGAATGATTTTACCAGCATCGTTAGGGGCCAAACTGACACCCATTTTATACCTAATGAAGAAAAAGGAGCAAACTAATACCACATTGTTAATCAACTATACTCCAATATAAAATAAAAATTGTAAAGGTGGTACTTAGTGATTACTGAAACTTGTTAGCACATGAGGCTCAGATTGGAGTTGCTTGCCTCAGCTACCAGTGCAAATTTGTCATTCCCCGCAACTAGGGTTTGCTACTGACCCTGCCTGTCTTAGTTGGGTGACCTTAACATAAAGTGTGCTAAGTAGCTGTCCTCGTTCATTCCATAATCAAGCAAGTTAGAAAGTCTTCTTAACTAAAACTGGCTATTTCCTTAAAATTATAAAAGAAGGTAGAATGCCAGGAAAAATAGAATGTAACCAAACATGCCCATATGGGACAGTGTTAAAGTATGAGAAGGAACTAATAATAAAAGGGAAAGTGAGCCAACAATGTTCACATGATGCTGAGCGATGGTGGTCAGTTAGGAACCAGTGGGTTTGCTTGAGCAAAGGATATTCGCCCAGAAACCTCCAGATGGCATACAAATTTTTCATTCTTTGATGCTTGTCAAGTCAAGGTCTGTCTCAAATTAGTCAGACATGGGAAGCACGGGGAAGATTCCCACATGAGCAATCCCCAAACAAAAGCTTCTCATTTAATTACTTTTCATGAAGGGCCCTGCATTTAACAAAATTAAACCGGACCTTGTCATTGTGATACGCGACTCATACCTTTCTAATGTCATCCCTGCTCAAACTTTGGTTTCAAATAACTTTATCCATTACCTGTCTTATTTGTATGCTCGTCTAACTTGCTACCCTCCAGATAAATTAAGACTTTTCTTCCCCACTTCAGTCTTTGTTTGAATTATACTATATTCACTAAGGCAAATTGCTTTCCTCATCTACCAAACCACTAACTTTCTTTTACCTAACCCAAACCAAGGCACCTACATCATGGAAGTTTCCCACACTTCACCCAGCCCATCACCCACCAGAACAATCCCAGCCCAGCCATTCCTCCTCCATGCTCTGAGAGTTAAGTCATCTGGTTACATTTCAGTTGATGATATGTGTCTGTTTGTCTCCTCTAATGGCTTGTAAGGCCTTGGGGGTCGAGCTCATGTCTAATCTCTGCTGCATACATCTGTACACTACTGAATACATCATTACTGTACATTACTCTAATCCAGTGGGGACTCAATAAAAACTTGTTGACTGACTGATTTAGCACAGGGCTGATTATTACGTAAGCCACTTTGGTAAATAAATTTCAAATAATGACCAGCTCACACAAATGTTTTACTAGCTCACCCTCCCCATGGAATTAATATAAAGAATGAAAATCAGCAGTCATTTCTACTTGCCCAACATTAAATGTTAACTCACCCCTAGAGGGTAGCTATTTTCAAGCCTAATTTCAAGTCAAAATGTCTAAAATGGTTGTCATTCTTGGTGACGTGCTGGGAGGATTCAAGAACCAAGGTATCAAATCCAGTCATTTCCACAGGTTATTAACCCCAACCCTGAAGATCATTATTTCTAGCATATTACTGATAATAATTCTAGCAGTTTACTTGAATCAATGTTTATTAAATAAAAGGGACTTACTCTCAAATACATTCCAACAAAAGCAATTTGATAGTCATTACATTTCTTTTTTGTTGCAGTATAGTTGATGTATAATATTATTTTAGTTTTAGGTTTGACATAGTGATTCAACATTTAAATACATTATGAAATGATGACCATGATAAGTCTAATAACCATCTGTCACCATACAAAATTATTACGGTATTATTGGCTATATTCCTTATACTGTATATTAATTACATCCCTGTGATTTTTTATATATATATAACTGGAAGCATATACCTCTTAATTCGCTTCACCCACTTTATCCAACCCTGCCACACCTGGGTTTTCTAGTGACCACCAGTTTGTTCTCTTTATGTATTGTTTACTTTGTTCTTTGTATTGTTTCTTAGATTCTATATATAGGTGAAATTGTATAGTATTTGTCTTTATCTGACTTGTTTCTCTTAGCATAAAATCCTCTTGGTCCATTCATGTTGTTGCAAATGGAAAGATTTTATTCTTTTTATGACTGAGTGATAATCCATTGTAAATGTATGCATGTAAATGCATATGTGTGCATACACATATATTAATACACACACACACATATATATACCACAACTTTTTATCCATTCATCCATCAATGGACACTTAAGTTGTTTCTATATCTTGGCTTTGGAAATAATGTGCAGTGAACATGGAGATGCCTATATCTTTTTGAGTTAGTGTTTTCATTTTCTTTAAATAACTACCTAGAAATGGAATTTCTAAATCATATGGTAGCTCTATTTTTAATATTTTGAGAACCTCCATATTGTTTTCCGTAGTGACTGCATTGATTGCCATTCCTGCCAATAGTGCACGCAGGTTCCTTTCCTCCACATCCTCAGTAACATTTGTTATTTCTCGTCTTTTTGATAATAGCCATTGTCATAGGTGTGAGGTAATGCCTCATTGTGGTTTTGATTTGAATTTTCTTAATGGCTAGTGATGCTGAGCATCTTTTCATGTGTCTGCTGGCCACCTGTACGCCCTCCTTTGAAAAGTCTCTATGCAGGGCCCCTGCCCATTTTTTTTAAATAAGGTAGTTTGAGTTTTTTGATATTAAGTTGTGAGTTCTTTATATATTTTAGATATTAACACATTTTGATAGACATTGCACTGAATTTATAGATTGCTTTGGGAGTATGGACAATTAATACTTTTTCCAGTGCACAACTTGGATGCAGCTCAAGAAACAACAATTAGAACTGGACATGGAACAACGGACTGGATCAAAATTGGGAAAGGAGTACATCAAGGCTGTATATTGTCAGCCTGTTTATTTAACTTATATGTGGAGTACATCATGCAAAATGCCAGGCTGGATGAAGCACAAACTGGAATCAAAATTGCTGGGAGAAATATCAATAACCTCAGATATGCAGATGACACCACCCTTATGGCAGAAAGCAAAGAACTAAAGAGCTTCTTGATGAAGGTGAAAGAGGAGAATGAAAAAGCTGGCTTAAAACTCAATATTCAAAAAACTAAGATCATGGCATCCAGTCCCATCACTTCATGGCAAATTATAGGGAAACAATGGAAACAGTGACAGACTTTATTTTCTTGGGCTCCAAAATCACCACAGATGGTGACAGCAGCCATGAAATTAAAAGACACTCGCCCCTTGGAAGAAAAGCTATGACCAACCTAGACAACATATTACAAAGCAGAGACATTACTTTGCCAACAAAGGTCTATATAGTCAAAGCTGTGGTTTTTCCAGTAGTCATGTATGGATGTGAGAGTTGGACTATAAAGAAAGTCCAAGAGTGTTGAAGAACTGATGCTTTTGAACTATTGTGTTGGAGAAGACCCTTGAGAGTCCCTTGGACTGCAAGATCAAACAAGTCAATCCTGAAGGAAATCAACCTGAATATTCATTGGAAGGACTCACACTGAAGCTGAAACTCCAATATTTTGGCCATCTGATGCAAAGAACTGACTCATTGGAAAAGACCCTGATGCTGGGAAGATTGAAGGCAGGAGGAGAAGGGGATGACAGAGGATGAAATGATTAGATGGCATCACCAGCTCGATGGACATGAGTTTGAGCAAGCTCCAGGAGTTGGTGACGGACATGGAAGCTTGGCGTTCTGTAGTCCATGGGGTTGCAAAGAGTCGGACACGACTGAGCGACTGAACTGAACTGAATGTACAAACACAATACATCTTCCCATTTATACATGTCATCCTCAATTTCTTTCAACAAAGTCTTACACTTTCCAGAGTACAGGTCTTTCAGGTCCTTTGTCAAATTTTTTAAATATAATTTTATACTTCAATGGAATAAAATTGATTACAAACCTTAATTTGATTTATACTATCCTTTAATGATTAAATTAATTCAATATACAGGAATGTAGCCATGAATATCACTACCTGCCCTTTTACTCATCTAAGGCAAAGAAATTTTAAAAGTAAGTTTAACACATGTTTTTCTTCTTTTTGTTCCCTTTTGCTATCCTTTCATAAAATCCTGGGAGAAAGGAGAGAAATAAGTAATTTTACATGTACTCTCTGTTCAAGTTATTGTAGTCTTCTAATGTGGGTTAGGATAGACGTTGACTGATGCAGTTCAGAATTCAAGGGCAACAATTAGCAAATGCATAAGGAGGCAACCCCAGTTTCATGGTAGACACAATTTTCTTACCTAGACCAAGGATTTTGAACAATATTTTCAAGGTTAATTTATTCAAGTTCTTATCTATGTATGAAATAAGCATGTTTATTTTTTTAACTTTTAATATCATTTTATTTTTCAATTACGATTCCATAAAGCTGAAAAAATAAGTAAAATAAAAATAGTAAGAGAAAAAAAGAAAATCAAGCAAAGTTATGGGCTGATATGAAAACCTAACCACAGTGTTTGATGTTGTTTAGAATTTGAGAGCTCCAACAAGTTCTGGGCAGAATTAAAAACAAATCTTAGATATATAACCAATGTTCTATAATGATCATAAATGGAATATAACCTTTAAAAATATGAATCACTATATTATACACTTGAAACTGCATAGGAACCTGGAATGTCAGGTCCATGAATCAAGGCAAATTGGAAGTGGTCAAACAAGAGATGACAAGGGTGNTGTGTCATCTTTGATTTCTTTTATCAGTGTTTTACATTTTTCTATATATAGGTCTTTTGTTTCTTTAGGTAAATTTATTCCTAAGTATTTTATTCTTCTCATTGCAATGGTGAATGGGATTGTTTCCTTAATTTCTCTTTCTGTTTTCTCATTGTTAGTGTATAGGAATGCAAGGGATTTCTGTGTATTAATTTTATATCCTGCAATTTTACTATAATCATTAATTAGCTTTAGTAATTTTCCGGTGGTGTCTTTAGGATTTTCTATGCAGAGGATCATGTCTTCTGCAAACAGTGAGAGTTTTACTTCCTTTTTTCCAAATAAACCATTAGCCAGACTCATCAAGAAAAAAAGGGAGAAGAATCAAATCAATAAAATTATAAATGAAAATGGAGAAGTCACAATAGACAACACAGAAATACAAAGGATCATAAGAGACTACTATCAGCAACTATATGCCAACAAAATGGACAGCTTGGAAGAAATGGATGAATGCTGAGAAAAGTATAACCTTCCAAAACTGAATCAGAAAGAAACAGAAAAGTTTTAACAGATCTATTACAAGCATGGAAATCAAAACTATAATCAAAAATCTTCCATAAACAAAAGTTCAGGAAAAGATGGCTTCACAGGTGAATTCTACCAAAAATTTGGATAAGAGCTAACACGTATCTGACTCAAACTCTTCCCGAAAATTGCAGAGGAAGGTAAACTCCCAAACTCATTCTGTGAGGCTGCCATCACCCTAATACCAACACCAGACACAGAAGAAAGATGCCACAAAAGAAAGAAAAACTACAGGCCAATATCACTGATGAACATAGATGCAAAAATCCTCAACAAAATTCTAGCAAACAGAATCCAACAACATATTATAAAGATCCCACATCATGACCAAGTGGGCTTTATCTCAGGGATGCAAGGATTCTTCAATATTCACAAATCAGTCAATGTGATATACCACATTAACAAATTGAAAGATAAAAACCATATAATTATCTCAATAGATACAGAGAAAGCCTTTGACAAAATTCAGCACCCATTTATGACAAAAAGCTCTCCAGAAAGCAGGCATAGAAGGAACATACCTCACCATAATAAAAACCATCTATAATAAACCCACAGCAAACATTATTCTCAATGGCAAAAAACTGAAAGCATTTCCTCTAAAATCAGTAACAAGCCAAGCATGCCCACTTTCACCTTTCACATTTTTAAACTGAAATCTTAAATTTTAATCATATATTTGAAAATATATTTGCAATAGTAAATAGAAAAATATTTTCAATGTTGTAAACTGAAATACGATGAAGATTGAATGTAATGCCTGGCGTGCTGCGATTCATGGGGTCGCAAAGAGTCGGACACGACTGAGCGACTGAACTGACTGACTGACTGATATTATACACTTGAAACATATAGTTTTATATATAAGCTCTATCTTGACTTTAAAAAGAAAAAAATAAATGAGAAAAAATTAGAAAACAACCCTTAGAACAGTATGGGGTAGTAAGTTAGGACTTGGTTTTAAAACAATTTGGGATAGTCTATGTGTCAGTTGGGGACTAAATATGTTTAAACAAACTATCAGTTTGGATTATAAAATGTAAATGCTAATTTAAAGAAAATTGTTTTAAGAAGTATTGAAACACTTGAGAATTAGTATAAAATGCTATACCACTAATTATATTTAGCTTATTTTAGAATGTTTGTGAGAAAATTGATTAGCCTATCTTCTGTCATGCTGTGAAAAGATTAACTGCTTTTGGTGCTCTGATATTTTTTAAGCAAATAAGAGTTTCAATCACATAAAGCATTTGCGACATTTCAGATCCCAGAAGGTTTTTTCAAGTCAGGTTCAGCCTGATTCACTGTGACAGCTTCTCTGAAGTTGCATCCTCTAAGAAGCAATAATTGTCATTGGGGGCCTTCTGGGTGAAAAGGCACAACAGAACCAAAGGAGCTACAAGATATAATCTGCACAGCAAAGAAATGCCCAAAGTCTCAAAGGCAATGAAGTGAATAGTTTAAAGTATATTTGACTTTAAGGCTTATCTCTTTATTTTCTGCCCTTAATTGGGCAAATATCATCAATTACAACAAATTGTCTTCAAACTTTGAGCCACACAGAGATAAACTTCACATTCACTACTTAGACTTTCAAGATTTCCTTATATATAAATGGAAATAATTAGACCTTGGATTAAAAAAAAAAAAAAAAACCTGACCGAACAAAGGCCATGATCTAATATCAGAATAAAGTTAACAAATGTCATTAAGTGAGATGATTGGTGATGAGTGAAGGTCATGCCCAGTTTACTTTTCACAGTTGATGGATCAAAGCCGTTCCTTCATTTGGGATAAAGACTAAATGCGGTTAGTTTGGCCTTGGAAAATCCTCTCACATAATATGAAATCTCTCTGTAGTCTGCTGTTTCTAAGGCACATGAATGGTTGTAACACGTGCCAGGGAGTCAAGACGGAGTGTCAAAAATATTTAAAAAGTGCGTATTTTAAATGATGTGTTTTAATCCATGATTAAACAATGTGGGAATTGCAGTCATAACATATTATGGTACACCATTGCTGTGACTATTATATTGTACAAGGATACACAGAAAGACAAATAAGACTGTCATAGAATGATGGATTCATGAGGTCAGAAGGCAGTAAAAGGTCAATGTGCCTGACCACCCATCTGATCCACAAATCCTCTTCCCTGCCAGGAAGTCATTAGTCCATCACTGGAAAGCCTGCATTGATGGGGACACCTTCAGCCCTTCTGTGGCCATGCATAGCTCTGTGAGAAAGCTCTTACTCTCTGTGACTAGGAGTATGGTTTCATGCATTCTGTCCTATTTCTAACCTTTGAGACCAAACAGAACAAGCCAAATCCTTCCACCACCTAACATTCCTTAGCAGTGTGAAGATGGTTACCTCATTCCTGTCATCATGCCTCCAAGTTCCCTCAGTCCCTTAAAATATTCCTCATGGAGTATTTTCCAACCTCTCAATATTCTGATGAGACTCTCCAGTTGCAATTCAATTTGCCTATGTCCCTCTAAAAATATAGACCTGAATATAGAATTCAGTGTATCACTGTTCCAGGGCAGACAAAACTATCATTTCTCTTGTTCCACATGCGCTTCTTTCTGTAATTCAGCCCAGATCAGCACTTTTGGTAACTGCTATCATTTGAGCAACAGTTCTCCAATCTACACTAAGGCTTCCCTGGTGGCTCAGATGATAAAGCGTCTTTCTACAACGCAGGAGACCCGGGTTCGATCCCTGGGTTGGGAAGATCCCCTGGAGAAGGAAATGGCAATCCACTCCAGGAATATTGCCTGGAAAATCCCATGGACAGAGGAGCCTGGTAGGCTACAGTCCACGGGGTCGCAAAGAGTTGGACATGGCTGATGTTTAGTAAGTTCTTTATGGTTTAGAAATTGTTTCATCTATATATTTCATTTGAACCTGACAACAATTTGCAATAAAGATATTATTTTTGTCATTTTCAGATGAAGAAAATAAGATTTACAGAGGGTAGTTAAATTTTTCCTGGACCACATAAGTAAGTTGCACATCTGAGACCCAAATCCAGGTCCTGTGTCTATAAATCAAAGACCTTTGTGACTCTACTTGAGAGTCTTTGATGATGCTTCAGTGATAGAATGATAGACTGTTGTCAAAGGCAGAACTTTAAAAATTAATTTCCTGTTCTGCCAGTGTAGGAACTGTACCCTGGGATAGAACAAAGGCAGCACGACCTGCTAAATCATGCTGCCTCCTTTTCAAATGGTTACAAACCATCCTTTTAATTATTCACCCAAGATTCTTGCCCATACTTGACTTCAAACTTGGGTGACTACTGTTTGTAGTCTGATTCTTTAATTTTTTAAGTCAAGACTACATTTTCAATATCCCAGTCTTTGGACATCAAATTGTACTACAAAATTGCCAAAAGATCACCAATGCTTATTCTTTTTGAATTCAGATCTCATTATGTAATAAATATGGTATTAGTTAAAGCTTTAAAACATTCATAGATTTTTTATAAATTCATAAATTTGCTGTTTGCCATCAAAAATATTGTTTTAAATTTTTAATTTTGAAAACAACTGCACTAAGAACAGAATCCTAAGGCACTTAAAGACCTCCATGACTTCCTCCAACATAGGAGCAGGGTATGACTCCCTAGGAGGTATATCAGAATCCATATGTTGGGGGCTTGGAGGATATGTAGGGTTGAAAAAGCATATTACATATCACAATATAATTTAATACTGAAAAAATAGACAAACTGCAAAGACTTCAGGAGTTTCCAAGTTTACTAATTAGGGCCAAGAATTTTGAAAGTTTAAAACATATTGCCTGAGTTAATAATATTCCATTAATCAGGATCCTTGCATACAACTGGGCAGTTAGTTATAAATCTCCTTTACTTTTTTCCACCCAGCTTGGCTTTTTTCCTTGTTGATGGGATTCATTTAGACTTTGACACAGGCTTTACTGAAATCCAGGTATGGCCTTTCCCAGACCTCCCACTCCTCCTGTAAACACTTTCTTCATTTTGTTTCCAGGACATCATATCCACTTGGGTTTTCCTTTTACATTTCTGGCTACATCTTCTCCAGTTCCTCTTCATGTCCTTGACGTGTGGATTTTGAGGTATCACAGAACTCAGTCCTTGGATTCTGTTTCTTTCTTACCACACCTACTCCTGATGATCTCATCCAGACTCAGGACTTGGGCAGCATGTTCACAGCCCAGCCCTCCCCTGAACAACATGTCTAAATATCTGACTGTCTACTTGGCATCTCCATTTGAATGTCTAAGAAGGTTTCCAGACTTAATACATTGAATACTGAGCTTCTGATAACTGCCCTGCCACCACCATCACCATACACTAGCTCTAACTGCAGCTTTCCCATCTCAAGAAATGAAAACTCATTTTTCCATCCCTCCAGGCTAAGAACCTCAGTGTTATAGTTGTCTCTCTCTCTCTCTCTTTTTTATAATTCATACAACATTAAATTAACTCCTTTAAAGTGCATGATTCAGTTCATTTCAGTTGAGTCACTTAGTCGTGTCTGACTTTTTGCAACCCCATGGACTGCAGCACACCAGGCCTTCCTGTCCATCACCAACTCCCAGAGTTTACTCAAACTCATGTCCATTGAGTTGGTGATGCCATCCAACCATCTCATCCTCTGTCGTCCCCTTCTCCTCCTGCCCTCACAATTCAGTAGCTTTTAATACATTCAGACTTGGGCAACCCACACCACTTTGTAACCACTTTGTAAAGAACATTTTAATCACCCGTAAAAGAAACCCCCTTCTCATGAGCTCCCGGTCCCACTCTCTGCCAGACAGCCACCAGGACACCTTGTCTTCATGAATCTTTTTATCTGGATATTTAATGTAAATGGAATGCAAGGAGATCCAACCAGTCCATTCTGAAGGAGATCAACCCTGGGATTTCTTTGGAAGGAATGATGCTAAAGCTGAAACTCCAGTACTTTGGCCACCTCATGCGAAGAGTTGACTCATTGGAAAAGATTTTGATGCTGGGAGGGATTGGGGGCAGGAGGAGAAGGAGACGACTGAGGATGAGATGGCTGGATGGCATCACGGACTCGATGGACGCGAGTCTGAGTAAACTCCGGGAGATGGTGATGAACAGGGAGGCCTGGCGTGCTGTGATTCATGGGGTCACAAAGAGTTGGACACGACTGAGCGACTGAACTGAACTGAACTGAATTGAACTGAATATTCAATATGGGGCCTTTGTGACTGGCTCATTTCATTATCTTAATGCTTTTTTTTTTAAAGCTTAGCCATGTTGTCACTCCATATCAATGCTTCTTATCATTTTATTGCCAAAAAAATTCTTCATATGACTATACCACATTTTGTTTATTTATTAACCAGTTGTGACCATTTGGGTTGTTTCCACTTTTTTGCCAATTTGCCTGTGGAATGATGTGACTTTTTGTGTGAAGGTACATTTTCAATGATCTTGAGTATATAGAAAGGAATGTGGTATCTGGGGAAATCTATGTTTAACATTTTGATGAGCAGCCAAGGCATTTTCCAAAATGGCTGCACCAACTTACAAATAGACCAGCAACAGAGGAATGTTCCCATTCCTCAACATCCTCTCCCTGACTTCTTATGGTCTGCATGAGCTCCTCTCTTCATCCCACATTCCATGCCCAATCAGTCACCTAATCTGCAGCTCAACATCAAAATATATTCAGAATCTGATCATTTTTCAGCATTTCCACTATCCAGGTATGAGGCAGCAACATCTTTCACCTTTTCCCACCTTTGCCTCCTAGTCTGTACCCAACTCTCCATCAGAGTGATCCTGCAAATATGTCAGGTCTCATCACTTCCCAGTGCTCCTCATTACTCAAAACTGACCTCACTCAGAGTTAAAACCAAAGATCTGCAATGATCAAAGACCCAAAGTGAAATCTACCCCTGGCCTTGGGGTAGATTTCTTACCTCACCTTTATTTTCAAATTTGCTTGCTCTCTTCAGCCCCACCAGGAGCCTCACAGTTTCTGTAACGTTCCTGCCTCAGGGCCTTTGCACTTGTCATTCTGCTGCACTTACCCTTTGACTTCAAACACTTTTCTGGATAGTCACATAGTGATCCTTTTCATGACTTTGTGGCCTCTACTTCACAGTCACCTTGTCAGTGAGAACTTGCCTCCTCACTTCATAAAATTGCAACTTCATCCAAACACACACCTCAAATCCTTTTATTCTGCTTAAGTTTTAGAACTTATCACTAACATATTAAATATTTTACTTATGTATCTTATCTTTTAAAATTAATTTAATAAATAAATATTTTACTTGTTTATCTGATGACCAGAAAGATTGAGGACAGGAGGAGAAAGAGGCGACAGAGGGTGAGATGGTTGGATGGCATCACCGACTCAATGGATGTCTGAGCAAACTCCAGGAGATAGTGAAGGACAGGGAGGTCTGGTGTGCTGCAGTTCATGGGGTAGCAAAGGGTTGGACATGACTGAGCAACTGAACAACAGCAATCTTATCTTTTGTCTTTTCTACTACTAAAATGTAAGTTCCATGAAAATCGAGTTGTTTACTCTTTTATTCACTGCTGTATACCTAATGGCTGTACCCATTTCTGGCACATAATAGGAGTTTAAAACACTTTCTTCACTTGGTTTTGTTGAATGAATGAAAGATCTTCCAATCTATCCCCTATCAACAAAGGAAAAAGGGTTAGTGATGGTGACTTGCTAAAGACATGGGAAGTCTCAATGATCACTGCTGCATTATTTCCAGATCAGTCCTTTGATAATCTGTTCTGGAGTGCTCCCTGGAACTTCAAACATGTATGGGTCACATGTCTGGAGAGAGGGCCTGACTAGTGCTCTCATACATCCTGTTCTTCCTTTCTCGAAATTACCAAATTGTCATTGCTTTCTCACTGAATCGTTGAATCACCTGTATATATACTAGGGCATGGCAGGTCACCAAGTGAGCCAATTCCAAGGACCTCTCCTGAGGTCAGGCAGTGCTGGCCATTCTATCATGGTCTCTCATATCAGCAGTCTTCAGGCTTTCGTGCTCACTTATTTCCTAAAATAACCTCAAAAAGCTATGTATCCCTTAACATTTTTTAAATTAATTTATTTTAATTGGAGGCTAACTACTTTACAATATTGTGGTGGTTTTCTGCCATACATCAACATGAATCAGCCACAGGTGTACATGTGTTCCCCTGTCCCAAACCCCCCTCCCACCTCCCTCCCCATCCCAACCCTCTAGTTTGTCCCAGTGCACCAGCTTTGAATGCCCTATTTTATGCATTGAACTTAGTCTGGTGATCTATTTCACATATGGTATATACTTGTTTCAATGCTATTCTCTCAAAATCTTCCCACCCTCTTCTCTCACACAGTCCAAAAGTCTGTTCTTTATATCTGTGTCTCTTTTGCTGTCTCACATATAGGGTCATCATTACCATCTTTCTAAATTCCATATATACGTGTTAATATACTGTATTGGTGTTTTTCTTTCTGACTTACTTCACTCTGTATAATAGGCTCCAGTTTCATCCACCTCATTAGAACTGACTCAAATCCATTCTTTTCAATAGCTGAGTAATATTCCATTGTGTATATGTACCACAACTTTCTTATCCATTCATCTACTGATAGACATCTAAGTTGTTTTTATGTCCTAGCTATTGTAAACAGTGCTGTGATGAACACTGGGGTACTTTTAGATCTTTAATCCATTTTGAGTTTATTTTTGTGTATGGTGTTAGAAAGTGTTCTAGTTTCATTCTTTTACAAGTGGCTGACCAGTTTTCCCAGCACCACTTGTTAAAGAGATTGTCTTTTCTCCGTTGTATATTTCTGCCTTCTTTGCCAAAGAAAAGGTGTCCATAGGTGTATGGATTCATCTCTGGGCTTTCTATTTTGTTCCACTGATCTATATTTCTGTCTTTGGACCAGTACCATACTGTCTTGATGACTGTAGATTTGTAGTATAGTCTGAAGACAGGCAGGTTGGTTCCTCCAGTTCCATCTTTCTCAAGATTGCTTTGGCTGTTCAAGGTTTTGTGTGTTTCCATAGAAATTGTGAAATTATTTGTTCTAGTTCTGTGAAAAACACCACTGGTAGATTGATAGGGATTACACTGAATCTATAGATTGCTTTGGGGAGTATACTCAGTTTCACTATACTGATTTTTCCGATCCATGAACATGGTATATTTCTCCATATATTTGTGTCATCTTTGATTTCTTTTATCAGTGTTTTACATTTTTCTATATATAGGTCTTTTGTTTCTTTAGGTAAATTTATTCCTAAGTATTTTATTCTTCTCATTGCAATGGTGAATGGGATTGTTTCCTTAATTTCTCTTTCTGTTTTCTCATTGTTAGTGTATAGGAATGCAAGGGATTTCTGTGTATTAATTTTATATCCTGCAATTTTACTATAATCATTAATTAGCTTTAGTAATTTTCCGGTGGTGTCTTTAGGATTTTCTATGCAGAGGATCATGTCTTCTGCAAACAGTGAGAGTTTTACTTCTTTTTTTCCAAATAAACCATTAGCCAGACTCATCAAGAAAAAAAGAGAGAAGAATCAAATCAATAAAATTATAAATGAAAATGGAGAAGTCACAATAGACAACACAGAAATACAAAGGATCGTAAGAGACTACTATCAGCAACTATATGCCAACAAAATGGACAGCTTGGAAGAAATGGATGAATGCTGAGAAAAGTATAACCTTCCAAAACTGAATCAGAAAGAAACAGAAAAATTTTAACAGATGTATTACAAGCATGGAAATCAAAACTATAATCAAAAATCTTCCAATAAACAAAAGCTCAGGAAAAGATGGCTTCACAGGTGAATTCTACCAAAAATTTGGATAAGAGCTAACACGTATCTGACTCAAACTCTTCCCGAAAATTGCAGAGGAAGGTAAACTCCCAAACTCATTCTATGAGGCTGCCATCACCCTAATACCAACACCAGACACAGAAGAAAGATGCCACAAAAGAAAGAAAAACTACAGGCCAATATCACTGATGAACATAGATGCAAAAATCCTCAACAAAATTCTAGCAAACAGAATCCAACAACATATTATAAAGATCCTACATCATGACCAAGTGGGCTTTATCTCAGGGATGCAAGGATTCTTCAATATTCACAAATCAGTCAATGTGATATACCACATTAACAAATTGAAAGATAAAAACCATATAATTATCTCAGTAGATACAGAGAAAGCCTTTGACAAAATTCAGCACCGATTTATGATAAAAGCTCTCCAGAAAGCAGGCATAGAAGGAACATACCACACCATAATAAAAACCATCTATAATAAACCCACAGCAACCATTATTCTCAATGGCAAAAAAATTGAAAGCATTTCCTCTAAAATCAGTAACAAGCCAAGCATGCCCACTTTCACCCTTCACATTTTTAAACTGAAATCTTCAATTTTAATCATAACTTTGAAAATATATTTGCAATAGTAAATAGAAAAATATTTTCAATGTTGTAAACTGAAATACGATGAAGATTGAATGTAATCAGAGTGAATAGTTCATTACACTATGTGATAAAATAAGTTTTTACCATTTTATGCAATAGCATGCCAAATTCAAAAGAAATCATGCATACCTTTTATCTGTAGGTATTAGCCAATGTATCTTAAAAATTTTAGTAGTTCCAGAAAACATTCCATTTAAAAGATTAAGTATGTATGATGTATGGCAAAACCAATACAGTATTGTAAAGAAAAATAAAGTAAAATAAATAAATAAAAGATTAAGTGTACATTGAAAAGATTCAGAATTAGTAATTACAGCATTTGAGAGTTCTGAACTCAGAACATTCCAATACAGGTACAGCACCATCCTAAACAGATATATGCACAAATCAGGGAAAGACAAAAAGTCCAATCAAACTGAGATACTTTGATCTTTAAAGGAGCCTTCTCCAAAATTAGTTTTTCTAATCATTACTTTGGCCACAGAGAGTTTTATACTCTGGGACAATCTACCACAGTAAGAGCATCAGTTCAGTTCAGTTCAGTTGCTCAGTCATGTCCAACTCTTTGCGACCCCATGAATTGCAGCATGGCAGGCCTCCCTGTCGAGCATGCCGAGGGATAAATAAGAGTGCAGGTGCGTTCTCAGGGAGAGTTAGGAAAAAAAGAAATACAAACAGAAGGAAAACAAGGATTAGAAACTGACTTCTTTACACAAAAATAAACTCAAAATGGATTAAAGACCTAAATGTAAGGCTGGAAACCAGAAAACTTCTAGAAGAAAACACAAGCAGAATACTTTTTTTAAATTTAAATTCATTTATTTTAATTGGAGGCTAATTACTTTACAATATTGTATTGGTTCTGCAGAATACTTTTTTTAATTTATTTTTTAATTGGAGGAAAATTACAATGTTGTGTTGGTTTCTGTGGTACAACAACACAAATCAACCATAACTATACATATATCCCCTCTCTCTCAAGTCTTCCTCCCCTCCCTATCACAATCTTCTAGGTGATGACAGAGCACCAGGTCAAGCTCCCTGTGTTACATAGCAACTTCTCACCAGCTATCTACTTTATACATGATAATGTATATATGTCTATGATATTTTTTCCATCCATCCCACTGTGTCTCTAAGTCCATTCTCTACATATGCATCTCCATTACTTCCCTGAACATAAGTTC
Organism: Cephalophus harveyi; assembly: GCA_006410635.1. NCBI lineage: Eukaryota > Metazoa > Chordata > Mammalia > Artiodactyla > Bovidae > Cephalophus > Cephalophus harveyi. The sequence goes on along the minus strand of SJYT01038658.1, from coordinate 217,778 downwards.
ATCAATACCATTTTTCTAGATTCCATATATATGTGATAATACACAATATTTTTTTCTCTGTCTGACTTGCTTCATCCAGTATAACAGGCTCTAGTTTCATGCACCTCACCAGAACTGACTCAAATTCATTTATTTTAATGGCAGAGTAATACTCCATTGTGAATATACCACATCTTCTTTATCCCTTCCTCTTTCGATGGACATCTAGGTTGCTTCCACATCCTGTCTACCATAAATAGTGCTACAATGAACACTGGGGTACATGTGTCTTTTAGAATTGTGGCTTTCTCAGGGTATACACCCAGTAGTGGGATTGCTGGGTCATATGGTAAATTTATTCCTAGTTTTTTTAAGGAATCTCCATACTGTTCTCCATAATGGCTATATCGGTTTACATTCTCACCAACAGTGTAGGAGGGATCCTTTTTCTCCACATCCTCTCCAGTATTTATTATTTGTAGATTTTTTTGATGATGGCCATTCTGATTGGTGTGAGGTGATAAGATCAGAAACTATAAAACTCTTAGAGAAAAGCATAAGCAGTATACTTTTTGACATAAACCACAGCAAGATTCTCTTAGACCCACCACCTAGAGTAATGGAAATAAAAACAAAAACAAACAAAAAGGACCTAATTAAACTTAAAAGCTTTTGCACAGCAAAGGAAACAATAAAGAAGATTAAAAAGACAACCTTCAGAATGGGAGAAAATAATTGCAAATGAAACAATTGACAAAGGGCTAATCTCCAAAATATATAAGCAGTTCATATACTTCAATATAAAAAAAACCAAACAGTCCAATCAAAAAAATGGGCAGAAGACCTACACAGACATTCCTCCAAAGAAGACATACAAATGGCTAATAAACACATGAAAAGATGTTCAATGTCACTATCAGAGAAACGCAAATCAGAAAAGTCTTTAATATAAATCATAGCAATATTTTTTGGATCTATCTCTTAAGGAAAAGGAAAAGCAGAGATGAACAAATGGGACCTAAAACAGCTTTTGCACAGCAAAGGAGACCACTGACCAAATGAAAAGACAGCCTACTAAGTGGGAGACAATATTCACAAATGATATGACAGCTAAGGGGTTAACATACAAAGTATACAAAAAGCTCATACAATGCAATATCAAGAGATCAATTAAAAAATAAGCAGAAGGTCTGAATAGACTTTTTTCCAAAGAAGACAGACAGATAAGTAGTTTCAGGCATATGAAAAGATGCTCAACATCGCTAGTCATCAGAGAAAAGCAAATCAAAATTACAATAAGATATCACTTCATACCTATGAGGATGACTATCATCAAAAGCACAAGACATAACAAATGTTGGTGAAGATGTGGGGAAAAGGGAGCCTCAGTACACTGTTGGTGGGAAAGTAAATTGATGCAACCACTATGAAAGATAGAATGGAAGTTCCTCAAAAAGCTAAAAATAGAACTACCATATGATCTAACAATTGCACTTCTGAGTATATATTTGAAAAAATGAAAACATCAATTCAAAAAGATAATGCACCCCAATGTTCACTGCAGCATTAATTTTTTTACAATAGCCAAGATATGAGTTACACATTCAATAAATTGAAGCTATTTTTATTATTATTAAGGAGACCCACTTTAAAATCCTGTCTTTTCTATTGAGCAGCTCAGTAGGTATAACCTTGAGCAACTTATTTTAACCTCTCTTGAATCGCTGCATCGAGGAAAGTACAGCACACACTTGTAATCTGATTAAGCAAGTCTAGTCTTAGATATTTATTCAAATAAATTGTTTTATTGATTTGTACACAGATCTTTATCCAAGATGTCAAAATCCAAAAGCTGTGAAAACCAAAAGATTTGATAAATGAAAAACGCGACCCAGCCACACATGAAACAATTCATAGTCTCTATTTATCCTATTGAGTGATAATATTCATCCATTAAACTGAAAATAATTACAGAGCACTTCCTCAGAACTTGTGGGGGGCTATGCATACTACACATGCATACTACACAATAGATACATTGAATTAACTTTGGAAAATCTGAAATATTCTGAATTCTAAAACAGGCCTCGCCTCAAGGTTTTGGATAAAGAATTGTGGATTGTCCTAGAAAAAAGAGGAAGAATGGAAGGGAAAAAAAGGAAGGAAAGAAGGGAAAAAAGGAAGAAAGGAAAGAAGGGAGAGAAGGAGGTAGGGAGGGAGAAAAAGATGTTTTCCTGGTACCAACCCTTCCTAACCAGTCCTCTCGTCAGAGTTTTTCTATCTTTGTCCTTCTGCAGGAGAGCCACCTGTTCTGGTCCCGGTGACAGCCATCTGATGGCTCCCAGCCTCCTCCTTACTGCCTGGGCCACTAGAATTGATCTTACTGATCAAGTTTTGAAAAGATTCTGAACACTCACATTCAGAATTGGCTCCAAGAGCAGGCACCGCAGGGCCCCTTTATCATTCTTGTCTCAGAATTAAGAACCTGGGAGAGAAGCAGAAAAAAAGATGAAAGAAAAACTATTTTGAGAATTTGCCAAATAGTGGATTTTTTCACACCCCTCTCCCTCAGCCTTTCCACAGAGAGTTGGTTTCAATCTAAACACTTCAAAGCTTTTGTTGATATCTGTTTTCCTCTGGTCCATACAACCCCCACCCCCACCACAGAGAAATGGAGAAAAGATCCATACTTCAATGTGGGGCCTTGGAATTCATTTAAAGCAAATATTCCCCCTAAAATGGTTCAATCCACAAAATGAGATTGTTTTTCAATCTTTTCTTTTACTTACTCTGTTTCCAACATGTTCTAGTTGCAGCCTCATGCGTAAACCATTGTGAACACATTAAATTGGAAACACATTTTTTATTGTTATCTTTACCTCTCCAACTTTTAGTCTTCCCTAAAATATCTTGTGACCTCTGTGGTCCCACAACCCTGTCACATGAATTTTATGTCCCTTCCTCCTTAATTAGCCATGGTTACAGAGCAGCAATTATGTTCAGAATTTCCTCTAAGAAAGGGTTAAATAGGCAAACGTTTGGATCAAGTTCCCCTAACACCTTTGGATTAATTGGATTTGAGGCTAAAAATAAATTATCCAATAGGTTAACATGAGGTAATGTTGAAAGAACTGCTTGGAAAAGAACTCCAAAAATGCAAGAACGTCTCTATGAATAGTTAAAGGCACCTTGCAAAGGGAGAAGAAAGCAGGTACTTAGCTTCAGGGTGTTGACCAAGTTATCCCTGAGACACTAATTACAGACAGGAATACTACTATTCCTTACTGCTGACGGGGAATGTAGGCTTTCAAAACAGAAAAGTGTTCCTATGCTTGAGGAATTTGCCATCCTCTTTAGCATTCTACTCCAAATCTAGAGTTGCCTTTTCTCCTGTGAGATATTCTCGGCAAATAAAATGCAGGAGGCAGGAAGGAGACTGACTCTGTGGTCCAATCAGTTTGCTAAAAGATGCCTGCTCTGCCCTCTTCTTGCTGTCATGATTCAGTTGCTAAGTCATGTCCAACTCTTTGCGACCCCGTGGACTACAGCATACCAGGCTTCCCTGTCCTTCATTATTTCCCAGAGTTTGCTCAAACTCAAGTCCATTAAGTTGATGATGCCATCCAACCATCTCATCCCCTGTCATCCCCTTCTCCTGTCTTCAATCCTTCCCAGCATCAGGGTCTTTTCCAGTGAGTTGGCTCTTTGCATCAGGTGGCCAAAGTATCGGAGCTTCAGCTTCAGCATCAGTCCTTCCAGTGAATATTCAGGGTTGATTTCCCTTAGGATTGACTCGTTTGATCTCCTTGCTGTCCAAGGGACTCTCAAGACTCTTCTCCAGCACCACAGTTCGAAAGCATCGATTCTTTGGCCCTCAGCAAAGGAGAATGGATGCACGTAAATGTGTTGTTGAGTCGCTCTGCTGTGCACCTGAAACTATCACAACACTATCAATCAGCTATGAAAGAAAGTGAACATGTTATTTATTCAGTTGTGTCCGACTCTTTGTGACCCCATGGTCCGTAGCCCACCAGGCTCTTCTGTCCATGGCGAGTCTCCAGGCAAGAATTACTGGAGTGCCATTCCCTTCTCCAGGGGATCTTCCCAGCCCAGGGATTGAACTCAGATCTCCTGCCTTGCAAGCATTTTCTTTACCATCTGAGCCACCAGGGAAGCTCTGTTAATCAGCTATACTCCAATACAAAATAAAAAGTTTAAAAATAAAATGGAATTTCCCAAATTTACTTGACTATGAAACTCTCTGTACAGTCACCAATAGCTCACAGAGCTAGGATTCCTTGGAGCACATTTGGAGAAATATTGTTCTAGAATCACTGTGTTACTATGTTCCGGTGTTGCTATTCAACAGACAAAACTAAATCTTCCAGACTTGGTCCACAAGTTTAAAATCATAGGGAAGTGTGCCTGATTTTGTGCATCCAGTTCCTGCAGTGTTTTGCAAGGGGGACTCTTTCTAAAGTGGGGCATTTATCCCCTTAGTGCTCTTGAAGCAAGTTTGGTGGTAACATATGTTGGTTACATTCAAGCACAAGCTTCATAATAATAAATGGTCTACAGTAAGTCTCTTCTCAACCCAGATGCCCCACACCCGGAGTTGCTATAGAGCGCTGAAGAGGGTTTTACGTGTGTAGGCTCTGCTGCGAAACAGCCTGGCTCTGCCACACATTACTCATGATCCGTGTGCTTCAGTTTTCTCACTTGCATCCAGTTCCTGCAGTGTTTTGCAAGGTGGACTCTTTCTAAAGTGGGGCATTTGTCCCCTTAGCGCTCTTGAAGCAAGTTTGGTGGTAACATATGTTGGTTACATCCAAGCACAAGCTTCATAATAATAAATGGTCTAAAGTAAGTCTCTTCTCAACCCAGATGCCCCACACCCGGAGTTGCTATAGAGCACTGAAGAGGGTTTACGTGTGTAGGCTCTGCTGCGAAACAGCCTGGCTCTGCCACACATTACTCATGATCCGTGTGCTTCAGTTTTCTCACTGATCCAGTGGGTGACGACCCAAGGATCGGCCTTATCAGGCTCCTGTGAGAATAAGATGAGCTAATTCATACAGAACTTTCCAATAGCTGTTGGCCCATAATGGATGGAAGGGAGAGGGAGGAATCGAGGGGAAAGAGGGCCAGAGAAAGAAGGAAAGATAGTAAGAATAACAGACCCTGTTTATGGTTCTGGACTTCTAGGGACTGTACGCTTAAGGGCCAACACCTAACAGAAGAAAATGGAGCAGTACTTTATTAACAGCAGAGCAAGCACAGTTCTCTGGCAAACTAGGCTAGAACCCAGGCTTCAGCACTTAAGGAGGGCTTCCTCTTCCTTTTCTCACAGCCTTAAAATGGCTCAGCCTACAAAGCAGTTGAGCCTGCCCTACCAGCGAGAGAGGAAGAAGGACTCAGCCAGATCTGTGCAGAGGGCCAATACATAATCAGGACTTACCTGTGGAGGAGATAAGAAAAATATCTCACAAATATGAAAGAAACACCACACGGATGCAAGACAGGGTAGACCAGATGTCCCTGTCCCCTGGACTCTAGCTTTGGACTTGTATTGTGGAATATCTATTATAAGGCGAATTTGTAAACATTTAATCTATTAATATAATCTCCCTAAATAATCCTTGCAAGTAACATATATTTAGCAATTTACCAATATTTCAAGAACAAAAAATGTAATTACCTTTCAAAACTGGAAACCTACTCAAATCCCCAGTATCGATATAACTGTACCAATATTCCTCAGTGCCTGGGCAGTGCGTGGGAGGCAGGAGGAAGCGGAGGTGAGGTGGGCTCAGATGATGAGGGGCTCTAGGTCCCCGCCAGAGCTGCTGCTGGTCTCTGTCTCCACCAAAACCACAGCCCACTCACTCCCTTAACTCTCAGAGCGATGCACCTCTTCTTCCCTGGACCATTTTCCTGGTTACTGCCTTCCTACGTCGTCCTTTGAGGCACTGTCTTCAGAGTTGGTCTCTACAGCTCACAGGAGGCAAATGGTAGGGGACGGGGAAGAAGTCAGGATTAAGGAACAGAAGTGTAAATCTGTATGGCATGTAGGCAGGGGAGTCACTCCCCATGTTGCTGGTAAATTCACCACCATCCCTCTTCTTTCTCCCCACCCACAGCTGGTTTTGAGACTGTTTCACTCCCACTTATCTGTGCAGTAAAAATTGCAATTCACAAATGGAAATTTGTTACATCTTTCCAGAAACAATGTAGGGATTCTTAAAAATATTCCCTCTAATGACTAAGAATCCTCCTCAATAATGTGACAGGGTGCATGTTTAAATGCAATGACTTTTGACTTTGATTGTTCTTTTCTTATTCAGATTAACAGTTGCCTACAAGAAATTCATGCCTTCATTTCCAGGCATCACCATGGGGTCCCTGTCCACATTTACTGTCCTCAGAGAGTATATGCTCAAGTCTCTGACGTGCCACTAAGAGCCAATGGTCTATAACTGAGCCTGTGGCCCTCAGACCTCTGCCATGTACATCCTCAGGGCAGCTCAGATCCGTCTTGCGGCACTCACTGTACTCTTAGGTAACTTGTGACCAAGTAAAGCTGACCTTGGCAAGTTGTGTCTGGATGTTATAAACTGGATACAGTTCTCAAGTAAAGAAATGGCTGTGGGTGTCCAAGTAGGTCATCTGGGTATAAGCTCCCAGCCACGCTGGCTCTTGCCCTTTAGGCTAAAGCCTTTTAATTTCCCACGTTCTTAGTGAAGGGGATTTTCATCAAAACATGCCTGGGAATCTCAAATATCATTAGTCTTTCAACACAATTTAGAGGGATTTAGCTGTGTTGGGTGCCCTTCACTGGGTAAAATGCAGCTCAGAAGTACCCGGCAGCAAAGCCTCTGGAGCAGAGGGTCAGACACTCATTGTTGGGAGGAGTCCTGCAGGCTTGTCCAGCTCTCCCTGAATGCCAGGTGTGGAGGGCAGTGGGGGAGGTAAAGCCTTCTGGCACTGTGACCACAGCGGGAGCTGGGACAAAGCCCTCTCTCACTCAGACACCGAGGAAAGATAATCACCATAGTCACCCTTGGTCACCAGGCTCTCACACTCTCCTAAGCTTGGGTTATATTCTGCAACTTTCAGCTCACAGCACAGGTATAAAGCAGGCTCCATGGGAACTAAACAGAACTAATTCTGGCATGTACCATCTACTGGATCGGATCCGGTCACCTCTCCACAAGTGATGGGAAGGTGCCTTATCCCGGCCTTTCTAGATGATTTCAAGGCCATTTGCCTTTCTTGTCAGAATATACACTAGGAGCTTCCATAGCGATGTTTCCTCCTGTACTGTGAAGTAGCTGGAGTTGCCCTCAGTGAAGAAAGAGAAAGCCAAAATAAATATCCAAAGGCTTCCCTCCCCACTCTAGTGTGATATCCTATTATAAAAGGCTCTGAACTCTTCCCCTTTGTAATTGTGCGGCCACACAATTTTGAGAGTAGGCCAGCCCTGGTGGCTTCCCTGGTGGCTCAGACAGTAAGGAATCTGCCTGCAAAGCAGGAGACCCAGGTTCAGTCCCTGAGTTGGGAAGACCCCCTGGAGAAGGGAACAGCTACCCACGCCAGTATTCTTGCCTGGAGAATTCCATGGACAGAGGGGTCTGGTGGGCTACAGTCCATGGGGTTACAAAGAGTCGGACACGACTGAGAGACTCACATCGACCAGCCCTGTGCATCTCAGGTCATCTTGTTGCCTCTTGCAGACACGTGCAGACACACAGCTATACCCTAGCTCCTAGCACAGTGGCTGGCACATATCACGTACTATGTAAATATTTTGCCAATGAACCGATAAGATGTTATTTTGTCTTTGACATTATTTATTCAGATCCTGTTTAACATGGAAGATAAACTGTTTTGCCTAAACTTTCATATTCTTTTTGCCAAGGTTCATGCAGATGGTCTGCATATCTAAGCTTATATTAATAGTCTTCTGAATTCTATCTAATTAATTTTGCATGTTAATTACTAATTCCTGACTCTTCCTTAACCATCATCTCCAATTAATCAATCTGTCCTATAGTCTTAAATAGGACTTCTCAGTAAGTCTCAAATGTGTCACTCTTTTCCATCTGCTATGCCACCATCATAGTCCAAACCACCTTCATTTCTCTCCCAGACCCCTACAACCACCTCCTAGCTAGGCCACCTGCCTCCAGTGTTACAGTCCTGTCCAAATGCAAACCTGGCCCTGTCAATTCTATGCTTAAAATCCTGAGTTAGAGACACATGTCGGGGGTTCTGGGAACATGTTCTCAGCATGCCCAGAACTCCAGCGGGCAGGTGTTGACACCTGCGAGTGAAAGTTCTAGCTCCATACAGTCCCTTCACATAGAGCTAGTATAGGATTCGCTCCTACCCTGGGCTAGGCAGTCAACAGCAGAGTAGATTTGGTAGCCTGGATTTCTGAGTATAGAGGAACTAAAGGAAGACTTTGTCAATGAGGCATTTGTGGAATCCCCACTATGCCCTCCACTTCTTCAAGTTGACCTCAACCTAGTAGACATGTGCAGGTCTTTCAGACCCTTCCAAAGCCAAGAGAGGGAAGAATAGTGAATAAACCCTCCCTTCTCTTGAGTTAAGGGAGACATAGAAGCTACTTCCAGGTGTCTCAGCAGAAGGCTGACATCTGTCTTTACACTATAGGCCTGCATACATACGTACATACATGCTAAGTTGTTTCAGTCATGTCCAACTCTGTGTGACCTTATGGACTGTAGCCCCCCAGGCTTCTCTCTCCATGGGATTCTCCACGCAAGAATGCTACAGTGGGTTGCCATTTCCTTCTCCAGGGAATCTTCCTGACCCAGGGATTGAACCCACATCTCTTATGTCTCCTACTTAGGCAGGCGGATTCTTCACCACTAGAGCCCCCTGGGAAGCCCCACAGTATAGGCCTACAGGACCACAAATCCATTTTCTTTTCACCTCCAATAGGATTCCCATCTTTAAGGGCCCTTCAACAACCGTGCCTGATTCCTAAAGAGTAAACAGGGCAACTAACAAACCATCTAAGAAATCCCAGCTACCAGACAGAGGAAGATCATGTAGAATAATCAAAACAAGTTCCCAGTGAAACAGAACTGCTGGAGAAAATAGACGGAAATCTGAGTAGAAAATAAGGTTAATAAGGAGTTCTATAAGCAGTTTTAAAAGACTTTACTTGCATAAAAATGAGATCTCTCAGGGAAAAATTTATTAGTTAAATTAAAGGAGAATATGATCATTAAGGGGGCTTCCCTGGTAGCTCAGTCAGCAAAGAATCTGCCTGCAATGCAAGAGACCTGGATTCAGTCTCTGGGTTGGAAAGATCCCCTGGAGGAGGGCATGGCAACCCACTCCAGTATTCTTGCCTGGAGAATCCCCATGGACAGAGGAGCCTGGCAGTCTAGAGTCCATGGGGTCACAAAGAGTCAGACATGACTGAGTGACTAAGCACAGCACAGCACATGATCATTAAGACCCTAATAGGTGCTCTAGAAGAGCAAACTCAAGATATGCTTCAAAGCACTGAGCAAAAGCTTGAAAGAAATTAAAGCATCCAAGAAAAAGGTAGAAACTGGAGGGATCCAGAGAGTTATCAACAGTATAAAAATAATAACTGTTTCTAAAAGAGGAAAAGGAACAGATGAAGGAAGGAGCAAGAGTAAGAAACAACTCAAGAGTAAGAGAAAACATCCCTGAACTGAAGAAAGATACCAATCCTCAGATTCAGTTCAGCTCAGTCTCTCAGTCGTGTCCAACTCTTTGCGACCCCATGAATCGCAGCACACCAGGCCTCCCTGTCCATCACCAACTCCCGGAGTTCACTCAGACTCACATCCATCGAGTCCGTGATGCCATCCAGCCATCTCATCCTCGGTCGTCCCCTTCTCCTCCTGCCCCCAATCCCTCCCAGCATCAAGGTCTTTTCCAGTGAGTCAACTCTTCTCATGAGGTGGCCAAAGTACTGGAGTTTCAGCTTTAGCATCATTCCTTCCAAAGAAATCCCAGGGCTGATCTCCTTCAGAATGGACTGGTTGGATCTCTGTGCAGTCCCAGGGACTCTCAAGAGTCTTCTCCAACACCACAGTTCAAAGGCATCAATTCTTCGACTCTCAGCCTTCTTCACAGTCCAACTTTCACATCCATACATGACCACAGGAAAAACCATAGCCTTGACTAGACAGACCTTAGTCGGCAAAGTAATGTCTCTGCTTTCGAATATGCCATCTAGGTTGGTCATAACTTTTCTTCCAAGGAGTAAGCGTCTTTTAATTTCATGGCTGCAGTCACCATCTGCAGTGATTTTGGAGCCCAAAAAAATAAAGTCTGACACTGTTTCCCCATCTATTTCCCATGAAGTGATGGGACCGGATGCCATGATCTTCGTTTATTACTCAAGTTCCCTTAATAAGGAAATTCTTGAGGAAAAAAATCAACACTTTCATAAATGAATAAAAATAGAGACTCCAAGATGGGAGACGATAAAAAGGAACAGTTGTTAATATTACTCAGCATCATGTATATATATGTAAACTAAAATCGTAATGAAAATGAACATTTATTTGTATAGTATATAGTACATAATTTGCAACAAGTAAGTACATTGAAGCAGAGAGATACGTTTTAAGAAGAAGCACTATCTCAAAATGTAGGAGTTGGAGGTAGAGGGTGGAGAAAAGAAGGCAAAAGTACTCTCAAGAGGGTAGAGAAAGGAGAAGAGGTAAGCAGAAATCAAAAACATTCCACAGAAGAAAAGGTGAATAAATAGTAGCTGTGGCAGCCACAGAAGTGCCCTGTCTTCCTTCAAGAGAAAACTGTCATAAGGAATGCATTTTGCTAACAGTCTCCAAAGGCTGGTGCGGGGGAAGCAATTGGAAAATCTCTCAAAGCTAATGATATGGCTAAATAATTGAAACAGAATTAAAAGTCAGTTTGGAAAGGAGATGTATGTAAGCTAAATATTTTTGAAAACCAGTAGCTTTATTCTAGAATAAACTCTTAGGAATGAAAAGTGGGGAAAATATTTCATTTTAGGAGGAACAAAAATTTTGACTACTTAAGAATAAATTTAACAAGAAATGCACAAGAACTATATGAAGAAAATGAGAGATATTGTTAAAGACAAACAAGATAACCACTCTCTTGGATGGCAAGACTTATTATCATTAAATGTCAATTCTCCTAAAATGAATATGCAGGTTATGGGGAGCAGAGCACTTGCATATATTGCTAGTGGAAAGAAGAGGGTTTCTATCATTTGTGGAAAGCAATCTTAAAACATATGCTAAAATAAACAGAATTCTTTGACTCAGTAATTCCAGTCCTGGAATATAAAGCACTAATGCTTAAGGACATATGTATAGAATATTTATTGCAGCATAGTTTGCAATTGCAGAAAACTTTATAAACAAAATGTTCATAAATGGGAAACTGGCTAAATACATTGTGATACATCTACATCATAAAATTCTATATGTCTACCTAAAAGAATTAAAAAGAGCTATGCCAAGTGACTTGGAGGGAGTTCTACACAGTGAGAAGAGCAAAATGCAGGAAAATGTATATAATACAATGCCATCTTGGTAAAAAGAAAAAAGCAACCGTACCACCCAAAAAATGTCTGTGTGCATATATGTTTGTACTCCCTTGATTCTGAAATACACCCGCACATAATGGGGGTTGCGGCTTCAAGGAACAGCCCAAAGGCAACATCACTCATGCTCCTGATGGTGCAGAGGACAGCAGAGTCCAGAAAAGCACACACGCAATGTCTGTGAATGGAAAAGGGCTTCCAAAGAGCCAAACTCTAACATGAAGAAGTTTAGGGATATCTAACCCACTTTATTTCACTTACACAGTTTTTCTTTCATGTGGACAAATGAGTGCTGTCTAAGAAGGTGTAAAAGAGATAGTTCAATAAGCTTAAAAATTACAAGGGTTAAGAAAGCATTGTGTCACAGTTTAATTGGCAGCATTTTCATCTTTCAACATAGAACACAATTGTGTGTCTTACACTAAATTAAATTAAATTAAGTGAAACTTAATTTAAGAGAAATTAAGCATCTTAAGTGAAATTTGCAGTATACATATGTGTATATTAATAGCCATACAGAACTATATGAATGTGGAGAAAATTATGCAAGAATACAATGCTGGGTAGTAATATGAATGCATTAGTCTGCTAGGGCTGCCACGACAAAATTCCACAAACTGAGTGGCTTAAATAACAGAAAGGTATTTTCTCTGGAAGCCGGTGATCGAGGTGCCAGCAGGCTTGGCTTCTCCTGAGGCTTGTGGATAGCCACCTTCCCACCATGTCCTCACGCGGCCTCTCCTCTGTGTGGGCAGCCCCGGTGTTTCTCCCCGCGCTGATAAAGACACCAGTCATATTGGATTAGGCCCCTACCGTTGTGACCTTATTCGATCTTATTCTCTCTTTGAAAGCTCTAGCTCCAAATACAGTCACATTCTGAGGTGCTGGGGTTTAAGTGTTCAACTATAAATTTGAGGGGGAGGGAACACAATTCAGTCCAAACAATAGGTTGTTTGGGGAGACTTGGGGAAAGAGAAGAGAGACCACCTAATAAAGGAAAAGAAAAGAAAAAGGATCACACTTTTTTTAAAAAAAGTCATACATATATAGGCACTTACATAAAATCATGTATATGTACCCCAGTATTTGGAGCAACACTATTTACAATAACTAAGACATGAAAGCAACCTAAATGTCTGTTAACATATGAATGAATAAAGAAGATGAGAGATTTTATATATATATATATACACACACAATGGAACATTGCTCAGCCATAAAGAATGAAATATTGAATAATGTCATTTGGAGTAACAGGGATGGACCTACAGATTATCATATTAAGTGAAGTGAATGAAGCAAAGAAAGAAATTGTCCATCACTTATATGTAGAATCTCATTATAAACTAACTACTTCCATTTAAAACTTTTTAAGTACATGTGTTCCCCATCCTGAACCCAACTCCCACCTCCCTCCCCATCCCATCCCTCTGGGTCATCCCAGTGATTCATGTCAATGTGTGGCAAAACCAATACAATATTGTAAAGTAATTAGCCTCCAATTAAAATAAATAAATTTATATTAAAAAATAAAGACTCAAAAAAAAAATTTTTAAGTAAAATCTTAAGTGAAATAAAATCACAGATGTAGAAAACAAACTTATGGTTGCCAGGGGACAGGAGTGAGGGAAAAATCTGGGGTTGGGATTGACATATACACACTATTGTATATAAAACAGATACCTAATAAGAACCTCTGGAGAAGGGAATGGCAACCCACTCCAGTATTCTTGCCTGGAGAATTCCATGGACAGAGGAGCCTAGCAGCTACAGTGCATGGTGTCACGAAGAGTCAGACGCAACTGAGCAACTAACATCAGTAAGAAACTGCTATAGAGTACAGGAAAATCTGCTCAATTTTCTGCAATGACCTATATAAGAGAAGAATCTTTAAAAAAAAAAGAGTGGATATATGTATATGCATAACTGATTACTTTGCCATATACCTAAAACTAACACATCATTATAATCAACTATATGCCAAAAAAAAATTTTAAGACAAAAAAATAAAAATGAAATCCTACATATGTGTAAATAAGTATATAAAGATGCAACTATAAAATAATTATTTTAGAAACATTTATTCAATTACTGTCACTGTCCTTGGGTAAAGGCCGAACTATGTTAACAATTTATAGTCCTTCTAGGAGTGAATCTCTCCCTCCCTCCTCAGTTTCCCCTGTGTATTGATTTGTTTACTTCACTCTCTCTGTTCCAGAAACTCCAAACTTCCTTCATTTCCTCTGAAATTCCTGCCACTATCCACTGTCCTTTCTCCTCAGAACACTCTTCTCCAATTTCGATCTATTTAGCCTTCAACTATCGGTTTACATTTTACCTCCTTTGAGAGGCCTTGCCCCACCCTACACCAACTTTCTCACAGTAGTCCAGTCTCCAATAAAATCATCCAGATCCTTATTGAAAAGTCATATACTTTGTTTTTACTCAGAATGACTGAATCAAACTACTGTGGCAGGGTTGGGTGGGAAAGAATTTCCTGCATTCTAAAGTGTGCAAATCTATGCCATGGGCTAGTTAAACCTCTGTAACACCTTGAAATTTCTCCTTTAAGATCCATCACAAGTGTTACTGTTTATTTAAGGCAGGGATTGGCAACCAGGTAGAATATATTTGAGGCTTTACACACAAAGAGACAAAGTCAAGGATGTTATGTAGGTACTTATAGAACAAGATAGAAAACAAATTTTCACAAACTTTTAAATAAAATTTTAACAAAATTCAAAACACAATGGAGCACAATTTTTTGTAATACAAGTCTACTAATGAGGAAAATGAAATTTCTTTTGGTTGGGATAACATTTAGGTAATTGGGGCCAAAGTTGGTGTTTTCTAATACTACAGTAGAAACATGAGCTTGTTCTTCTACAAAGTTTTTCCTTGCTTTTCTGCAGCACAGTGTATGAGCAGTCATAAGTCAATATCACTTTGAAAAAAGGTACTACATGGCACTTCTGTGGATTATCACATACGCGCACATGCACACACACAAATTCACCAAAGATGAAAACAAGCACCAATAAATCTACTCAAGTCAGCCTCTAGAATTTCACTACTCCTTTACTTGTATGCCATCTTTGTTCTGGCAGTCAATTCACTTCCTATCTTTTATTGAGTAAAACAAAGGCAACTGCCTGTAGTCAATATATTTTAAAGCCAACTTTCCAGGTACAAATGGGTACTTCTCAGAGTCAGAACTAGAAGCCAAATATAAAAGATTACTGACTATATGTCCATAGGAAAATGCACAAAGTCATTCCAGGTCCCAACACTTCAAGGTAAGAAGTTGTATTTTGGCCCTTCCAAATTTCACGATTTTTTTCTCATTGTCTTCATTAGTTTCTGGATATAGAGAGGCTTGGCAAAGTTAAAAGTGCATTAAAACACAAGTTAATAGACTAGGGAAATTTTCCTACTGTGTGGCTCAACATCCAAAAGCTTCACCAAAGTAAAGGCGTAAGAATTTGAATAAATTAAAAAAAACACACACACAACACCATAATTCAGTTCAGTTCAGTCACTCAGTCGTGTCTGACTCTTTGGGACCCCATGCACCGCAGCATGCCAGGCCTCCCTGTCTATCACCAACTCCCGGAGTTCACCCAAACTCATGTCCATTGAGTCAGTGATGCCATCCAGCCATGTCATCCTCTGTCGTCCCTTTCTCCTCCTGCCCTCAACCTTTCCCAGCATCAGAGTCTTTTCCAATGAGTCAGCTCTTCGCATCAGGAGGCCAAAGTATTGGAGTTTCAGCTTCAACATCAGTCCTTCCAATGAACACCCAACACTGTTCTCCTTTAGGATGGACTAGTTGGATATCGATGCAGTTCAAGGGACTCTCAAAAGTCTTCTCCAACACCACAGTTAAAAAGCATCAATTCTTCGGTGCTCAGCTTCCTTTATAGTCCAGCTCTCACATCCATATATGACTACTACATATTAACACCATAATATGCAACTAAAAAGACAAATGACAATTTACAGGGCTATTTGGAAATATATATTTATATTTTCTAAAAAGCCAAATGACAAACCAGGGAAAATATTTACAATTTACATATTAAACAGCCTCTAAAAATGGAGAAGAAAAAGACCAAAACCCTATAGAAATTTTCACTAGAGGTATAATCAGACAACTCATTGAAAAATAAATGCAAATTACTCTTACTCATATGAAAAAAATGTTCAACCTTTTTCATCATAAGAGAAATGCAAATTAAAACTGCAGTTAGATGCAATTTCTCACCTATCATATTGGCAAAACCCCAGAACTTTGACATCATACTTTATTGGCAAGACTTTGGGGAACAGATACTCTCATAATTTGATGATGGGAATGCAAAATGATATAACCCCTATGCAGGGGAACTTGGCAGTATCCAGCAAAATGTCATATGCATTTACCCTTTGACCCAGCCATCCCACTTCCAGGACTCTCTCCCACAGAAACACTGGCAAAGATACAAAAAGACACATGCACAAGGCTATTCATTTCAGCATTATTTGAAATAGCTAAAATCTGGAAACAAACCAAAGGTCCACCAATGGAGGCCGGTGGAATTAACTACAGTATATCCAGCCTAAGGGGTTCTAGGCAGCAGTAGAAGCAAATAAGGATTCTCTTTACAGACTGTATATATTTGTGCTACACAGCTCTCAGACATTCTCTATCCATAATCCTCTTGGAGTCTCAATAATCTTTCATGGTATCATGAGGCCAAAAGAAATGTCTAATAGTTTCACTTGTTAATAGGCTTAAATCACTCACAATCACTTAAATCAATCCCTCATAATGATGAGGGGGGAACGGAGGACCAGAGAGAATGATACTGAAGAAGGAGAGGGAGGAGATGTTATCAAGACCAGAGAGGTGAACAGTTTCTAGGGACACAGAGCAATAAAGTAAAGGATAAAAAGGGTCCCTTGGAGTCGGCAAATAGTCAAGTCAGGCAGAGTGAACTTAGTGCAGAATTTAGTGAGGGAAGAAGAAAAATATGGAGATATGTAGACTGAAGCGACTTCGCAGCAGCAGCAGCAGCCTCCATCATTGAGAGAAATGGCCAGAAGTTGAGCAGACAATATCAGCATGACACAGGAGTGAGGGCAAACGCCAGAGGGAAAAAAGTGAATGAAGTGAAAGCCCCTCAGTTGCGTCCGACTCTTTGCGACCCCATGGACTGCAGCCCGCCAGGCTCCTCAGTCCATGGGATTCTCCAGGCAAGAATACTGGCGTGGGTTGCCTTTCCCTCCTCCAGGGGATCTTCCCGACCCAGGGATCAAACCCAGGTCTCTGGCATTGCGGAGCCATAGCATGGGCTTTCTTGGGGGCTCAGAGGGTAAATAATCTGCCCACAATGCCAGAGACCTGGGTTCAGTCCCTGGGTTGGGAAGATCCCCTGGAGAAGGGATCTCTACACCAGTATTCTTGCCTGGAGAATCCCATGGACTGAGGAGCCTGGCGGGCTACAGTCCATGGGTAGCAAAAGGTTGGACACAACTGAGCAACTTTCACTTCACGTCTTGGAAGCATGAGTTTACAATCCCTCATCCAGATCCATTGGGCCAGATGTGTTTCTGGATTCAGAATTCTTAAGATTTTAGGAAATGAATAATGGAACACGTACAGTTAATACATAATACCTGGGAAGCACTTCATAATCAAACACACTAATATTTCTTCAAACAAATGCATAAGTACTAACAGTAAGTAGGATGAACAGATTCATATCAGTTCACATCTGTTTCTGTCACCAAATAAAATATAGAATGCTTTCACTTCTCTGTAGTTGGGAATTTCAAGTAAGGAATTGTGAGCTTAAAGCAGAGAAATGCCAACAGCAGGTCTACAACAGGTTTCTGCTAAGCAGATGGTGAAAGGAACATTTACTGAGAAGATAAGGATAGAGGATCAAGTGTCCAGGAGGACATAATAGAAGGAGAGAGGGGGACTCTGAGTGGAGGTTTGGCCTGGGGGCAATGCCCAAAGAAACGGGGCTCAGCTGAGTTGATAGTAGGTTTGAGTAGGTTGAGTCCCAAGAAATATCAGCAAGACAAGGAGATTAAAGCACCACATCTTCTGTTATTTTCCAAATGGAAAACCTCAGAGAGGTTCTTCTGGAGTCTTTGGAAGAGAAGTCTTATCAAAGAGGCTCTGTGGAGTCACAGTTTCTGGGGCTGGCAAGCGTGCTTGAGGCTTTGGGTTTCCAGTGTAGACCCTTTCCTCATGTGCTGGGGAAGAGAAGGCCTGTGAATCTCACACACAGCATCCAGGGCTTTGGACTCTGAAATCTGCATGTTGACAGGCTTAGGGCTCTAGTATCCCTTTCCTGGGAAACTGCAGGGAAAAAATTACCAGGTTCCTTGCCTTCCTCCCTAATGAAGGTCATTCCTGAGAACCAGCAGTTAATGCTTTTCATGTTCTTGGAACATCGTAGATAAAAGGCATGTCTTAAAGCAAACATGTAATTTTACATGCCTATAGAATGCCTTTTTGTACCATGCATTCTATGTTTAACAGGAGGTATAAAGATTACATTTGGCTTGTTCTAATAAAATTTAATACATTCCCATCGGGCTGGAAAGACTCTTCAGCTTCAGCCAAAGTTTTTTCTTCAAGACTCACGTCCAGTGAACCCAGTGAAGGTAAGCCCCTGCCCCGGAGGCATGGTCAGGAGGGGAGAGGGGAGACCACGCACACCCTGGCGGGGGGGTTCATGCCAGGGTTTGAACCAGACCCCAAGGACTGTCATTCTTGCACTGTGCGCTTCAGCAGGGTGGGCAGAGAGTACCAAACATCACATTAAGCCATTCAGCTCCCTTTCCCAAAAGTCACGGATCGGGTGAGGGAAATACCAGGTCTCCACGAGGGGCTGTCAGGATGCCGCTGGCCAGGGTCCCGGGGGAAAGCAGTGGGTTTATGAACACCTGAGATCAGGCGTGTGAGCTGGTGTTTAAACAGTTCCAACTTATCATCAAGGGCTTCAGCCAAGTTAATGAGAACCAGAGCTCCAGACCAAAACACTTATTTTGAAAATACCTATTTTTCAAAGATTTTTGCATTCTAAATTAAACCATATGAGTAATTGTATCCTAGCTTCATAGTCAGTTCTGGGAAAGAAAATTCTTGCTGCCTAACTTGGGAAAGAACATCACGATTTTGCCAAAGGGAAGTGGGGAGGGGGTAGAGAGTAGGGCCCGGGGTGTCCACGGCCAAGCCCACGCAGCTGCAAGTGACCTTGACCCCCAGGGAGTCGAGGGCTTCTGGGAAGAGCTTCTAGATCACTACCTTGTCCTCCCCCCAGAAATCCAAATTCACCTTGCAGGCTGATTCTGCCTTCACCTTGCTTCTATAGAAGGTCAGAATCCAGAGAATTCAAAGCATTTGAAATTCATGTAACAAAAAGAATTATGTAAAGGTCAGGCATTGTTTGACGGCCTTTAAATGGAAATGAATGTGTTTTGTTGGAGTAGGGGGATATTTGTTCTTTTTTCTTTTTTTTTCCTTTATTTAACTTTGTTTTATTTGTCTTGTCCTAGGAGATACCGACCTTTCTGGGATTTTGCAAACTTCCGAAAGTTGTGGGTTTGTCTGAACAGCTATTTTCAGAAAAACTGGAGAAGGTTTACCTGATGATAAGGCCCTCAGACTACACGTTCCTAATTAGGTTCTAACAGACCCAATTCTACATTCCCTTTCCTTTGACCTGGTGACGTTGTACCCAAAGCTATTTCGTTCCAGAGTAAATATTTTGTCTTCAGAATCAGTTAAGGAGCCATCAACAAAACTTGCTATTTCAGCAAGAGGCATTCATCCTCCAATTAAACCATCAAGTACGGTGGTGATGGGAGGTCAAAGAACACCTGAGAAAACAGATAAACAGAGGGGTCCACGGAGTCAAGCAGAGTTGCAAGTTCAAATCTTCCTTCTACCACTGGACTCTGTCGTTATCTGCCAGCCTTGTGAATAGAAGTTAATCTGTATAGAGCTTTGTCACATACCAAATGCTTTCGTGCAAATCTCATATAAAATTTTCATGCATAAACTTCATTTTCTTGATAAGGAAACTGATACGCAAAGAGGTTCATTTGACTTGACCAAAGTCTCAGAACCAGAAGGTGGCAGAACTGGGACTCAAACCAAGGTCTGTCAAGTTCCGAAACCTTTTTATTTATTTATTTTTTTATTTATTTTTTTTTTTGCTGTGCTGTGGCTTACAAGATTTTAGTTCCCTGACCGAGGATTGAACTTAGGCCCTCGACAGTAAGAGCATCCATTTCTCATCACTGGATGCCAGGAAATTCACAAAGCCTCTTCTTTTAAACTCAGTTTTGCAAAGTGAGAATTATGACAAACTGGCCTCAGAAACTTAGCATTAACTCATTGATTTGCACCCTGTTGTGACATGATGGAAAAAGCAAATTATCTGCTCCTAAATTCACATTGTTGTTCAGTCACTAAGTCATGTCCTACTTTTGACCCCATGGACTGTAGTCTACCAGACTCCTCTGTCCATGGGATTTCTCTGGCAAGAATACTGGTGTGGGTTGCCATTTCCTTCTACAAGGGATCTTCCCAACCCAGGGATTGAACCTGTATCTCCTGCATTGCAGGCCAATTCTTTACTGCTGAGCCACTGGGGAAGCGCTTTCTAAATTCATACTCTTCTGTTTACTAGTGGTATGACCTTGAACTAGTCATTTGACCTGAGTTTCATTTCCCAATTGAAATATGAAGCTAATAATTACACTTATCTCTTAGTCTTGTTGTCCAGGTAAATGTGAAAGCATCTATCATATAGGATCTCAGTAGACACTGATTGGTTAAGTCAGTCAGTTCAGTCTCTCAGTCACATTCGACTCTTTGCAACCCCATGGACTGCAGCACACCAGGCTTCCCTGTCCATCACCAACTCCCAGAGCTCGCGTGAACTCATGTCCATCAAGTTGGTGATGCCATCCAACCATCTCATCCTCTGTCGTCCCCTTCTCCTCTTGCCCTCAATCTTTCCCAGCATCAGGGTCTTTTCCAATGAGTCAGTTCTTCACATCAGGTGGCCAAAGTATTGGAGTTTCAGCTTCAGCATCAGTCCTTCCAATGTATATTCAGGACTGATTTCCTTTAGGATGGACTGGTTGGACCTCCTTGCGATCCAAGGGACCCTCAAGAGTCTTCTCCAACACCACAGTTCAAAAGCATCAGTTCTTCGGCACTCAGCTTTCTTTGTAGCCCAATACTCACATCCATACGTGACTACTGGAAAAACCATAGTTTTGATTAGACAGACCTTTGTCAGCAAAGTAATGTCTCTGCCTTTTAATATGCTGTCTAGGTTGGTCATAGCTTTTCTTCCAAGGAGCAAGTGTCCTTTAATTTCACGGCTGCAGTGATTTCGGAGCCCAAGAAAATAGTCAGTCACTGTTTTCATCAAGAGACTCTTTAGTTCCTCTTCACTTTCTGCCATAAAGGTGGTGTCTTTGCATATCTGAGGTTATTGATATTGGTTAAGTTTGGTTAATTAAGATTAGTTAAGTAAGTTACTCAGAAAGAAATACGACATTGTGGCTAAGTTCTTGGCCTCTGGCTCATTCTATGCACTCAAATCCCAGCTCCATCACTTAGTGGCATCAGCTTGGGAAAACTACTTTAGTTCTTGGAAAAGTGAAGATAATAATGGGCTGTTGTGATAACCCTTGCAAGATCTCAGGACAGTACCTGGCATATGGTACTCTATGACTGTTTTTTATTAGATGTTGTTAATTTGAGTAAAAGTAGTTTTTTTGAGCATGCGACATAGTTTTATTACCACAGGTTTGGAAGGAGGGGAAGAACGCAAGATTGCTAAAGAAAAAAAATTTTTTTAATTAATTGTGGGCATTACTATTTTTAAAGACGTACCATTCACGTTTCTCTTTAATTTTATTTGGTTTCAATTAACTGCTCTTTATCACATCATACCATTTTTGCCACACACTGACTCATCTCTTCTCTGCCAATTTAACTCCTAATCATCCTACTAAGATCATCAGAAATCCCATTACTCTCACAATGTCTGTGTAGACAAAGGCACATGTAAATAAACACCCAGCTAATCTTAATGTTTTATGCACTTCACAAAAGACTTTCACATACAATACAGACTCTCATTTTATGCTCTTGACAATCTTTGGGTAGATATTATTTTACATACAAGAAAATTCAGTCTTTGTGTAGCTGAGCAACTAGGACATACAGTTAAACTGACTACAGTTTTGCATTTTAGGGAAAATACTTTTTTTTCTTTTTACCTTTTGACCCTCTTCACCAATTTGTTCCACACTTACCCCACCATACCCCTGTCCTGCCTCTGGCAATCAGCAATCTGTTCTCTGGATCTATGAGCTTGGTTTTTATGTTTTGATTTGTTTGTTTGTTTAGATTCCACGCATTACAAAGATCATATGGCATTTTTCTTTCTCTGTCTGACTTATTTCACTTAGCATAATGCCCTCAAATTTCATCCGTGTTGACACAAATGGCAATATTTTATTATTCTATGGCTGATGAAAAGCCCATTGTATATATACATCACAATGTCTTTATCCATTCATCCATGAATGGACATAGGTGGTTTCTATATCTTGACTGTTGTAAATAATACTGCAATGAGCATGCTGCTGCTGCTGCTAAGTCGCTTCAGTCGTGTCCGACTCTGTGCGACCCCACAGGTGGCAGCCCATTGGGCTCCGCCATCCCTGGGATTCTCCAGGCAAGAACACTGGAGTGGGTTGCCATTTCCTTCTCCAACGCGTGAAAGTGAAAAGTGAAAGTGAAGTCACTCAGTCGTGTCTGACTCAGCGACCCCATGGACTGCAGCCCACCAGGCTCCTCCGTCTATGGGAGTTTCCAGGCAAGACTGCTGGAGTGGGATGCCATTGCCTTCTCCAGCAATGAGCATAGGGGTGCATATATATTTTTGAATTGGTATTTTCATTTTCTTTAGACAAACACCCAGAAGTAGATTTGCTGGATCATATGGCAGTTTCATTTTTAATTTTTTGAGGAACTTCTATAGTGTTTTCCATATTGAGCGCACCAATTTATAGTCCCACCAACAGTGTACAAAGGTCATGCTTTCTCCATATATTCACCAACACTTTTTATTTCTTTTCTTTTTGAAAACAGCTATTCTGACAGGTGCGAGATGATAGCTCAATGTGGTTTTGATTTGCATTCCTCTGAAAACAAATGAGGTTGAACATCTTTTCATGTTGGTTATCTATATGTCTTCTTTAGAAAAATGTCTATTCAGATCCTCAGCTCATTTTTTAATCAGATTGTTATTTGTTTGGTTTCAGGTTTTTTTGTTTTTCCCTGTTGAGTTGCATGAACTTTTTATATATTTTAATTGAAGTATATTTGACTTACAATATTATATTAGTTTCAGATTTACACCAGGGATTTCAATATTTTTATGTATTACAAAATTATCATGTGTCTAACTATAATCCAACAAAATAAAAAGTGTTAACAATATTATTGATTATAGTCTCTATGTTGTGACATTTATTTTATAACTAGAAGCATGTACCTCTTAATTCCCTTCATCTGTTTCACTTATCTCCATAACCCCTCCGCTCTGTATCTGTAAGTCTGGACCACTTTTGTTGTTTGTTCTTAAATATTTTAGATTCATGTAAGTGAAATCTACTGTATTTTATTTTCTTTGTCTGACATTTCAATTAGCATAATACTCTCTAGGTCCATCCTTGGTGTTACAAATAACAGGATTTTGCTCTTTCTCTTCACTGAGTAATATTCCATTGTGTATATATGTGTACATATATATGTATGTATATGTGTATCTTCCTTGTCCATCTGTCTCTCAATGGACACTTTGGTTGCTTCTATACATATATAATTTTGGACATTATCTTTTATCAGATATGACTTCCAAATATTTTCTGCCGTTCAGTAGATTTTCCTTTCATTTTGTTGATTGTTTCTTTTGTTGTGCAGAAGCTTTTTCATTTGATGTAGTCCTACTTGCTTTATTCTTGCTTTCATTGCTTCCTTTTTGGGTGTCAGACCCAAAGTATCATTGCCAAAACCTATACAGATGAGACCACTGCTTATGCTTTCTTCTAGTTTTTTGGTTTCCAGTCTTATGTTCAAGTCTTTAATCCATCTGGAATTAACTTTTGTGTATGGTATAAGACAGGAGTCCAGTTTCAATCTTTTGCATGTGACTGTCCAGTTTTCCCGTATCATTTATTGAAGAGACTACCCTTTCCCCACTGTATATTCCTGGCTCCTTTGTTGTAAATTATTTGATCATATATGCATGGGTTTAGTTCTGAGCTTTCTACTCTGTTCCATCATCTAATGTATCTTTTTTATGCCAGTAACTACTGTTTTAATTGCTATAGCTTCATAATATAGTTTGAAATATGGACATATGATGCCTTCAATTTTGTCCTTTCTAAAGTTTGTTTTGGCTATGAGGGGTCTTTTGTGTTTCCATGTAACTTTTAGGATTGTTTATTTCTGTGAAATATAGCATTGGAATTCGGATAGGGATTGTATTGAATCTATAGATTCCTTTGGGTAGTATAGACATTGTAACAATGATTCTTCTAATCCATGAGTACAGAATATCTTTCTATTTATCTGTATCATGTTCAATTTCTTTTTGCCTTTTCATACTGTTCATGCGGTTCTCAAGGCAAGAACGCTGAAGTGGTTTGCCATTCCCTTCTCCAGTGGACAACATTTTGTCAGAACTCTCCACCATGACCCGTTTGTCTAGGGTGGCCCTACACGGCCCGGCTCATAGTTTCATTGAGTTAGACAAAGGCTGTGATCCATGTGATTGATTTGGTTAGTTCTCTGTGATTGTGGTTTTCATTCTCTCTGCCTTCTGATGAGGATAAGAGGCTTGTGGAAGCTTCCTGATGGACTGGCTGTGGGGGAAACTGGGTCTTACTCTGGTGGGCAAGGCCATGCTCAGTAAATCTTTAACCCAATTTTCTGCTGATGGGTGGGGCTGTGTTCCCTCAGCTGATGGAATTCCAGCTGAGCTGTTTTAAAGCCTAAAAGGTGATGCTGCTAAAGTGCTACACTCAATATGCCAGCAAATTTGGAAAACTCAGCAGTGGCCACAGGACTGGAAAAAGTCAGTTTTCACTCCAATCCCAAAGAAGGGCAGTGCCAAAGAATATGCAAACCACTGTACAATTCCACTCCAGCAAGGTCATGCTCGAAGTCCTCCAAGCTAGGCTTCAACAGTACATGAACTGAGAACTTCCAGATATACAAGCTGGATTTAGAAAAGACAGAGGAACCAGAGATCAAATTGCCACCATCCCTTGGATCATAGAAAAAGCAAGGGAATCCCAGAAAAACTTCTACTTTTGCTTCACTGACTATGCATCAAGCCTGTATATTGCCACCCTGCTTATTTAACTTGCTTGTGAAATGCTGAGCTGGATGAAGCACAAGCTGAAATCAGGATTGCCAGGAGAAATATCAGTAACATCAGATATGCAGATGACACCACCCTTATGGCAGAAAGCAAAGAACTAAAGAGCTCCTTGATAAAGGTGAAAGAGGAGGGTGAAAAAGTTGGCTTAGAACTCAACATTCAAAAAACTAAGATCATGGTATCTGGTCCCATCACTTCATGGCAAATAGATAGGGAAACAATGGAAACAGTGAAAGACTTTACTTTATTGGGCTCCAGAATCACTGTGGATGATGACTGCAGTCATGAAATTAAAAGACGCTTGCTCTTTGGAAGAAAACCTATGACAAACTTAGCATATTAATAGGCAGAGTTATTACTTTACCGACAAAGGTCTGTATAGTCAAAGCTGTGGTTTTTCCAGTAGTCATGTACTGATATGAGAGTTGGACCATAAATAAAGCTGAGCACCAAAAAATTAATGCTTCTGAACTCTGGCGTTGGAGAAGACTCTTGAGATTCCCTTGGACTGCAGGGATATCAAACCAGTCCACCCTAAAAGAAAACAGTCCTGAGTATTCATTGAAAGGACTGATGCTGAAGCTGAAACTCCAATACTTTGGCCACCTGATGCAAAGAACTGACTCATTTGAAAAGACCCTGATGCTGGGAAATATTGAAGGCAGGAGAAGGGGACGACAGAGGATGAGATGGTTGAATGGCATCACCAACTCAATGGAAATGAGTTTGAGCAAACTCCGTGAGATGGTGAAGGACAGGGAAGCCTGGCGCGCTGCAGTCCATGGGGTCGCAAAGAGTCGGACATGACTGAGAGACTGAACAACAGCTTCAATTTCTTTCATTATCGTAGTTTCAATATACAGGCCTTTCATCTCTTTGGTTATATTTATTCTTAGGTATTTTATTTTTCTTGATTCAATTTTAAGTGGGATTGGTTTCTTAATTTCTCTTTCTGATAGTTCATTAGTATTGTATAGAAATGCAACAAATTTTTGTGCATTGATTTTTATCCTATAACTTTACTGAATTTGCCTATTAGTTCTAGTAGTTTCCTGATGCAGTCTTTAGACTTTTCTATACATAATATCATGTGCAGATAGTGACAGTTATTTTTTCCTTTCCAATTTGGATGCCTTTTATTTCTTTTTCTCGCCTAATTTCTCTGTCTATTGTTTCCAATACTACGTTGAATAGAAGAGGGAAGAGTGAGCATGCTTGTCTATTCCCTGATCTTAGTGAAAAGTTTGCAGCTTTCCATCATCAAATGTTAGCTATGAACTTGTCATATATGGCCTTTATTATGTTGAGGTGCATATATATATATATATACCCACACATGTGTATCCCTATACCCATATTTGTTGAGAGTTTTTATCATAAATGAATGTTGATTTGTTGAATGCTTTTTCTGCATCTATTGAGATGATCATATGGTTTTTATCCTTCATTTTGCTGTGATGTGTCACATTGATTGATTTGTGGATAAATCCCACTTGATCATGCTGTATGATCTCTTCAGTATATTGTTGAATTTGGTTTGTAAACATTTGTTGAGGATTTTTGCATCTATGTTCATCAGAAAAACTGGGCTGTAATCTTTTCTTGTAGTATCACATTCTGGTTTTGGTATCAGGATAATGCTGGCCTCATAACTTTGTAAACGTTGCTTCTTCTTCAATTTTTTAAAGAGTTTGAGAAGTGATGTTTTTAATTCTTTAAATGTTCAGTAGAATTCATCAGTGAGGCCATCTGGTACTAGACTTGTTTTTTGAGAGGTTTATATTGATTCAATCTCCTTACAAAGTAATTGGTCTGTTCAGATTTTCTGTTTCATTATGATTCAGTCTTGGTAGGTTGTATGTTTCTAGAAATATCCAACTTGTTGGCACATAATTGTTTATTTTAATCTATTGTTTGTACTAAATGACCCAAGCCAAAAACATAAAGTTTGGTAGAGGAGACGTAAATACACAGTTATGATTCAGTGACTGATAGCAGTGGATCATTTATGAAACAAATCAAAGACATCAACCTGATTTTTTTTCTACATCACTTCTTTGGACACATTTTTTGCCCCCAGAACCATGCTTGGACTGAATATGCAAAGATAGATGAGGAAGGACTCCTAATAATGGAAAACTTACATTTGTAGGAGAAACAGACATGAAAACAAATAACTCTAGTGTTAGTTCCCAAATCGTATCCAACTCCTTGAGACCCCATGGACTGTAGCTTGCCAGGATCCTCTGTCCATAGAATTCTCCAGACAAGAATACTGGCGTGTGTAGCCATTCCCTTCTCTAGAGGATCTTCCCAAGCCAGGAACCGAACTCACGTCTCCTGCACTGCAGGCAGATTCTTTACCATCAAAGCTACCAGGGAAACCCCAAATAACTCTAACACAGTCAATAAAACCTACATAGAGGTTAAGAATTAAATGCTAAGGAAACATGACATGAAATCATTTTATATTACTTGGTGATACAAATATGTAAGCAAAAGTGACAACTTTCTTGCCCTAAGAACACAAAGCAAAACTATCAAGATCATCACCAGTGAGTCAGAAACAAAAGTTCTCATAATTTACCTCCCAAATATCAAATATCCGAACAAATTATATGCCAATTGGGTTAGAGGAGGAAGGACTTAATAATTTTAAATTTTGCACTAAATAAACAAATGTCCTCTAAATACCCACATCAAGTACTTATTGGCCAAGTGTCCAGGAGTTTCAAGCTGTAATGACAAGGGCATAGACTCAGGGTGGGCAAGGAAAGGAAGAGGAGAGGATGCCAATGAAGGAAACAGACTCTCTTGAATGGCTAATGAAAGAAAAATATGATTATACCAGATTGTCAGGATTCCAAAAAAATTATAGTGGTGCTGCAGTAGTCACTAAATGTTTAAGAAATCGAAGATGTCTCTAATTTCATATATTTTAGATCATCGTGTGCCAGATCTACATATTCCAATATGGAGTTTTCAAAATATAGGCAAAGATAACATTTCAATCTAGAAAATGATGCCCAAAGGAAGGTAGCAGTCAAGGCTAAATTTGGGCTAGTGGCTGAGAGAAAGTAACCATTGAGCGCTGGGTTCAATCCAGGATTAGAAAAGGGAGCACCTATTTGCAGTCAGTTAAGCCCACTGACCTCTTTTCCCCATGGGGGCCCATGTGCCATGGCTGCAAAGAGCAGCCTCCTTGGTGGCTGCTATCTTTAGGGGCGGCTCTAAGGGTCCTTGGAGACAGTCATTTCCAGGGGACATTTATGTCTGGCACACTGTCCCCAATCTAGGGTCCAAACAGGTATGCAGGGTGCCTTTGGAAAGTCCCAGGACACAGTGGCCAGGGTCCTCATTGTCTAAATCATAATGTCCATCTGCACCAAGCTGTAAGACAAGGAGCATGTGACTGAGGTCCCACACAGGGCCAAGTTCAAGTTCCCTGGCTACCAGAAGATTCATATCTCTAAGAAGTGGAGACTTACTAAATTTAATGCAGATGAATTTGAAATTATGATGACAGGAAAGCAGCTCATCCTGGATGCCCTGGGGGTCAAATATATCCCTAATTGCCTTGTTCCTTCCTTACTCACACCCACCAATAAATCTTACTTTCCTGTAAAAGAAAAGAGAGAAAAGAAAAAGCAGCTCCTAGAACTAGGAGCAAGATATGATCCTTCCAAATCCCAAGAAACCAGCAAAAGGAAAACTAAACCCAAAGGGTCTCTGTCTTCAGGCACCTGGTACAGGACAGTTTAGGATATTTCTTTGGAGCAGTGTGCTTGCCAACGAACTCTGTGTTTACCAGCCGTGCTTCATGTGGTGGAAATTTTCTAAGAGAAATTTTCCCAGAGGGTCCCCAAACCCTCAAATCTGGGGTCAAAATGACTATCTAGGACAGTTGCAAGGGCTGCTCCATTTATCAGAGAGTTTGGAGCTGGGAGGCCAGCATGGGTAAGATCCACAGGGAAGGGGCTCTATGATTACAACAGGGAAAAGTCTCCTGGAGCATTCTTCATGGTCACTCAGGGCTCCCCTTGACCTGATCTCTGCTTAGGACATATGGCCTGTGGCCCTGAAAAGTCTCTTGGTTCACACCTTACTCCCCCACCCAAACTAGAAGCAGAAACAATGTCATTTTCCTTCTCAAATTGCTCGGCATAGAAAGGTACCATGGTAGAGATGAAACAAGGAATTTAGCACTGGGAATACCCACTGTGTAGGGATGCAGAATGCACACGGTTGAAGCTACCATTTATGAAGCCAGGTTCCCTGAATTCGAATCCTGCTTCGTCTTAGTAACTGTCTGAATTTGGGCATATTGCTAGCCACCTTGCACCCCAATTTTCACAACTGTCAACTGAGAGCAATAATAATGCCTACCGCCAGTGCTCTGGGAATTAAAGGAATATAAGTGCTTATAGTGCATACATATTATATTTCGGCAGATAATACTATTATTTTCATAGCCTAATGAATAAACAATGTATGTTTGTGTGCTTTGCTAAACTTTAGATTTCTCATCTGAAAAATGAAAGAATAAGATCCAGGACTGGATCTGAATTAGCTAATGGAAGTCAAAAAAATACATTGAATGGAAAATGCAATCCAAATGTTTGTGTTTGGTGTTAACATCGTCCATAGTAGGCACTGGAATCAACCACGGCTATGATATGGAAACAAAACAACCAGAGAGAGATGAGGCCAGACCCCTTTCAAGACTCACCATCCTGAGATCTTACACAGGAAAGTTATTTGTAAGCATGAACGCCAGACAAGTGTTCCTTGTTAGCTATGCGTAGGCCCTGGAGACCAGCACTGCCATGTGGTGAGATCAAGTGAAGTGACAGATTCTGCCAAGCAAGGCTCTGAGGCCATCGCTCAGAGACGCCTGAGAAATCACTTCCCCAGAGTCCTCCTCGGCTGCACTGTGCCCCACCCCCATCCTGGCTGCCTCCCCCAAAGACCCCCAGCCCCCTCCCCACAATCCTCCAGACTCTGCCAGTCCCCGCTGGCATGCAAGTGCAGAGCTCAGCACATTCCGCACTTCGTCCCCCTAGATTCACCCCGATGGGCTGGTTCTGCCTGACTGTCCCATGCAGCATCTCTAGGAGAGCCAGAAAGGAATGCACTCAACTCATCAGCACCAGGGGCAGAACCAACGCCCAGCACGGCCTGTCATCCAAAGGACTGTAGCACTCCCGTCATCACCGAAAGACAGACACGGAACAGGCCCCGGGAAGAGCCTGTCACCTGCCCGAGAGCCAGGGAGGCGGGCAGAAAACCCCGGGGGGTGTGGGTTCTCCTGTCAAAGCAAGGCCACCAAAATCTGAGCCCTGGAAACTCCTCCCAAATGAACACTTGACAGGTGGAAGGGAAGAGAGCTGCATCTGCCCTTGAAGCCCCTGGTGGCTCTGCCTGCAATACAGGAGACTCAGGTTTGACCCCTGGGTCCGGAAAATCCCCTGGAGAAGAAAATGGCAGCCCACTCCAGTATTCCTGCCTGGAGAATCCCATGGACAGAGGAGGCTGGTGGGCTACAGTCCATGGGGTCATAAAGAGTTCACTACTGAAGCAGTCGGACACAACTGGGCAACTAACACTCTCACTGAAGCTCTCGAATACACCTGGGATTTGTGCACAGTGCAGAGAAAGAGCCTGATATGTAGAAAGCCTGATTATGGATAATTGGAGAAGTTTTACGTGATTCATAATATATCGTGATCCCTTTTCCAGAATGTGAGGCTACTGAATCCAATTATCCCCCAGACTTCAGGTAGACTGAGGCTGTTTGCCTACGGTTGCTCACAGCACACCCCAGAGCCAACTCTGGCAAGCCTCTTTTGCTGGTGCCTTGATCACTTTAACCAAGCTCTACAAAACACACACAAGCAAAACCTTGGGCACACCAGGACCCAGGAGAACGGAGCGGTGATGCCACAAGAATCTGAGCCTCTTGATGAAAGTGAAAGAGGAGAGTGAAAAAGCTGAACTCAACATTCAAAAAACAAAGATCGTGGCATCTGGTCCCATCAGTTAATGGCAAATAGATGGGTAACCAATGGAAACAGTGAGAGACTTAATTTTCTTGGGTTCCAAAATCATTACAGATGGTGACTGCAGCATGAAATTAAAAGACACTTGTTCCTTGGAAGAAAAGCTATAACAAACCTAGACAGCACATTTAAAAGCAGAAACATTACTTTGCAAACAATGGTTTGTATAGTCAAAGCTATGGTTTTTCCAGTCGTCATGTATGGATTTGAGAGTTGGATCATAAAGAAGTCTGAGCACCAAAGAATTGGTGCTTTCAAACTGTGGTGCTGGAGAAGACTCTTGAGAGTCGCTTGGACTGCAAGGAGATCAAACCAGTTCAATCCTAAAGGAAATCAACCCTGAATATTCATTGGAAGTACTGGTGCTGAAGCTGAAGTTCCAGTACTTTGGCCATTTGACATGAAGAGCCAGCTCTTTGGAGAAGATCCTGATGCTGGGAAAGCTTGAAGGCAGCACTGGGGCGACCCAGAGGGATGGTACGGGGAGGGAGGATGGATTCATGTTGATGTATGGCAAAACCAATACAATATTGTAAAGTAATTAACCTCTAATTAAGATAAATAAATTTATATTAAAAAGATAAATAAAAAAACAAAAGTAAAAAAAAAGATTGAAGGCAGGAGAAGGGGACAACAGAGGATGAGATGGTTGGATGGCATCACCAACTTGATGGACATGAGTTTGAGCAAGCTCCGGGAGTTGGTGATGAACAGGGAAGCCTGGCGTGCTGCCGTCCACAGGGTCACAAAGAGTTAAACACTCCTGAGCGACTGAACTGAACAGGAGCTCTTGTTCTTACTGCTGTTGCTATGTTAGCACTGTTGTTAGTGCTGTTAGTCACTGTGTCATGTCTGACTCTTTCTGACCCCATGGACTGTAGCCTGCCCGCCTCCTCTGTCCATGGGGTTTCCCAGGCAAGAGTATAGGTGCCCTTGGACATTGATAAATGTGTGGATACAACACCATTCACAGTGCTAATCTCGCAGTTATTAAGAAACATTGATTCACTCCCTCCCAACATGGATCTGTTAACCCTTTTCATTTTCCATAAGCTGGCTATTTAATTCAAGTCATGCATCGACATTCATCCATCCATTTATTCAAACTCTCATTCAGTCAACAAATATTTATTGAGAGCCTACTATGTGCCAGGCACTATGCCAGGAACAGGAGCTATAGTAGTGGTCAAAACCAGAGACGATTCTTACAGCCCAGTATATGCATTCTCAACAGAGGAAATATCACCATCAGGGGAAAAAAGATTCCTGGATGGTGAAGAGAAACTTACTTGTGTTATGTATAAATCACAGATATCTATATAGTACATATAGAACATGCAATATATTCAATTGTGTGCATGCATGTGTATATAGACATACATACATACATATACACACACACGTGTGTGTGCATGGTTGTATTCATTGTATTAGTTTCCTATTGTGGCTGTAACAAATTACCATAAACTTAGTAGCTTAAGATAACACAAATTTATAATCTTCTCATCCTGAGAGTGAGAAGTCTGAAATGGCTTCCCTGGACTGAAAATAAAGTGTTGGCAGGGCTGCGTTCCTTCTCACGCCCTGAGGACGGATCTGTTTCCTTGCTTTTTCCAGCTCCAAGAGGCCGCCCATATTCCTTGGCTCATGGCCCTCTTCCATCTTCAAAGCCAGCGATGGTACTCGAGTCTTTCTTACACTGCACTTGCTTCACGCTGGCCATCCTGCCTTCCTCTTTCACTTGAAGAGCCTTTGTGATTACATCATGACCACCAGACAAATACAGAATAATCTACTTCACTCAAGGTCACCAGATAAATAACCTTAATTTCATCTACAGCCCTAATTTCCCCTTACCTACCATGCAATATGATTTATTCATGGGTTGCAGGGTATAGAATGTGGAAGTCTTGTGAGGAGAAGGAGGAGGTGGAAAGGACCCCATTCTGCCCACCACAACACTACATCTACAGCATTAAATTTTCATTTCAGTACAGCACGTCTGAAAAGGGCTCTTAAAGGGGCAATAGGGAAGCCTGGCGAGCTGCGATTCATGAGGTCGCAAAGAGTCGGACACGACTGAGCGACTGAACTGAACTGAACTGAATGAAACAGGAATGAGAAATCTTTATCTACTAAGAAAGCAAGGCAGTGTCCTGATTAAGTCTTTATATCCTGGGGCAAGACTGCCTGGGTTCAAATCCTGTCTCTATGCTAGCTAGCTGTGTGGCCGTAAGCAAATTACTTAAGCCCTCAAGAAGGACATGCTTCCTCAGGTTGTATGAGGATTAAAAGCCCTAACGTTTTGAAAGGACTTAGAAATTGCCTAATATGCAGTAAGTGCTCGATAAATGTGTGCATTAGTGGTAGGAAAGACAAAAAGATTATTCAAATAATCACAGAAATAAACATGCAAGTTCAAATGATGATAAATGCTGAAAAGGAAAAGCATGTTCTTGTCCTGTAGTAGGAGTATAAACAAGGCGAGGAGTCTCACTGTGGGTAAGACGGTAGGGTAAGAGTTCCCTAAGGAAGTGCCCCCTAAGACTGGAGCACAGTATGGCTGCCCTGGAGAAAGCGTGGACTGCAGGGGTAGATGGCAGACTAAGCTGGAGAGCCAGGTGGGACCAGACCTAAGGGCTTGGGCCACGTTACACATTTTTGCCTTATCCTAAGGGCTTCCCTGGTGGCTCAGAGGTTAAAGCGTCTGCCTCTAATGTGGGAGACCTGGGTTCGATCCCTGGGTCAGGAAGATCCTCTGGAGAAGGAAACGGCAACCCACTCCAGTATTCTTGCCTGGAAAATCCCATGGATGGAGGAGCCTGGTGGGCTACAGTGCACGGGGTCACAAAGAGTCGGACTGAGCAACTTAACTTTCAACTTTCAAGTGCAACAGGAAACCACAGATGTATATGAACCAGAGATGGTGGTGCAAATGAAATGGTCAGGATTGACTGGATAGAGGCAACAGGGGAAACAGAGAGACAAACCGGGAGGTGACAGGTATGGGACCAGGACCAGGGGAGGGGAGGAGATGAATAGAAAGGAGATACTTAAAAGATAAAATCAGCTGGACTTGTGGAGCAGAGCAGAAAGGAAAGGGTTGTAGAGGCATCCATGTGGTGTCCAGGACCCCACGTGTGCACCCTCTCACATCCATCAGTGCCCAAAGCCAGCCCCCAAGCTTGTGAGCATCCTGTTCAGGGAAAAGTCCTGCTGAAATGTCTGATCAGATGGAAGGTGACTTCCGTAGCACTCTGCACCCCATTCTGTATCCTGGGTATAAAATAAACTTTAAATTGGACACAGCTTTAACAAAAAGTGGTGTTGGCAGCAGCTCTTCTTTTTAAAACCTGTTTACTGTAGAGTGTTTTAAGCATGACGTTTTAATTTCAAATTTTTCTAAATATGTATTTTGTGAGAAATAAACAGAGATGACTTAACTGGAAACTGAATAGGGATCTCCTGGCCCTTGGCCCACATTTCTACCCAGGGACCAACTGTCTGATGAAGTATAAATCCATCTACCCAAGCTGCCGTATGACCAACATGAGCCGTGTTTATGTTTCTCTTAAAAATGCATGCTCTTCTTGGCCAACAAGTCCACGGGCCAAAGCATTGATCTTTTAGACCTTCTGCTCCAAGGAAGCCTAATTCAATTTGAGTCATGATCATTCTGAGCCAAACTGTAGCTGCATATATTTTCCTAAAATTTCTCTGCATTTGCCTCCTCCATATCCAGGATAGGGCCCAGATCTACAGATCTGGGTTCCTTAAACCATTTGCCCTGGCAATGATTGGGAAAGTAATCCTCTGGGAATGATGAAGACTGGCAGTATCTAAACAGGAGAGGAAATCAACAAGGATTTGATGGAAGAAAGGAAAGGAGGGATGTGCCTCTTTCTATCATTTTGCAAACACTGAACTCAAGAGACTTGAGTTTTCCTCCCACCTCTGGCACCAGTTCCCTATGTAATCTTCAGCAATTCAGTTCCATTCAGTTCACCAAACAGTGAACAAATGAATGAATGAATTCATCAAACCCTATAGTACACACTGGGTACCAAAGATACCTAATGCACAGTACCTACCCTCAGAAGGAGGAGGGGGTTAAAAACAAGTGCATGCGTGCAAGCTCAGTCAACTCTTTGTGACCCCATGAACTGCGGCCCACCAAGTTCCCCTGTCCATGGGATTTTCTAGGCAAGAACACTGGTGTGGGTTGCCATTTCCTTCTCCAGGGGATCTTCCCAACCCAGGGATCGAACCCACATCTCCTGTATCTCCTGCATTGGCAGGTGGGTTCTTTACCACTGAGTCATGTGGGAAGCCTTAAAAAACAAAGAGCTGAACACAATTACCTGTATAGGAACATAATAAGTTTTCAGAAGTGATAAGGCATAAATAGACCCAAAAGGCCAAGGGAGAAACAAACCAAAACCTGTGTGCAAGGGAAGATTTCCTTGAGGCAAAGACACATGTGCTTATGTTAAAACGAGCAATAATGAATAAAGATGAATAAAGCTAGATGGCACATGAAAGTAAGCCATGAACAGACATTGGGCAGTTCCTAAAGGCTAAGGAGTCCTATTGAACAACTCACTTTTCTGCCTCTGAAGCATCTGAACTTCCTTTGTTTGGGGAATTTCCCTCCTTTTGAAGCTTTGTGGGATTCCCAGCATAGTGAACACTTCTGATACTTTCTCTCCCCTTGTGCATTCAGGGACAAGCATGTGACTTAGGCTTGGACAAGCAGATACAGGTGCCAAAAAATGCTAAATTGCGAGCTAGTGACACAAAGAAATAAAGATCACCAAAAAAACTCTCTCTGTCATTAAAAGCTGCTGTGTCAAGGTCTAGCTTCCATGAGCATTGTTCCAATGGGCAGCCCCACCCCCACCCCCCGCTCAGAATCAGGGTGCAGCAGAGCCAGCTGCAACGTGGGGCCCATCCCAGTGCAAGCTCTGTGGACCTGCTCAGCAGCGTGATTTGAACTTCGGTTTCATCTGGGTAGCCTCTGACCTAGTTCTCCAGCCCCTATGGTAATTCTGTGAGCCATGCAATGGCCTTTTCATAAGCCTCTTTTCTGCCTAAATTAACCAGGGTTGGTTTCATTTACTTGAAGCTAAAAACATCGGACAGATACAGGAATACCTCACACACAGGTGTGTGTGGCATGGATGCAGAGTGGGGCACGGCATGTATGGATGTGAGAGTTGGACTGTGAAGAAGGCTGAGTGCCAAAGAATTGATGCTTTTGAACTGTGGTGTTGGAGAAGACTCTTGAGAGTCCCTGGGACTGCAAGGAGATCCAATCAGTCCATTCTGAAGGAGATCAGCCCTGGAATTTCTTTGGAAGGAATGATGCTAAAGCTGAAACTCCAGTACTTTGGCCACCTTATGTGAAGTGCTGACCCATTGCAAAAAACTTTGATGCTGGGAGGGATTAGGGGCAGGAGGAAAAGGAGACGACAGAGGATGAGATGGCTGGATGGCATCACGGACTCGATGGGCGTGAATCTGAGTGAACTCCAAGAGATGGTAATGAACAGGGAGGCCTGGCGTGCTGCGATTCATGGGGTCGCAAAGAGTCGGACACGACTGAGCGATTGAACTAAACTGAACTGAACTTAAGAGTGAAGTGGAAAGGCTGGGAAGTAAGGCTAGAGAGACGGATGGGGTGAAGTCACAGAGTGGCTGGTGCACTGGGCTAAGAAACTTGGCATCCATTTTGAAGGTAATGGGTACCTTAGCACAGAAGTGGCAGTAGCCATATTCATATTTTAGACTGATTAGTCTACCTCAAGTAGGACAAGCCAATGTAAAGAGGGCAAGGGAAGATCGGGAAAGGCCAAACAAGAGGCTGTTACAATAGTGTCCAAAAAAAAAGTGATGGAGGTTGAAGGGGGCAGTGGCTGCAGGGAGAGACAGATGGTGAGAGCCTTGAGAAACATCAGAACAAAGGAGGTAATACGTCTCTTCACACTGAGATAGGGGAAGTCCCTCTACCAATCTGGGCTCAGTCTCTTTGCATATCAATTAGGAGTGACATCGAAGTGTCTTACAAAACAGGCAACAGTCCGTGACTCTCATCACCAGCGACGCAGGTACACTGGCCTGAAGACAGCAGAAACTGCTACTGGGAAGGAAAGAAACTCCGTTACAGAAACAGCTCAGAGAGAAGAAGACTGGTCGGAGTAAAACCAAGGTCTGTGAAGCTTAAAAGGCACAGCATGCGGTAAAGATGCGCTCGTTTACCGCAACTTATGATGCTACGGCAGAAACGCTGAAAGGAAGGATGTGACTATATAAAAGGATACATTGCTTTACACAACAGGTGCACTGCCAGGGTGCACTCACATTTGAAAGTCTGACATACTGTTAAACAATCTCCTTTATAAAATGATTTTTTATACCTTTTACCCAGAGGTATTCCCATTACGTAGACATGAATTCACTAGTGGATTTGAGTTCTTGAACATTTACAGTGAAATGTTCCTCTCATGAGACTAAAACATTTCTTGAGAGACACTGTATTCTTCCAGCAAAACAAATAAGAAGGTCTGAGCATCAAGACAGGATCGCATCCCCCTTTTCAGTGTGTGTGCAGCTAAAATGGAACCGAAAAGGCAACCACACTAGGAGCATGAAAAATGGACATTTTCACAGAATCTCAGAGTTTCAGCACGTCATGGGTAAACACACACTTCTGGCCCAAGTAGAACTTTCCTTTGCAATGCAGAAGTTTTTTTCTTAGCTACAAAAGAAAACTGAGTAATCATGATTATATTTTGTTTGAAAAACTTAAGTGATGAAAAGTTCCTTGTAAAACTACTTTGAAGACTAGAGAACAAAAATACACCTTGCATTATTTTTCAGTTATGAGCTCTTCTACATTTCCCCCATTATTTCAAAGGAAATAAATGCCAATGACAATAGTCTCTTATACCATCAAATGCTTGATCACCTCACCAAGCAAGACTACCAAGTTTCAAAGACCAGGAATCCAATTTCAGTTTCTGTGAACAAGCATCTCTCCATAGAAAGCCTAACTTAGCCAATGAGTGGGAAAGGATGACCCCCTCATCCCAGCCCCTGCTGACTTCTCGTCCCCTCCCCCAGCTACAGGCAGAGATGACTTCCGGGGGATTTGCTCCTAAAAGTGCCTTCACGGTCATGATTGTCAGCCCACTGAAAAGTATGCTGTGCTCTGTCGCTCAGTCGTGTCCAACTCTTTGCAGCCCCATGGACTGTAACCTGCCAGGCTCCTCTGTCCATGGGATTCTCCAGGCAAGAATACTGGAGGGGGTTACCATGACCTCCTCCAGGGGATCTTCCCAACCCAGGGATCAAACTCAGGTCTCCTGCATTGCAGGCAGATTCTTTATTGTCTGAGCCACAGAAGAGTAGACATTAAAATAATACTTATCATCACGGTCCGTTTTGATTTGTTTTTTCTGTCTTTTAAACAGAGGATTTGGACAAGTTTCTGATAGGTCATAGGACTTCTCAGGCGGTGCTAGTGGTAAAGAATCCACCTGCAACGCGGGAGACCTGGGTTCGATTCCTGGGTGGGGAAGATCCCCTGGAGGCGGGCATGGGAACCCACTCCAGTATTCTTGCCTGGAGAATCCCATGGACAGAGGAGCCTGGCGGACTAGTGCAAGAGGTCGCAAGAAGTCAAACACGACTAAGCAACTAACACACACACACACACACACTGGTGGACAAGGTGAGCTATCCACAGGCATGCTGTCTGCTGGGACAGCCACTCACTGGGGAAACACTAAAATTGCTGGAGGACAGTTTCTTTCTGTTAATCAGCTCACCTTTTTCATAAGTAATCAATTATTCAGAAGAAGAAAAAGCTACTTTTAAAGCAGATTTTTTTAAGATTTGATTTATTCTTGTTTTTGTTAAAAGCTTTATCGAGGTATGCGCGTGCACTTGCTCGGTCATGTCCAACTCTGTGATCCCATGGACTGTAACTCTCCAGGGTCCTCTATCCATGGAGTTTTCCAGGCAAGACGACTGGCGTAGGTTGCCATTTCCTGTTCCATTACTGGGGGCTACCCAGGTGGTGCAGTGGTAAAGAATCCATCTGCCAAGCAGGAGACACCAGTTCAATCCCTGGGTCAGGAAGACCCTGAAGAAGGAAATGGCAACCTACTCCAATATTCTTGCCTGCGAAATCCCTTGGGCAGAGAAGCCTGGAGGGCTACAGTTCACGGGGTGGAAAAGAGACACAACTGAGCGACTAAACGAGAGCAACAACACCCTGTTATTGAGGTATAACCAACACATCACAGAGTGTACATATTTAAAGCTACATAGAAAGAGACTCATTGAGCAGTCACAACAATCAACATAATCAACAATTTCCATCACCCCCAAAACTGCGTATGTGACCCTTTGTAACCCAAACTGCCTCCCCCAATCCTGCTCTGTACATAAGCAATCACTGGTTTGCTTCTGTTCACAAATAAACTTGGGTTAAGCAGATTTCTTTTTAACATCAGTTTACCTCATATAAGTTTCTCGCCCCATCTTTCTTTTCTTAAAAGGAAATCTGCACTCACTGACTGACAGGGACAAATTTCCCCCCACTAATTCCATCATAAAGCCACTTCACCCATCGGCCTGCAGTCCCCAAATTGGATTCCACAATGAATAAATATTGCTGCTGCCTCTGCTGTCTTTATCTCAAACCAGAAAATGAATGCAAGCTCAAAAACCTGTTTTCTAAACGCCCAGTGCCTGAGACAGGAAGGGGTGGGGGGAGGATGGCGGCCTGTTCGTACACCCCCTGGCACTGCCTCTTCCTCACCAGCGAAGCTTTCCATGGAAATTCTGCCTGCATTAGCCTTGGCTACGTTTGGGACTATTTTTGGAAGCCTGAAAACCTCAAGGGAGTGACTTTTACTTTTATTCATGTACTCGGTCCTTACTTTTATTTATTAAAGAAACAAAAACATGTCTCCTGCTTAACTTCAACCAGCTTTCATGTCAAGTAAAACAAAACGTTGGCTGGTCCAGTCGGCCATTGGCCAGGATGGAGGGGGGGCCCCTCCGAGTGTGTCTGATGCCTATGTGACCTGGGTACTAATCACCCCGCAGAGAAGGAGGAGCCACGGACTTCTTCTGAGAGTCTTGTCCCAAAGGAACAACTCTGGGAGAGTGGCTGGGTCCGGCTGGGAGAGAAAAGGCATCTGGACAAAATTCCAGCAAATCTGCTGTTACATGTAAAAGCACTTCAGGTGGAGAAGCAAAGAGATGGAAGGCTCAGCGTTCCCCCTTCCCAGCGCTGCGACACTGACATCCCTGAACCTGAAAAAATCAGCAGAAAGGACCACGGGGTGAGAATCACCCCTCAGGTTTAGCTGCAACACCCCCACACACACCACCCACGCCCCCTGCAGAGTCTAAGTGTTCATTTTAACAAGTTGTGAAGGGCAGGCAGCCAACCCCTTGGCCTCCACAAGACAAATTGATTCAAGGTTTTCTCCTTGAGCCCACAGCCAGTATGCCTGCAACAATAGCTGTTGGAGCGGTGCTGTTGGTTTATGTCAGCGGAGATCTGAAACTCCCCCACCCAGGACCAGCAGCCCCCGAGGCAGCCACAAATGGGAACAAGGAGCAGTAAGAAAGGCGAGCAAAGTGGAAGTTAAGTTCGCCTCCAGTATCCTCGGTGGCTCGGTGATAAAGCATCTGCCTGCAATGTGGGAGACGCATGTTCAAGCCCTGGGTCAGGAAGATCCCCTGAGAATAAAATGGCAACCCACTCCAGCATTCTTGCCTGGAGAATTCCGTGGGCAGAGGAGGCTGGTGGGCCACACAGTCAATGGGATAGCAAAGAGTTAGACACAACTTAGCAACTAAACCACCACCACCAGGCATTCAAAAACCTGCTGTGAGAAACCCCGGGGGATTTGCCTGATGGGGCATCTCCATGCCAGTGCCAAGGCCAGCCCTTTGTCCCCTCACTCTCACTTCTTTTCCTCCTATGCCCTCTTCACTGCTCAAATTTGAGCTAGGATTCACATATCCCAACGTGTTGGATGATGGCTACAAATATTTACATCATACTGGGCAAATCACTTCAACTTCCCTGGACCTCAGTTTCATCCTGCTAAATGTATATATGGCAGAGACTACCAGATATTCAGGGTTTCCCTGATGGCTCAGCAGTAAGCAATTCCCCTGCCAATGAAGGAGATGCAATTTTGATCCCTAGGTCAGGAAGATGCCCTGGAGAAGGAAATGGCAACCCACTCCAGTGTTCTTGCCCAGGAAATCCCATGGTTAGAGGTGTCTGGCGGGCTACAGTCCACAGAGTTGCAGAAGAGCCAAATATGACTAAACAACAACAGCCAGATATCCACCATAAATCTGTTTCATTTTCTTCTGGGGCACAAGAAGAGTATATCCACCGCGCCCCGCCCTTTTCCTTGCAATTAGGCATGACTGTGTGACTGCCATTCCTAGTCAACAGAATATGAGCAGAAGTGGTGTATGCCAAGAAGTTCTCTTCCCATCGATTGCATCTGGCTAGTGATGGAGGCCCAGATAGTCACATACTGAAGACAGTAAAGCCACAAAATATATCCTAGAATCACTCACAAAAGAAAGCTGCCCTATATCAGGAGAAAACTCTAATTGAAAAGAAGCATGTACCCCAATGTTCATAGCAGCGTTATTTACAAGAGCCGAGACACGGAAGCAACCTAAATGTCCATTGACAAGTGAATGGATAAAGATGTGGCATATATATACAATGAAATATTATTCAGTCTTAATAAAGAATGAAATAATGCCATTTGCAGCAACAGGGATACAACTAGAGCTTATCATACTAAGTGAAGTAAATCAGACAAAGAAAGGCATCATATGATATCATTTATATGTGGAATCTTAAAAAATGATACAAATGAACTTACTTACAAAACAGAAACGACTCAGAGACATAGAAAACAAACTTATGGCTACCAAAGGGTAAAGGCGGGGAGGGATAAATTTGGAGTTTGAGATTAACATATAGACACTACTATATAAAATGGGGCTTTCCTGGTGGCTCAGCTGGTAAAGAACCCACCAGCCAATGCAGGAGATTCCAGAACACACAGTCGAAAGAAATGGCAACCTGCTCCAGTACTCTAGCCTGGAAAATTCCATGGACAGAGGAGCCTGGCAGGCCGCAGTCCATGGGTTGCAAAGAGTTGAACACGACTGAGCACACATGTGCACATGTGCATACACACACACACATAACCCAGGGACGGAGAAGCCTGGTGGGCTTCCGTCTATGGGGTCGCACAGAGTCGGACACGACTGAAGCGACTTAGCAGCAGCAGCACTGTATAGCACATGAGCTATTAATATACTCAATATCTTGTAATAACCTATAATAGATAGGATTCCAGAAAAGAATATATATGTATATATAAAACTGAATCACTCTGCTGTACACCCAAAACATTGTAAAGCAGCTGTAATTCAATTAAAGAGATGCTATGGGGAGGGAGGTGGGAGGGGGGTTCAGGATTGGGAACACGTGTACACCCGTGGTGGATTCATGTTGATGTATGGCAAAACCAATACAGTATTGTAAAGTAAAATAAAGTAAAGAAAAAAAAAAAAACTGCTCTTTGACCAAAATGTCTTCCTTGGACTCTTTCATGAGCAAGGAATAAAAGTACTGATCAGGTTATGCCACTAAGGTTTTGGTGAGCCTTCGTGTTTCTACAGTCACACTATCCTAACGCAGGTGATAATAACCCCTGCCCTGCCCACCTCAAAGAACAGTGGGAAGAATCAAATGAGCTGTGACTTGTGATGTGTGAAAAAGAACTTTCAAAATATATCACATCCCTCAAGTCTAGAGCAGCAATAACACCATCTGTAGATGGGAACTGCTGCTGCTGCTGCTTAAAAAAAAAAAAAAAAGCTGCTCTTTGACCAAAATGTCTTCCTTGGACTCTTTCATGAGCAAGGAATAAAAGTACTGATCAGGTTATGCCACTAAGGTTTTGGTGAGCCTTCGTGTTTCTACAGTCACACTATCCTAACGCAGGTGATAATAACCCCTGCCCTGCCCACCTCAAAGAACAGTGGGAAGAATCAAATGAGCTGTGACTTGTGATGTGTGAAAAAGAACTTTCAAAATATATCACATCCCTCAAGTCTAGAGCAGCAATAACACCATCTGTAGATGGGAACTGCTGCTGCTGCTGCTGCTCAGTCGCTTCAGTCGTGTCCGACTCTCTGCGACCCCATAGACGGCAGCCCACCAGGCTCCCCCGTCCCTGGGATTCTCCAGGCAAGAACACTGGAGTGGGTTGCCATTTCCTTCTCCAATGCATGAAAGTGAAAAGTGAAAGTGAAGTCACTCAGTCGTGTCTGACTCAGCGACCCCATGGACTGCAGCCCACCAGGCTCCTCCGACCATGGGAGTTTCCAGACAAGAGTACTGGGAAAGCACCCATAAATTTAACAGCGTTCATTGAGTCCAGGCATTCTGCTACTTGAATGCTTTATGAGGATAGTTTCATTTACTATACATAACAACATCATGAAACAGATGCTATTGCTCTCCCATCAGCCAGATAAAGAAACCAGGGCTTAGGAAAGTCAGCAACTCACCCCATATTCAACCTAAGCTAAAGACAGAAAGTCTGACACCAGAACCAATAATCTTAACCATGAACCTAGAAAGAAAGGCAGCTTCAAATGAATGAATAATTGGAACTTTTAATTAAATAAGTGAAACTTTAAAAGCACTTTACTTCTTTTTTTTTTTTCAAAAGAAAGCTGTTTTTGGCCTACTATCTGTCATCATGCTGACCCGGTTTTTCCATTTTCTTTTCCATGTACGCACACAACTCTCATCTTCAGCAGCTGGTGTTCTTTCAAACATGATGCTGCAGACCACCACCTATAAGCTTGGATGCAGGATTTGGCATTTGCCCGTGTCCTTTTTAACCCCAGTCCAGTACACTTCTATTCCCTCTAGAAACTCTTTTGTCCTCTTAAATGCACTTAACATAAGCTAAGAGACAAGGAAATGCTGTTTAATTGATGAAACGGGCAAGGGCACCTCCCAGGTATTAACCTATTTAAGAAATCATTAAGCAATGTTACCTCACGCTTCCACCATTAGACAGAGTCCCAAAGTACAATTACTGGAGCCTAGTAACAAGACCACCAAAGGTAAGCCAGGCCATTATAAAAATTTAAGAGTTATTATGTACTATGAGCTGTTACAGTTGGTCAGCTGAGTTATTTAGCACGTATTTTTTCCATCCTTGCAATGCATAGGGAAAATTCACAGTGTCTCACAGCTCTCGAAACCACATTTCCACCTGTGTGTGGCAGTGGAATTAATAAGCATATAGAACAACCTCACAAATTTGGATCCTACTCATCTGGAATTCATATTTCAGTTACGCACACGTGG
Source organism: Cephalophus harveyi (assembly GCA_006410635.1). NCBI lineage: Eukaryota > Metazoa > Chordata > Mammalia > Artiodactyla > Bovidae > Cephalophus > Cephalophus harveyi. The sequence goes on along the minus strand of SJYT01038658.1, from coordinate 173,201 downwards.
GCCTGCCCAGACAAAAAGGCTGGCAGGGGAGGAGGTGAGTGCACAAAGTTAGAGTGAAATAAGGGCTGGCAGGGTCAAGGGAAGGGAAAAATTGGGCTGTGGAGCTCAGAGGCTATAATACATACATGTAATGAGCATCGTATACATAAAGTCACTAATTGTGTGCTGAGATTGAGTTTACCCTTTGGTATCAATGGAGGTTTAAACAGAAATTTAAACACTTAAATGAAATTGCAGGAAGAATGTTTAAATTGCTTGCTGATTAAGGCAAATAAAACATTTCTTGCACTTTTGAGAAATACATTCACAAAAGCTAGTGATATAGTGACCTATCTATGGGCTTCCCTGGTGGCTCAGATAGGAAAGCATCTGCCTGCAATGCAGGAAACCTGGGTTCGATCCCTGGGTTAGGAAGATCCCCTGGAGAAGGAAATGACAACCCTCCCCAGTATTCTTGCCTGGAGAATTCCATGGACAAAGGCTCCTGGCAATCAATCTATAGTCCATGGGGTCGCAAAGAGTCGGACACAACCGAGTGACTTTTCACATGGATTGCATAGTTATCTATTCACTGAAGGGTGTAAAGAATGCAAGCCTTAGAGTCTTCCTGACATACAAATAATAAAATACCAGTCTATAGTATATACAGTTCAAACCTAAGACTTCCAACAACTCTAATAACCTCCCTATAATCCCTAATCGTTCCCACAGATAAGCAACATGTTGGGTCTGTGAGGTATGGTTCTTCTGCAGATGGAGAAAAGATAGATTCAAGTTCAAACTTGACCATGGACATACCAAGCTACAGCCATGCTTTCTGTGCTTCTTTCTGTTGTTTAAACAATGTGCGTGTGTGTGTGTGTGTGTGTGTGTGTGTGTGTGTGTTAGTTGCCTAGTCGTGTCCCACTCTTTGCAACCCCATGGACTGTAGCCCACCAGGCTCCTCTGTTCATGGAGTTCCCCAGGCAAGAACACTGGAGTAGGTTGCTGTGCTCCCCTCCAGGGGATCTTCCCAGCCTAGGGATTGAACCCAGGTCTCCTGCATTGCAGGCAGATTCTTTACCATCTGAGTTACCAGGGAAGCCCCTGTTTAAACCATGGATTCTATCAAAATAGATTTCTAAACCACACTAGCTTAACCATCCTGGGGCTCAGTCTCCTCTGTTTTGTCCTCAGTGTCTGCCCCCTCAATCTTGTCCTGCTTCCTCTGAAATAATGAACATAAGGCAATTTTGTTACCTTTGGGGTCAGCTTCCATTTTGATGCTGTTCAGTTCAGTTCAGTCGCTCAGTCGTGTCCGACTCTTTGCGACCCCATGAATCGCAGCACGCCAGGCCTCCCTGTTCATCACCATCTCTCGGAGTTCACTCAGACTCACATCCATCGAGTCAGTGATGCCATCCAGCCATCTCATCCTCGGTCGTCCCCTTCTCCTCCTGCCCCCAATCCCTCCCAGCATCAGAGTCTTTTCCAATGAGTCAACTCTTCGCATGAGGTGGCCAAAGTACTGGAGTTAAGTTAAATAAGCAGGGTGACAATATACAGCCTTGACGGACTCCTTTTCCTATTTGGAACCAGTCTGTTGTTCCATGTCCAGTCCTAACTGTTGCTTCCTGACCTGCACACAGATTTCTCAAGAGGCTGTTAGAAAACATAAAAAGTGTAAACAGACTTACAGAGACAAAAAAGCATGCTCCACTAGCTCTTTGAGGACATCAAATACATCCTTCTCTCCTCAGGAAAATAAAACATCAGCAAATATTTTATAATAACTCTAATGGAGCATAATCTTTAAAAATTGTGAATCACTACATTGTAAACCTGTAATTTCTATAGTATTAACTGCCATTTGAAAACTAACAAATTAAAAAGACAGCTGAACAGGAAAGACTGAATCAACAAATATTTAATGTGGTCCAACTATCTGCCAAGCAATTGTGAGTCACCAAAATTAGATAAGTTTAATTAACTGGTTATTGGTAGATGAGTACCTCAGCTAGCTGAATTTGCATCTAATTTGTTTATGCTTAAACACTTGCCTGGTGGCTCAGACAATAAAGAATCCTCCTGCAATGTGGGAGACCTGGGTTCGATCCCTGGATTGGGAAGATCCCCCGGAGGAGGGCATGGCAGCCCACTCCAGTATTCTTGCCTGGAGAATCCCCATGGACAGAGGAGCCTGGTGGGCTGCAGTCCATGTGGTGGCAAAGAGTCAGACACGACTGAGCGACTAAGCGTACATATATAAACACTGTAAGAGCCTAAATAGAATAAGATCCCTTGGAAGTGAAAAGTTATAAAACAGATTTTGCGGTTCCACCTATGCACAATTTTAAATGATACTACAGTTAGCAATATTATCACATTAAAAAAAAAAAAAACAGCAAGATGGCCTTTCCTGGTCATCATGACTAGGGAAAAAACTATTCCTATTTTTGAACACCCCAATCATTCTCACATAATTTTTTTTTAACATTATACCTAGCATGATACTTATTTGTTTACTATTTTCCCCTCTTACAAGATAAATAAGGACCATGGCCAAATGAAAGAAGAGATTAAAACTGCAGACCTTCAAATTCACGAGAGATTCAGTTTTTCTCCTGGATGTCTATTTTTCTTCCATGTGAATTGGAAGGAAAAAAAAGAGTAGCAAAGTGTAGGTTTAAGCAATCTTTACAAGTTCTTGTCATATTTCAAATAAATGTTTTGGTGCACTGGAAAAAATTTGCCCTTGTGGAGCTGGAAGATGAATCTTGGCTTACTGAACCTAATCAGTTTCAAACTTCTAGCTAAGCAAAAACTTTGTGAATGCAAATTACATTGGAAAATAACTAGAAAAAGTTGTGAAATACTGAGCATATCAGAAATTTCACAGATTTATTTTGACATTTTAATGAAAACTCAAATACTATTAAAAAGGAAGAAAACATCAGTATAGTATGACAAATACTTTCTTAAAACAGGGCTATACAACAAGCCAAACAAAAATGAAAAGAAACTCAAACTCCACTAACTGTTTATTGACTCTTTCTTTTTTTTCTTTATACCAGAAAGAAGGTCATCATCTCAAGCTTCCAGTGCTGTCTCAGGACCTTTGCATGTCTCTCTGCCTCATCTCCTCTAGTAATTTTCCAACTTATTGATCAGAGAGAAAAAACAAATAAGCTGAACTGTACTCTGAAGAAGAAAAGCTTTGCTTTATTCTGATTATTCTCTTTATTTAGCATTCAGAAAATACAGATATATATACAAGAAAGAGACTAAAAATCACTGATAATCCCACAGAGATAGGATTTTAATATATATCCTTTTAGATTTTTTCTATACATCAATATACATATGCAATTTAAAATTTTTTACTAAAATGGTGTGATTCTATCCATACTGCTTTATAGTCTAGCTTATTTTTTCCTACTTAAAGAATATATAGTGGTCACATTTCCTGATCAATAAAGATTAACATTATCATGGTGAATGTATACCATAATTCACTTAATCTTTGATTGCTTTACATTACAACCCAGTATTTGCCAATTTTTCTCCATTATATATAAGTGAGATAAACATTGTTTAAAGTTGCTTTATCAAAGAGCGTATTTTTTCTAAAGATTTCAGACCTTACTGTCAAATTGTAGTCCAGAATGCTCTGGATACCAAAGTTTACTATCCTAATGGCAAAGCAGACAAATGCTCACTCCTCCCACCCCACCTTTGACAATTCTTACTATTAACAGACTTTTTACTCTTTGCCGTTCTGATTGCTATGCAATGTCTAGTTAAAGTAAGACAAGCATTCTTGGCCATTTACATATCTTCCTTCATGATTTACCTCTCCACTTCACACATTCTTTCTTTCTGATGTATACTCTTCTTTTTCTGAATAGTTTTCTTAACTTGACCAGAGGGCCTGGGACCTTGACTACTGTGAATTTGCTCCAAAGCTGTCCTTGCCTTCTGCGGCCATCTGTTAGTCTCTAACCAGAGATGCCTTTTGTTATCTCTTTCCTAAATCAGTTGACCCTCTCTCCTAGCAAATGGCTTTTCTATTTTAACTTTGGACACCCTATTTCTCTCTAAATTGATTAAAAGGGTAGAGGGAGGGGGCAGCAAATTAGAATGTGAGAGGCAATGTGGGGAGGAGCTCTGTTAGGGCCTAAGCTCTATTTTTTCTGCTGAGCCTCAGACATGGGCACTGGGATGAAATTTGAAAATTTTTAAAGAAAAGTCTTCCTTGGAGTGGTCAGGACATATTCATTGCCCCAGGCAGAATTACAGCAGAGATGCAAAGAGAACTTTTAATGTTAGGTTCCTGAACTTCTACATAGATGGTTAAACATCTACATAGATGGTTAAAACCCATAACAAAAACAAGAATGTGGAAAGCCAAGCATGTTTGTGTTGTTGGAATCAACCTTTCTGAGAGGGGGAAAAAAAGGATTTTTGAAAATCCAAAGCTAAAATATGAAGAAAGCAAACTTAGACTTTGGCCCATAAACTGGTAATTTTGATCTGTGGGAGATGAGGTGCCTACCTCTAAAGCATGACAGAGGTGGGAAGTAGGGGTGAGTTGAAAATATCGGCAGGGCTATTATTTCATTATCACAATGCCAATAGCACTCTCATTGAGAAACTACTCAAATGAATGGAATGGAGAAAAAAAAATCATGAAGAGCCAGACAGTATAAACAGAGACCAGAGGAGAACTGCCCAGCCCAGGCAGGGGGAAGCTTGAGCCACACAGGGCTCCATAAATCTACATAGAGGAGGCCCAATGTGGAAGGACAAGAGAGCTGGGTCAGCTCTGAGAGATGGCCCAGGCTCTTGCCTGACTAAGGCCAGTCACCAGCACCAAGAATCCACATGGTTGCCCAGCCCAGAGCCACAGACTCTCAAGCACCTCTCCTGTGAACTCCTTTATTACATGTGCGGAGCATCATCTCAGACATTCTTGTTTCCACCTCCTACGACAGCTGCACAGCACCCAAGAATCCTGCCTGCCCAGCTAAACTGTCCTCTGTGGACAAGGACTATTCAATAGCCCATCAGTTTTATAAATCTCCCCAAACCAAGGGTGGGAGTCCTGACACTGAGCAAGGCAGGGGTTAGTGTGGAATCATAGGCCCCATGCATGTGATCTTTGGAGGCAGTGAACAAAAGGCCCAGAGGCTCCCTCTTCCCTCAGATTCCCCATCACCTCCTCTATCCGGGACCTCTGTGAAATGCAGCCCTATTACACCTACCTGGCCTCACCTGGCTAAAGACTGGAACAGACTTACTGAGAGATCACTTGTTGAGAGTCTGCGGAGTCTATAGGGAAAATATCTAAAGATGAAAGAAGCAGACACACAAACTTCACTCAGTCTCACAATTCTAAATTCCTGAGAGCAAGGACTTACCTACTTATCACTATTGTATCCTAAGCATCTGGCCCAATGGTTGACACTTAGAAGGTTCAGTAAAAGGTTTGGGGGATGAATAAACAGATGGATGGAATATCGCAAGAAGTCTCTAACAGAATTATCTGAATTATGAGGAAGTTGGGAGATGTTAGTCAAGAATGAACAATTGTAGGGGACTTCTCTGGTGGTCCAGTGGTTAAGACTCTGACCTTCCCATGCAGGGGGCATGGGTTTGATCTCCGGTCCAGGAACTAAGATGCCACATGCCACGTGGCAAGGCCAAATAAATAATAAGAATGTACGGTTGTGCTTAATCTGAGATCTCAATGAAAAACTGGAACAAAGAGCTACTGTAGTACCCTTACAAGACAGAGCAGCAGAGAAGAGTACACAAACATGTTTTCCATTTCAGCCCTGAATGCAGCATAACTCTGGCACATGGAGGGCTCCAGGGGGCATGTAACAGCGTAACAGCTCTCCTCAAATAATAGTGCCCCATACTGATGGAGACCATGTCCATACTCAGCCAGAGAAGCCACCTAACAGGTACATCACTGGGAGGTGACCTGGACATGCTTCATGAAAAGCCTGGATCTCGAGATGATCCTTTTACTTTATTATCTAGATATTTACTGAACATCGAGCTAGCTCCAGGCAGCTATGTGCCAACCTGAGAAAACTGGGAAGATTCTGGACAAACACTGAGAAGTGAAGGGGGCTCCAAATGGAGAGAATGGAGTAAACAAAGATAGGAAAGTAAGAAAAAGGATAACTTAATTAAAGAGATGCATACAGTTTACATTATAATTTTACATGTATCATCTCTCAGTCAGAAGGGAGACAATAGTGAGCACAGTCAATACAATGGAAAATATAAGCTCCAGTTGGGAGATAACAGTAAAGGCAATGTGTGGAAAATAGGGAAGGAATATATTCACTCTCCCAGCAGCTTTCTGGCTGGAAACAAACAGCTAGACATTAATACAATTTCCATACGATGGTGCTTCTTTCAGACCAACCAGGCAGAAGCTGGAATTCACCTGCCTTGGATGACAAGTTTCCAGAACTGTTTCCTTAAGGCACATGGATTCCACACCACAGCACTTTTTAAAATAGCAAACACAAGCAAGATTTCCAAACATAAAAATTTTAAGTGGTTTCAGGACTATTTCAAAAACTGGACCGATTCAATGAATCTATTCTTCAGAGAATCCTGGGGAGTTAAAATTCCAGGTTGCTATTTACAAGCCCAAGAGTTAATTCCCCTCTGTATCTCATAGAGTTGCTACTACCATATGCCCCAGAGAAAGGGCTAAATGCTGTATCATGATGAAATGAATGAAGCATTTTGGAATCAATGGTAACCTGTGTTTTAATTCCCGCCCCAAATTTCAGAAGGTAGTAAGGGCTGACACCTTTCCACATCCAGAGGCAGATAACATGGAAAATAATGCCTCGTTTCCCTTTCCCCTCTTAGCGCATCTCCCAACCTGTGCCCCTGAACTCTAACACACCTCTTGAATTAGTGTGCAGAGAGTTTCCCAAGATCAACACTGAAATACTTCATCAAAGCCTTAATTCAAGGCTAACTGGCATTTTAAGGTAACAGAACCAGCTGTGCACACAACTTGTTTGCCTGAGACACCTCTGCTAGATCCAGGCTTCTTAAAGTAATCATTCAAGCATGCCATGAATAAGCCAGGCAGCTCCCTGGATTCTCTGACCAGATAAAGGTGGGCAGGAGCCACTACCCCTGTGAGTTTTGCATTCCACATCAAGCCCAACTGCCTTGACCCCCTGGGAATTTCTTTCTCTGTAATTCCAAGTATTTGGACTGAGCAGCTCAGTCTCCAGCAATTTGACAGTTCAGTTAATATTTTCATACCTAGATAAATGGGACTATAAAACATGCAGCTGTCATTACAATACGGTCTATTTTAGGAGCCACTCAAACTAAGACAGGGTCTGGCAGGTCACTGAGGCCTTCGGATTTGTGAATTCTTGGTCAGAGGCAGGTCTCTCCCACACTCAGATGCCCTGCCTTCCAGGTTCATTCTAGCAGATGATCAGTAACCAACATCATGGGTCAAAAAGGCCATTTCTCTGCTGCACATCCCCCAGAACTTGATACCTGACAGTATAACACTGCAAACATTTTGGAGGAGCAAACTAATTCCTCTAACAAAATTTCTTCCTCTGGAGAGTAGGAGTGAGGGCGGACAGATGGCCCTTTGCTTCTATGCCATTGCCCTTCTATACCTTGTCTAAAAAGAGCCTCTTCTTCAGAACAAAGTAAATAAAATCAGAATGTCGGGAGAGGATTCTGACCTAAGGCTGCCTGATTCCAGACACTGTACAACTTTGAAGAAACTGACCCTTCTGAGAGACAGAAAATCTGAACTGGATAAAAAAATGGAAAAGAAGAGTTTCTAGCCTCTGGAGATACCAAGCAGATTTTATTTGAAAGAAATGAAAAATCTGACATTGAAATATTTTTCAAATACAGTAAAGTAAGCTCAGGTGTTTATCATACTATTAGGTTCTGAAATAATTGAAGAAATGAAATTGACTCCCATAAATTGGAGGTCTTCTGCCTTAAAATGAAAAGATGATTCTACTGCCATTATAATCCTTTTATGCTTAAGACATGCTTTTAATTGGATTCTACCTACTTGTCTCTGCTGGTTGATTCCTCAGAAGTGTTGCTTGTTTGGATCCAGTTTCATAGATTGGGTTAGAAGTTTCAAGATAAACCCTAGATTTAGTTTGTTGCATCTAAAAACTTAGGATGCACAACAGAAGTGCTCCAAAAGATTTATATTCTGTCACATTTCATGGGGTCCAATGTAATTCTACAAAGCAGGGCAGGGTGGAGGGGTTATTTACTTTCTCTTCTCACACTCTTTCTGGTACTGACAGCAAAATAACCTTTCGAGGAACCTGGCCACAAAACCTAATAGAAGAGCATCTTTAAAATGCAAAGAAAAGAGGTAAGGTACATAACGAAATAACATACCAGAGTTATGCTCTCAGAATATTTGAGATCAATTCTGTTTATGACTTTCCCTTCTTCTGCAAGACCTGAAGTACATAGAGCATCACCACCTCCGGCAGCACCCAGCTCCACTGAGAGGAACAAACAGAAAATTGGAAGAGGAAGAGGGAATCTTAGGATATGCAGAGAGGATCATGAGGGAGAGAAGAAGGGAGGGAATGGCCAGGGAAGAAAGACTTCTTAGGCCCATCCGAGGACACTCAGTATGGACTGGAACAATCTGGAAGAGAAGAGAACTGATTTCCACCACATTCTGAACTCCAAATGTGGCTGCTCTCCCAACAGTAAATCTTTGATTGTCCAGGAATCACACTTTGATCCTCCAATAGTAAGGCCCTCCCGTACTCAAAATAGTAAGTGAAGGGTTGCACATTCCTGCCTTCCAGAGTCAAGAACATGAGTAGGAAGGTCCATGTGGCTGAAAGTTATAGAGAAGTGTCATTACAATAAGTAAGGCCCATGGTTCACAGAATTATACATTAAAAAAATAAGAATAAGACACTCAGGCAATATAGTTCCACTACTTCTTAATTTGGCTTCCCATCTCTTCTAAATAATAGAAGAAAGCAGAAAAAGATGAGATCATAAGATATATATATGATATATAGATATGACTCAAGATATCTTTAAATATCAAAAGTCAGGATTGAGGTTGTGGGTCTGCTGGGTTCTAGAGTCAGAAGCATAACAGCCAGGAGCTTCCAGAAGTAAGGCAGAACAATAGGAATAATAGTAACTAGAGATGCTCCATTTGAAACTACAGACGGAGCCACATTCTCTGCAGGTAGTCATAGGACTTCGGGTTTTCTTGATACGGAAAAGCCAGAAAATAAAAAGGTACTGACATAGCACAAAGGACCATAGATTCATAAGAAGCTGTGGATCAAGGAAAATGGGAGCAAAGAGACAAACCTTCCTGATAAGGAATTAAGGTTATCATCAGAGCTCAATTTTAAGGCCTGGCGGTCCAGAGATAAAGGCAAAAATCAACAACAACAATGAAAAAGAACTGGACATTGAGGAAGAGAGAAAAAAACAAGACAATGACAAAAGCTCACACTTAAAATAATTCTTCCAAGGTTGGCTCAAGATGGCCAATCTTGAGTACAAGGACATATGCTCATGGAGTGGAGGACGTGCGATCATCTCCTGTGAGAACACAGAAATCGCAACTAACTGTCGAACAACCACCAACAGGACGACCCTGGAACTCACCAAAAAAGTAAAAAGTATATGTATATATACACCAAAGACAAGAGAGAAGCCACAATGAGATGGTAGGAAGGGCATGACCACGATAAGATCAAATCCCATACCCACCAGATGGGCAACTGACAAACTGGAGAATAATAATACCAAAGAAGTTCTTCCACTGTTGTGAAGGTTCTGAGACCCACATCAGGCTCTCCAGCCTGCAGATCTGGCAAAAGGACTAGGAATTCCCAGGGTATCTGACTTTGAAGGCCAGGTGGGATTGATTACAGGACTTCCCCAGGGGGAAACAGAGACTCCACACTTGGAGGGCACAAACAAAACCTCATGTGCCTCAGAACCCAGGGAAAAGGAGCAGTGACTCCACAGGAGACTGATCCAGGCCTACCTGCTAGTTGCTGGAGGGTCTTCTGTGGAGATGTGGGTTGGCAGTGGCTCACCACAGGGATGGAGGCACTGGCAGCAGCAGTCCTGGGAGGTGCCCCTTTGGATAAGCCCTCTTGGAAGTCACCATTAGTCTTACCATAGTGCTAGTAGACTAAGGCTGGGTGGCCTCAGGACAAACAAATAGCAGGGAGGGAGCTCAGCCCCATCCGTAAGCAGACAACTGAACTGAAGTTTTATTGAACATGGCCCTGCCGCCAGAGCAAGATCCAGTTTCTTCCAAAGCCAGTCCTTCCCATCAAGAAGCCTGCATAAGCCTCTCAGCCTCACCCACCAGAGGGCAGACGGAAGCAGCAACAAGAACTACAGTCCCACAGCCTTCAAAATAAAAACTATAACCACAGAAAGTTAATCAAAATAAAAAGGCAGAGGATTATATCCCAGATAAAGGAACAAGATAAAAGCCCAGAAAAACAACTAAACGAAGTGAGGATAGGCAACTTTGCAGAAAAAAAGGTTTCAGAATGATAGTGAAAATGATCCAGAAACTCAGAGAAAGAATGAAGGAGATGAAAGAAATGTTTACCAAAGACCTGGAAGAACTAAAGAACAAACAGAGATGAGCAATACACTAGAAGGAATCAATAGCAGGATAACTGAGGCAGAAAAACAGATAAGCAACCTGGAAGACAGAATGGTAGAAATCACTGCCAAAAAACAGAATATAGAAAAAAGAATGAAAAGAAATGAAGACAGCCTGAGAGATCTCTGGGACAACATTTAACGCACCAACATTCATATTATAGGAGTCCCAGAAGAAGACAAGAGAAAAGACCTGAGAAAATATTTGAAGAGATAACAGCTGAAAGCGTCCCTAATATAGGAAGGCAAATTATCAGCCAAGCCCAGGAAGCACAGAGAGGCCCAGGAAGCACAGAGAGCCCCAGGCAGGATAAAGCCAAGAAGCAAACACACCGAGACATATGTTAATCAAACTGACAAAAATTAAAGACAAAGATAAAATATTAAAAGCAACAAGAGAACAGCAAAAAATAAAATACAGGGAACTCCAAAACTTATCAATTGATTTCTCAACAGAAACTCTAAAAGCTAGAAGGAAATGGCACACTATATTTCAAGTGATGAAAGGGAAGAGATACAACCAAGAATACTCTATCCAACAAAACTAGTGTTCAGATTTGATGGAGAAATCAAAATTTTTAGATAAGCAAAAGTTAAGAGCATTTGCCATCACCAATCCAGCCTTACAATAAATGCTAAAGGAACTTCTCTAGGCAGGAAACACAAGAAAAGGAAAAGACCTACAAAAATAAAGCCAAAATAATTAAGAAAATGGTTATAGGATCATAAATCATTAGTCTGTCAGTCATGTACAACTCTTTGTGACCCCATGGACTGTAGCCCGCCAGGATCCTCTGTTCATGGAATTCTTCAGGCAAGAATATTGGAGTGGGTAGCCATTCCCTTCTCCAGGGGATCTTCCTGATTCTGAGATTGAACCCAGGTCTCCCACATTGCAAGCAGATTCTTTACCATTTAAGCCACCAGGGAACCCCAATAGGATCATACATTTTTATAATTATCTTAAATGTAAACAGATTAAATGCGCCAACCAAAAGACATTACATTGACTGGGTGAATACAAAAACGAAACCCTTATAATGCTGTCCACAAGAGACCCACCTCAGACCCAGAGACACTGACAGGCTGAAAGTAAGGGGATATGAGAAGGTATTCCATGCAAATGAAAATCGGAAGAAAGCTGGAGTAGCAATACCCGTATAAGACAAAATAGACCTTAAACCAAAGACTCTTATAATAGAGAAGAGCACCTCATAATGATGCAGTGTTCAAGATGTAACCATTATAAATATGTATGCACCCAACACAGAAGCACCTCACTATGTGAGGCAAATACAAACAACTACCAAGGGAGAAATCAACAGTAACACAATAATAGTGGGGACTTTGACACCTCACTTACATCAGTGGACAGATCATTCAGACAAAAAAATTAATAAGGAAACATAGGCCTTAAGTGATACTTTAGCCCAATTGGACTTAATTGATATATAGAACATTCCATCCCAAAACAACAGACGACACATTCTTCTCAAGGGCACACAGAACATTCTCCAAGACTGACCACATGCTGGGTCACAAGATGAGCCTTGGTAAATTTAAGAAAATCAAAATCATTTCAAGCATCTTTTATGAACACAATTCTATGAGGTTAGAAATAAACTACAAGAAAAAACTATTTTAAAAAACACAAACATGTGGCAGATAAACAATAATGTACAAAACAACCAATGCATCAGTGAAGAAATCAAAGAAAATATTTTTTTAAACACCTACAGACAAATGAAAATGAAAAAGCAACAGTCCAAAACCTACAGGAGGCAACAAAAGCTTTTCTAAGAGGGAAGTTTACAGCAATACAATCTTACCTCAAGAAACAAGAAAAATCTCAAACAAACCACTTAACCTAAAACAACTAGAGAAAGAAGAACAAACAAAACCTACACTTAGTAGAAGGAAAGACGTCACAAAGGCCTGAGCAGAAATAAATGAAATAGAGACAAGGAAAACAATCACAAAGGTCAATGAAACTAAAATCTGGTTATTTAAAAAGATGAACAAAATTGATGAAACTTTTGTCAGACTCATCAAGAAAAAAAGAAAGAGGACTCAATAAAATTAGAAATGAAAAAGAAGGTACAACTGACACCACAGAAATACAAAGAATCACAAAAGACTGCCATGAGTAGCTATATGCCAATAAAGTGGACAACCTGGAAGAAACAGACAACTTTTTAGAAAGATACAGTCTCCTAAGACTGAACCAGGAAGAAACAGAAAACATGAACAGACCAATGACAAGCACTGAAATTGAAACTGATTTTTAAAATCCCAACAAATAAAAGTCCAGGACCTGATGACACCACAGGTGAAATCTATCAAATATTCAGAGAAGAGTTAAGATCTATACTTCTGAAACTGTTCCAAAAACGCACAGAGGAAGGAAATTTCCAAACCCATCCTATGAGACCCCTATCACTCTGATACCAAAACCAGACAAAGATGTCACCAAAAAAAAAAAAGAAAGAAAGAAAATTACAGGCCAATATCTCTGATGAACATAGATGCAAATATCTTCAAAAAATACTAGTGACCCATATCTAACAATACATTTAAAAGTTCATACACCATGATCAAGTGGGATTCACCCCAAGGATACAAGGATTTTTTAATATCTGGTATATCAATGTGATATACAACATCAACAAATTGAAGAATAAAAACCACATGATCAGCTCAACAGATGCACAAAGATCTTTTGACAAAATTCAGTGTCCATATATGATTTTAAAAAAAACTCTCCAAAAAGTGAGCATAGAGGAAAATATCTCAAAATAATAAAGGCCATATATGACAGACCTACAGCTAACATCATACTCAATGGTGAAAAGCTGAAGGTATTTCCTCTAAGATCAGGAACAAGACACCATTTTTATTCAACATAGTTTTGGAAGTCCTAGCTACAGCAATCAGAGAGCTAAAAAGTAAAGGGAATACTAATTTGAAAAAAAGTTTAACTGTCACTGTTTGCAGATGACATGATACTATATTTCAGTTCCGTTCAGTCGCTCAGTCGTGTCCGACTCTTTGCGACCTCATGAATCGCAGCACGCCAGGTCTCCCTGTCCATCACCAACTCCCGGAGTTCACTCAGACTCACATCCATTAAGTCTGTGATGCTATCCAGCCATCTCATCCTCTGTCGTCCCCTTCTCCTCCTGCCCCCAATCCCTCCCAGCATCTGAGTCTTTTCCAATCAGTCAACTCTTCGCATGAGGTGGCCAAAGTATTAGAGTTTCAGCTTCAGCATCATTCCTTTCAAAGAAATCCCAGGGTTGATCTCCTTCAGAATGAACTGGTTGGATCTCCTTGCACTCCAAGGGACTCTCAAGAGTCTTCTCTAACACCACAGTTCAAACGCATCAATTCTTCGGCGCTCAGCCTTCTTCACAGTCCAACTCTCACATCCATACATGACCACAGGAAAAACCATAGCCTTGACTAATCGGACCTTAGTCAGCAAAGTAATGTCCTTGCTTTTAAATATGCTATCTAGGTTGATTATAACTTTTCTTCCAAGGAATAAGCGTCTTCTAATTTCATGGCTGCACTCACCATCTGCAGTGATTTTGGAGCCCAAAAAATAAAGTCTGACATTGTTTCCAGTGTTTCTCCATCTATTTCCCATGAAGTGATGGGACCGGATGCCATGATCTTCGTTTTCTGAATGTTGAGCTTTAAGCCAACTTTTTCACTCTCCTCTTTCACTTTCATCAAGAGACTTTTGAGTTCCTCTTCACTTTCTGCCATAAGGGTGGTGTCCTCTGCATATCTGAGGTTATTGATATTTCTCCCGGCAATCTTGATTCCACCTTGTGTTTCTTCCAGTCCAGCGTTTCTCATGATGTACTCTGCATAGAAGTTAAATAAGCAGGGTGACAATATACAGCCTTGAAGGACTCCTTTTCCTATTTGGAACCAGTCTGTTGTTCCATGTCCTGTTCTAAATGTTGCTTCCTGGCCTGCATACAGATTTCTCAAGAGGCAGGTCAGGTGGTCTGGTATTCCCATCTCTTGAAGAATTTTCCACGGTTTATTGTGATCCACACAGTCAAAGGCTTTGGCATAGTCAATAAAGCAGAAACAGATGTTTTTCTGGAACTCTCTTGCTTTTTCCATGATCCAGCGGATGTTGGCAATTTGATCTCTGGTTCCTCTGCCTTTTCTAAAACCAGCTTGAACATCTGGAAATTCACAGTTCACGTATTGCTGAAGCCTGGCTTGGAGAATTTTGAGCATTACATTACTAGCATGTGAGATGAGTGCAATTGTGCAGTAGTTGGAGCATTCTTTGGCATTGCCTTTCTTTGGAATTGGAATGAAAACTGACCTTTTCCAGTCCCATGGCCACTGCTGAGTTTTCCAAATTTGCTGGCATATTGAGTGTAGCACTTTCACGGCATCATCTTTCAGAATCTTCTGCTATACATAGAAGATCCTAAAGATGCTACCAGAAAACTACTAGAATTCATTAATAAATTTGGTAAAGTTTCAGGTTACAAAATTAATACACAGAAATCAGTTGCATCTCTATACACTAACAGTGAAAGATCAGAAAGAGAAATTCAAGAAATAATTCCACTTACCATTGCACAAAAAGAATAAAATACCTATGAATAAAGTGAGAAAAGACCTGTACTCAAAAAACTGTAAGATGTTGATGAAAGAAATCAAAGAAGACACAAACATTAGGAAAGACATACCAGGTTCATGGATTGAAAAAAATTGATATTGTCAAAATGACTATACTACCCAAGGCAATCTACAGATTCAACACAATTCCTATCACATTACCAATGGCATTTTTCACAGAACAGAAAACCTTAAAACTTGTATGGAGACACAAAAGACCCTGAATAGCAAAGCAACAGAGAAAGAAAAACAGAGGTGAGGAATCAGGCTCCCTGACTTCAGACTGTACTACAAAGCTACAATCATCAAAACAGTATGCTATTGATACAAAAAATAGAAATATAGATCAATGGAATAGGGTAGAAAACCCAGAAATAAATCCATGCACCTATGGTCAGTTAATCTATGACAAAGGAGACAAGATTGCTCCTTGGAGCAAGATGTTGGAATGACAATTTCTTCAACAAATGATACCGGGGAAATTGAGCAGCCACGTGTCAAAAAATGAAATTAGACCATTCTTTAATATCATACACAAAAATAAGGTCAAAATGGATTAAAGTCCTAAATGTAAGACTGGACACTATAAAACTCCTAGAGGAAAACATAGGCAGAGCACTCTCTGACATAAATCACAGCAGTATCTTTTTTGATCTGTCTCACAGAATAATGAAAATAAAAATAAACAAATGGGACCTATTTAAACTCAAAAGCCTTTGCACAGCAAAGGAAACAATAAGCAAACTGAAAAGATAACCCACAAATTGAGAGAAAATATTTGCAAAAGATGTGGCAGAAAAGGGGTTAATCTCCAAAATCTATAAATAGCTCATGACACTAATAATAGCATGAAATAGCATTAAAACAAACATTAATGCATTAATGTTTGATTCATTAATAGCATCAAAACAAACAACGCAATCAACAAATGGACAGAAGACCTAAATATACATTTCTCTAAAGAAGATATACAGATGGACAAGAGGCATGTGAAAAGATGTTCAACATCACTAATTATTAGAGAAATGCAAATCTAATCCACACTGTCACCAGCCAGAATGGCTATCATCAAAAAATGCACAAGCAATAAATGCTGGAGAAGGGGTGGAGAGAAGGAACCCTCCTACTCTGTTGGTGGGAATATAAATTGATACAGCCACTATAGAGAACAGTATGGAGGTTCCTTAAAAAACTAAAATGGAGCTACCATATGACCCTGCAATCCCATCCTGGATATATACCCAGAGGAAAGCATGATCTGGAAGGATATATGCATCTCCATGTTCACTGCAACACTGTTTACAATAGCCAAGACATGGAAGCAACTCAGATGTCCATTGACAGAGGAATGGATAAAGAAGACGTGGTGCATATATACCATGGAATAGCACTCAGTTGTTAAAAATAATGAAAAAATGCCATTTACAGCAACAAGGGTGTATCTAGGGACTGTCCTACTGAGTAAAATAAGTCAGACAGAGAAGGAGAAATGTCATATGATGTCCCTTAATATGTAGAATCTAAAAAGTAATGATATAGATGAAGTTACTTACAAAACAATAAGAAACTCACAGACTTAGAGAATGAACTTATGGTTGTTGGTGGGAGGGATGGGGGAGAAGGGATAGTTAGGGAATTTGGGATGGACATATACATTCTGTTATATGTAAAATGAATAACCAAGGACCTGCTGTATAGTACATGGAACTCTGCTCAATGTTATGTGGCATCCTGGATGTGTGGGGAGTTTGGGGGAGAATGGATACATATATGTGAATGGCTGAGTCCCCTCGTTGTTCTCCTGAAACTATCACAACATTGTTAATCAGTTATATCCCAATACAAAATAAAAAAAATTTTAAGGAAAATAAATAAAAAATAAATCTTCAAACCAAAATTCTAAAACACAAGAAATCTAATATCACAAAAGTTAACCAACAAACCTAAACATAAATTTACTCCAAATGAAATTAACTCTGTAGAAGAATTTCACCGAAAAATAAAGTAAATATGCTTCGGATGCTCAGGGAGATAAATGAGATAAAGATGACATTTAAAATGAACAAAAATTTATAACAACATTAAAAGTGAAAAAAAAAATATCTATAAGATTTTAAAAGTTTATTTGAAACCTTGGAAATGAAAATACAGTCATTGGAAAGCATTTAAAGAGTCAAACGATGTAATGAACTATAGAAACAAGGAAACAATTAGTACAATGAAAAATAGGGCAGATCAAGCAGGATAAGAGTGTTCACGCTGGGGGCAAGCGGGCTGAGGAGTCAGAAATCAAGCAGCCTGCATGGGGCAAGCCTGTATGCATGCATGTGTATACTCATTCATCTATATCTATTATTTATGTATATATCTATTCACACATATATTTCTTTCTCTCCACTGAGAAGGCCTTGGGGCAGGGACACCACAAGAACAAAAATCACACTAAGTGCCCAAATCTTGGTTTTAAGTACTCTTCACCACAAAAACAGACTTCCATAGAAAAATTGATTCCAAAACTAAAGTAAAGAAAGTAGAAAATGAACCTATAACATTTTGTCATGTGTGGAATACAAGAAAATACTCAAAGAATAATGCAGACTTGTCAAAAGAACACAGAAACCAGCTTGGGTGGGCCGCCACTCATCCTGGTGATATTTACCAGAATGTGACGAGGCAGAAGCAGCAACAAAGTCCTTGGATGCCACGCGTGGTTCCAGCCCCATGTGGTAGAACAGGAATGTCAGATGGCCCTCGAGTTTTTAACCTAACTGGTTCTGTTGTTTTCTGACACTTTCTGAAATGCCCAGTACTAGAAAGCAGCAGTATGAAACCAACAGACTGGAGAACATCCCTCCTACTGTCTTCCTGTGAATGACAGATTGTGAAAATTAAAACTCTAGATATGAACATTAATTCTGATCTTTGTGATCAGGCCAGCACTGAAATGTCTTACTTTTTAGGGGGCCTATGACTAGTGTTTTCGTTTCACAGAATCATAGATATTAGAAGTGGAAAGGATTTATTGAATCATCTTGTACTTATCCCCTACCAGTCAGACATTGTTCCCCAAAGTCTGACTGCACCCAGGCAAATTTCCAAAACTTCAAGAAGCAAGCCTGCTATCTCTATCATAGGCAACAACATCACATTCTCACAGTTCTTATACTCAGAAAGATTTTCCCCTGGGTTTCAATCTCACTAGGCCTTTTGTGACTTTTCTTCTTTCATCTCCTTTTGCAGTTATAGCTTTTTTACTACTCCCCCATCAAACCAGTCAGTCCTAAAGGAAATCAGCCCTGAAAATTCACTGGAAAAACTCATGTTGAAGCTGAAGCTCCAATTCTTTGGCCATCTGAGGCAAAGAGCCAAGTCATTGGAAAAGGCCCTGATGCTGGGAAAGATTGAAGGCACGAGAAGAAGGGGATGACAGAGGATGAGATGGTTAGATAGGATCACTGACTCAATGGACATAAATTTGAGTAAACTCCAGAAGTTGGTGATGGACAGGAAGGCCTGGCATGCTGCAGTCCCTGGGGCCACAAAGAGTTGGACACGACTAAGCGACTGAATTGAACTATATAATCATTAGGGTTTTGATTTAGGTCATACCTGACCAACCCAGATAGTATATTCAAAACCAGAGACATTACTTTGCCGACTAAGGTCCATCTAGTCAAGGCTATGGTTTTTCCTGTGGTCATGTATGGATGTGAGAGTTGGACTGTGAAGAAGACTGAGCGCCAAAGAATTGATGCTTTTGAACTGTGGTGTTGGAGAAGACTCTTGAGAGTCCCTTGGACTGCAAGGAGATCCAACCAGTCCATTCTGAAGGANACGCTTACTCCTTGGAAGAAAAGTTATGTCCAACCTAGATAGTATTTTCAAAAGCAGAGACATTATTTTGCCGACTAAGGTCCATCTAGTCAAGGCTATGGTTTTTCCTGTGGTCATGTATGGATGTGAGAGTTGGACTGTGAAGAAGACTGAGCGCCCAAGGATTGATGCTTTTGAACTGTGGTGTTGGAGAAGACTCTTGAGAGTCCCTTGGACTGCAAGGAGATCCAACGAGTCCATTCTGAAGGAGATCAGCTCTGGGATTTCTTTGGAAGGAATGATGCTAAAGCTGAAACTCCAGTACTTTGGCCACCTCATGCGAAGAGTTGACTCACTGGGAAAGACTCTGATGCTGGGAGGGATTGGGGGCAGGAGGAGAAGGGGATGACAGAGGATGAGATGGCTGGATGGCATCACGGACTCAATGGACGTGAGTCTGAGTGAACTCCGGAAGATGGTGATGGACAGGGAGGCCTGGCGTGCTGCGATTCATGTGGTCGCAAAGAGTCGGACACGACTGAGCGACTGAACTGAACTGAATACTACAAACTAAAAATACAACAATCTAAAAAATACACAAACTGCTTCTCGTCTGTGAAAATAACAGACGAGAAGCAGACTCAAAGATATAGAGAACAAACTAGCATTTGCTAGTGGGGTGAGGGGAGGGCGGAAGGGCAAGTAGGGATACAGGATTAAGAAATCCAAACTACTATGTAAAATAAAGAAGCTACAAGGATATATTGTACAACAAGGAAATATAATCAACTATAAATGGAGAAAGTATAACCTTTAAACATTGTGAATCACCATGTTGTACACCTGAAATGTATATAAATAAGTCAACTACACCTCATTAAAAATTATTTTTAAAAATTGATTCAATGACTTTGAAAGTGTTTATTTCTTCATTTTGGGGAAACAGTGCAGAATGTTTTTGGGTGTACAAAATTTAGTGGATTTAGCTAGATGAAAACATGAAGTTTTTCCTTATTGTATGGGAGCTTGAACATGTATAGAAAGGTTATAAATGTTGAGTAACCAGAAGAATGAACTGTGTCAGTTATTATTGTCTCGCAATTCAACCCACCCTCTATATTTTACTGTTGGGAACTACAACAGTCCTCTCTCAGTAATTAATAACAAAATAGTAGGCAGAAATTTATCAAGAAAATAGATGTCCTAAAAATAATACTATTGAGTTGACCTAACTGACCTACAATACTTTACCCAACCCAGCAACAGCAGAATATATACTTTTCAAATGTATGGAACACTTAAGCATAATATGGAACACTAAACATAATAAACCATGCTGCTGCTAAGTCATTTCAGTCGTGTCCGACTCTGTGCGACCCCATAGACAGCAGCCTACCAGGCTCCCCCGTCCCTGGGATTCTCCAGGCAAGAACACTGGAGTGGGTTGCCATTTCCTTCTCCAATGCATGAAAGTGAAAAGTGAAAGTGAAAAAGCCGTTCAGTCGTGTCCGACTCTTAGCAACCCCATGGACTGCAGCCCACCATGCTCCTCCGGCCGTAGGAGTTTCCAGGCAAGATAATAAACCATAAAACAAGCTTTAGCACCTTTTGAAGAACTGAGAGCTTACAAAGTGTGTTCACTGCTAAGAACAGTATTAAACTAGAAATCAACAGCAGAATGATATCTGGAATACTCCCAGGTATTAAGAAATTAAGTCCCCAAATAATCAGAAATTAAATAATGCATTTCTGAATTACATATTGTTTAAAGAGGAAGTTTCAAAGGAAGTTAGAAGAATTTTGAGAGAGATGTGTTGGTATCTCTGACTATAATTGTGAATTTATCTATTTGTCCTTAGAGTTCTCTAGGGTTTTTTTGCTGTATGTATTTCGAAGTGCTGTTATTTGGTGTAAAAACATTTAGGAGATTTGTGTCCTCTTAAATAACACATCCAGTTAATCATGAAGAAATGATTCTCAGTATCTCTGGTAATAGTCTTTGCTCTGAAATCTACTTTGTCTGATATTAATGTGAAGACTCTACTTTCCTTTGATTAATAATAGTATGGTATTTTTGATTCCTTTATTTTTAACCTATTTGTATCTTTATATTTTAAGTTAGTTCCTTGTAAGCAAGATATAGTTGGGTTTTGCCTTTTATCCAATCTGACAATGCTGCTTTTTGATTATAGTGTTTGGGCCACTTACATTTAATGTGATTACAGATATCTTTGGGTTTAGAAACTTAGAAGCAGAAGATATTCAGTCATCTTATCCCTATTCAGGAAGAGCCTAGCAAAAAAATAAAACCAACACAGCAGAAATCAGAGCTGTGAGATGGAGAGAAACCAGGTTCTGCTGCCATTACCTGAGTCACTGAATCTGACTGTCCCTGTGACTGCAGAAACCCTAAATCTTCAACAATTTCTATAAATTCCATTTTTACTTGGTTGAGTTTCCTATTCAATCTCAACGTCTATCTGAATGAGTCCTAACTGATATAAGAAGTTTTCTGTCTCTGGATAGGGATCACTTGAACATGTTTGTAGGTTAAGAGGAGACTAGTTGAGTAGAAAATTATTTAGGAGAAAAATAACATAAGAGAATATTCTACTTTCATTTATTAATTTAGCCAGGGTAGTAGAATGGTGTCTTACCTTTTATTTTTTGTTATGTGTACATTCCTATTATCATCCANGAAGCACAAGCCTATGTTCGATACAGGATACAGGATGCTTGGGGCTGGTGCACGGGGATGATCCAGAGAGAGGATATAGGGTGGGAGGTGGGAGGGGGATTCAGGATTGGGAGCTAATATACACCCATGGGGGATTCATGTCAATGTATGGCAAAACCAATACGGTAGTGTAAAGTAAAATAAAGTAAAAATAAAATTTAAAAAAAAAAGAAACAAAAATAAATAAATAAATAAAAAGAAATCTGGGAGAGAAGTGTCATGAGAAAGTATAGTGAAAGTAGTATTCATTGACTGTGAATGAATTAATTAGCATCGATTTACCGCTTGAGGTGAAGAAGGAGACCCCAAGGGGCATGGTGAGTCGCCAAGATAATCACTAAATCACCTTCTGTGGAGAAGGTCAGACTGGCTGAAGGGCTCTTTGTCTCTCTGCTCTGTTGGGAGTTAGATGCTGCGTCAGAGCTGAACTGCATGATAGGCTAAAAAGTCAGGAGTCTGGAGTTCCTCAAATAAAGGGGAGGTGGAAAGGGGAGGAAACCAAGGGAGCTGAGGGTAGGAAAGGAAAGCAGCAGAGTAAAGAGGAGGGAGGCGACACAGGACCAGGGACAAAACAGATACTTGGAGATTTTAAGTTCTTTGCAGATGACAAAGGTGCATACCCCTAGATTTCCTCTAGAAAGCTACAAAGAGTCTCGGCGCTCACTGATGCTTCTGCGCAAGTGGATTATTTGGGATGCAAAGTGGAAACAGAGTGGGTAGTCAAGACCTGCGCCTGGAGGAGGAAAGGGCACGCACTTGTCCAAACCCCATCGTACTCCCACTACCCCTCTGTCCCCAGTGACGAGGTTTCAGGGTGGGGGAGGAAAAGTCCTGTATGGGGGCTCACCTGTGCTGGTCAGGGTCTACTCTCTGCAGTTCAGCTCTCTGAAGGGTCTGTGACCATGCCCTCCTGCTTACAGTGACCAATTGAGCCCCACTCAGGAACAACTAGACTCAAACTCCAGGATCCACAGCGGATGGAGTCAGCAATGACCTTTACCGCCTATGCTTACCAGGGCCAGCTTCCTGGGTGTGCAAGCTGTGCAACTGCACAGGCTCACGCTTGAAGAGCCATCCTTGCTTTAACGCTCTGCTCGACGTCAGTGCTCCAGTAGAACCAGGCAGCTTCCCCCTGGATGTGAGACTCAGTGGATCACATGGCACTTCTCCCCTCAGCAAGACCAGGGTCCAGTTCGGCCTCGTCTCTGTCACTGCGGAGGGTAAACTTAGTCATCGAGATCTTGTCAACTTCTTAACTGACACTTCATGCCACTCCTTGGAACTGAGACACTCACCATTCTACTGCTATCATTTCACCTCTTTCGATTAATCTTCACAATATCCCTGGTCAGCAGTTATTGGCATTTGAGAGGCTTGTTTTTAAAATTCGGATAAACTCAGTAATTTTCTAGAACAATTGTGTCTCTAAAGCAGATACAGTTTCTCTGATATGCCAGCTTGTCTTTGGTAAAAGAATAAATTGTTTACAGACAGGGGTTTGTGGTGCCAGAAACCCAAGTGGAACTGTTGAGATACAGAAGTGACAAACTGAGCTCCCCTGATGGCTCCATGGTTTAAAAAAAAAAAAAAACCCACCTGCCAATGCAGGAGACACAGGTTTGATCCATGATCTGGAAGATCCCACATGCGGTGGAAGAACTAAGCCTGTGCACCACAGTTATTGAGCCTGTGCGCTAGAACCTGGGAGCTGCAACTACTGAACCCAGACGTCACAGCTACTGAAGCCCACCCACCCAGAGCCCGTGGTCCTCAGCAAGAGAAGCCACTGCAATGAGAAGCCCACGGGCCAGAACTAGAGAAAAGCCCGCGCGGTAACAAAGACCCAACACAGCCAAAAATAAATTTAAAAATTTTAAATGATAAATCCCCAGCACTGGGGCATTGGTACTTGGAACAGTCAAGAAGCTCCAGACATGAATGTTTCCACACCAGGAGCTATTTCCAGCCTGCACTGAGAGAGTAATATGCAACGTGCGGTACCACGGAGGGGTCTCTTCAACTTGTCTGACCTGTGTGAGGACAGTTACCAGAAGGGCCATTTCTAGCAAAAGTGGCACATATTTTTTTTTTTTTCCTACTTCATGTGGTGTCGTGTGATATCTTCAGATTTCATTTGAATCACTGAACAACTGATCACTTTACCTTAACTTCACCCTCACTACCCTGATTGTTGGAATCACAAGTCTGAGAAGGTTGAGTATCTTCTTAGACATCACAAGCACATCACAAGCAGAAACACTGGCCACTCATTGAATATCATGAGCTTAGCCACGTTTCCCACACAGCCAGTGGTTGGGGGCAGACCATACGGCTAGATCTGGTCAATGGGCCATAAGTGAGTGTGATACACCTCACTTTCTGGACAGAAATACTGAAGAGCCAGTGCGTGACCCTCTGAGTCTGTCTGCTGCTTCTAAAAGCATTAACCAGATGTTGAGCGGCTTGCATTTCTGAGTCAAAGTGAGGCAGAAAAATGCCCTAGGGAACTGCCAGGCTTTTCATGTACAAGAAATAAGCCTTTACATGCTAAGCCACTGAGATTTTGGAGTGTGTTCATCACCGCAGCACAGCCTAGCCTGACTAATGCGAGAAGTACCAGAAGCAGCCAGAAGTACCTCCTCTCAATGGGACTCAAAGCTGAGAATAGAACATCCTAGCCCTACTCCCAGCTCAGAGCACTCTTACTTTTCCTCAACATTATCTGGGTCAGGAGCTACCAAAAATAAGGGCCCCAGAACTGGAAATAAAAGAAGAGTGGAGAAGGAAGCGCCAAATAAAATAAGGACAGGAAATGTCAGTGAGCAACGGAAGTTTGCCCTCTCCTGTGGATACACTGGTCATCCCAAAGATGGGAAGCTGAGAAAGATGTTATCGAGAAGGGCTCCGGAGAGGATGGGGATGGAGGCCATACAATACAGCACGGAACCTTTGATTCTTAGCCAGACCCCAGGCTTTTATCTCAGGCCAACAGCAGGGTAAATTAGAAAGCTGAAAACCTGGGCAGCCACAGACAAAATTGCAGAGTTTATTTTCGGAGCCTGGTATCTGCCACACAGCTGACACGATCGATCTTTCTCCAGTTATTTATTCATTCTCCTTTCCCCTGTCGGTACACTGAGCCCCACCCTGTGCCCAGTTCTGCTGAAGTCCCCAAATTCTGAAGCCACCCAGCAGCACCCCACCTCCAACACCTTCCTTCTCCTCTACCCTGTTTGAGTGTCAGCCCTAAGTCCAGTTCTCCTTGGGCTCGGACAAGCCAATGAATGCATCAACTTATACGGCCAAGATGGTACAGGCTACTTTGGGACTACTGCTGAATGCACCTAGATAATCACATTGCAAGGCTCCACGTTGCTGCTGCGACTGGACAATATGGCTGCCTGAATTTCAGCCCTCAAGGTAAATGTAAGGAAGATGTCTTCTGGGGAAAAGAGGCCTTCCCAGGCTTCTCCAGTCACTCGAGGGACACAGGTGACTATTTCCCTTACTCGCCTAAACCGCAGGTCAGGCGCTGTGGTCACAGCGCCATCTGCCCCTTTCCCGCCAGAGCCGCAGGCCCCTCCAACCCATCCTGTCCCCGACACTCTGTCCCGAACCTTCTCCCACTGCCGCCTGCGCCTGGAAAGACACGTCTGCATCCCTCTCACTGTGGCTTCGGAAGCAGAGAAAGCAGCAGAGAGACACCTGGCTTTTCTGCCACTGAAACTGGAAAACAGTCCTTGAGAAAAAGATGTCAAGGTCCAGAGGGACATATTTTTCCATCAAAACACTGTAAAGTGAGTAGGGGTTTCACATGACGCTCACGTCTTGGTATGTGTTTGTTGTTTTTAGAACAGCAGGCCCCATATCTGAAGCGATACACGCATATATGATGTGGGTGTTACCATGGTAAATGCCATGCGTTTCTTTCAGTTGAAAAGAAGGATAAATACAGGTATAAATATTGCATTTCCTGTTACTATGGAGACGTAACAATTTGGGCCCTCGTCATTTTTGGGAAAGTTTTTAAATTTTATTATTTGGGCTCACTCCCTGTTGTGAATATTCCTATCACAAAGTCTCCAGTCTCTGCTGCTGTAATTATGCTGACCAACTAGCATTCTTGGTTTTTCTTTTTAGATGGGATATCCCTGATCTCTGGGGGAGAAAATTCATCATCTGTTTATTTTTTCTTATTCCCAGATGTGAAATCTTTATTTTCAATCTTAAAAATATTATTATTAAAAGCATATTTTAAAGTCAGGATTCTGTAGTCCACCTGGTTGTTTTTTTTAAAAGGGGTAGGCCTTTTCAAAGTCTTGAAGAGTTTTTGATCTACTTTTTCACTAGTCAAGGTTTAGGTCTAACACCACTTGAACCTTTCCCTGAACAAAGTGTTTTAATTTCTAACTCTGATAAGTCAAGTCTGGAAAATCAAGATGTGAACCTTTGTATAGTTTTAAAATTTCCATTACAGTCACTGATTTAGATGTTTCTCTTAACCTGAATTCTGTGGTTTAGCCTGCAAAACTGAACCAAAATCTAGATTTGGGTACTTACTTAGACTTCTTATTTTTAAATATGCTGACTTGCTTCTTACCAACTAATCAATATATTGAACAGCTACAAAAACCAGCACTTATTATGCAAGGCACTTGGAATTCAAAAATAAATGACACAATCCCGTTCCACGAAAAGCTTGCCTTATTAATAAAACATCAAAGTATTATTACTAAGGATTTTTGTGTTGGGTGAAGTTAAATTAAGTCTAAGATTTCTTCAAACTCTACAATTCTGAGCTTATTTAATTCTACAATAAAGTTTAAGATTAAACTAACACTAATATCAAAAATACACAGTTTATTTTCTCAAATTATCTCACACATATATCATCAACTCTCAATTGTACTAGAGGCATTCAAAATTAATAGGAAAAGTTCCCAAGATCCTTTGCAGCTAGTGTCAGAAGTTACCACTAGAAAAAAAGGCAAATTTATTCGACTTAATTTTTGTCCATTAAAGAAGGTGGTTAGGCCATGGAGGTACAGTCAGATTATACTGTCTCTTCTCCTTCCCTTCAACCAGCCTCTGCTAAAAATGTGACAGGACAGGCCCCCAGGATGCTTGACAGGCCAGGGCAAGGTTGGGCAATGATTACCTCCAAAATACAGTTAACTGCACTCAGACTGTGACCAACCAGCCTTATCCCACAACACCCTACTTTCCTTTTTACGTTATTAATGGTTTACATTCTCCCAGTCTGATCATTTAGACTTGGCCCACCTTGGATTCTTTCTTCTCCCTTGTTCCCAACACCCAAATACAAAGTACTGTATGGGATGGTATAGTCTTCATTCTTAAGATATCATCTCTTTATTTTCTGCACAATAGCTTGCTGTATAGTGTGTGTTGGAGGGACGGGAATGGAAATATACACACTATGGGTCAGGTATTTTTTTAAGGATTTTATTTTGTTATAATAATTGCTTTGTTCCTCAAGTACTGTTGATTTGATGGCAGAGAAACAAAAATATATAAAGTAGTCCATTAAGAATATTCAAAGCTTAAACTCCATGTTAGGACAGTTTATTCCCTCTCAAGAGGTCTTTCTCCCCCTCCTAATTTTAGGAAGGTGCCTGAGTATAGACATTTCTCCTGGCTGTAGATGGGAGCTTCCAGGATGGAGATATGCACAACAGAATATCATTCCAGTCATGAGAAAGAAGGAAATCCCGCTACTATACTTATAGGTGAAATAAATCAGAGAAAGATGGACATTGTATGACGTCACTTATATGTAGAATCTAAAAAAGCCAAACTCATAGAACTATAAAGTAGACTAGGGACTAAGGGGTAAAGGAAAGGGGAAGATGTCAGTCAAAAATTTGCAATTATAAGACAAGTATGATTATTAGAGTTAATAATTCTGTATTATATACGTGGAAGTAGCTAATACAGTAAATCTTAACTGTTCTCACCACAAAAAATAAATGATAATTATGTGAAATGATAGAAGCAATAGCTAACAATACAAGGTAATCATTTTGCAAATATACCAAATTATGACTTTATACTCCTTAAACTTATGCAACTTTGTATCTCAACAATATCTCAATAAATCTCTAAAAAATATCTAAGCCAGGGAACCAGTCTCAGAGGAGTTGAGCTCCTGAGTGAGTCACCAAGACAAGGTCTCTGAGCTAGGAAAGCAAGACATCAGCCTTGAAATGAAAAATGAAGCTCGGGAGCAAGAGAAAAGGAGGTCTTGGTTTTATTCCGGCAGCTGCCATCTTAGTTCTTTTCCGGAACACTCTTATCACAGAGGATGGCATATACCTGGTGCCCAGGGTACACTGAATGATAATTGGTGTGCCAGCCTTCTAGCTGGTCTAGCCTCAAGACAATCCCTCTATCGCAATGTAGTGTATCACCCATTGGTTTTCACCCCACAAGGCCACTTTCAATCTGTTCCTTCCCAGCTCAAGCGTCTTTCAGGCCTCTAGCAGAGGCTGAAAACTAGAAGCCTCTGAGCTGGAATCAGCCCCAGATGGCTTTTGTTTGGCTCACGCTGTGTTTTTCAAAACTTGATTCAGATACATTTTAAAATAGAGATTTCTTGTGTGTGTCTCCATGTGCGTACACACACACACACACACACACACATTCACACACACATTCAGATTTCTGGCTTCTCTTAAAAACTCAGAATGCTTGGCAACTCCGGGCCCACGTTCCCACCTGGCAATAATCAGCTGGTGCTGAGAACAGCTGCCTGGGCCCTGGCGTCTGCTCTCTGCTGCTCACTGCACCCCCACCAGCGCCTCTGTCCCTTCCCGGCCCTCCACCCGCTGTGGTTCCTGCTGGCCTCCAGCAGGCTTAGAATTTGTTAACCCGTGCCCTACAAGATGAACTCTGAAGTCCTAGCATTCAAGGCTCTCCTCAGTGTGGTCATAACACTACATCTCAATTATCTGAGCTCTCATTTTAAAAACTTCTCTGATATCCCTTTAAAATATCTCTTTCCTACCTCCCTTCATGAAAGAAACATTACCAGCTGCTGCCATGTGCTAAGGCATGAGCAAGACCCACACAGCGTCTGCCTCCAGAAGGCCTGGAGAGACCGGGTATTTAAACCAGAAGGTGCAATGAAGAGGGACAGCTGCTATAAGGCTAGCAGGAAAGCAGAAAGGAGGGGTTCAGAATGAGGGCACTAACCCAGTCTGGAGCTTTCTAGGGGGGAGTCACGTCTAATACAAGGTCAGGGATGGTGAATGAGGAGACAGTGCCCAGGGAAGAGCCACAGCTACGGCGAGGCCCAGAGGTGAGCAAAGAATGGAAAGGAGCTGGGTCTGGACTCCATGGCAGTGAGAGTGATGCGTGGGGACCAAGGAGCCTGAAGGCTGAGGCTGAAGAAGCAGGCAGGCACGATCACAATTCATCTCAAGGGCATTTGGAAGCATTTGAAGAGTTCAAAGAAAGGGAACGGTGGGCTCAGCTCCATCAGTTAGAAAGAGCATCACGACTACTTAGGAAGGACAGATTGGAAAAGACAAAGAGGGACGGTGGAAGCCGTATTAAAAAGATCTAAGGGTGCTCAGATACAAAAGGTCAGGTGTCACATGATTCCATGCATGTAAGATACCTAGAACAGGAGACTCCGTGGAGACAGAAAGCAGAGTCGTGGTGGCCACAGGCTGGGAGAAGGCGGCGGATGGGGAGTGCCTGCGGATGGGCACGGAGCTTTTCTCTGGGGTGGCAAAAATGTTTCAGAACTAGATAGAGGTGATGACTGGACCACATTGAGAATGCACTAAATGCCACTTTGAAATGAACAATTTTATGTTTTATGAATATTTTGGGTTATGTGAATTTTACCTCAATTCGTCGAGGACTATTATGGAGTCCAGGCAAGAAGCATTTGGAAGAAGAAATGTGGTGATGTGAGCCCAGCCCCCACGGCTTACCCATGCCATTTCCTTCTCCTCTGGATGGCCTCTCCCCTCCTTCCTTCTTCCACTAACCCTCCAGCCCCAAGTCATCGGCCACCTCTAAGACCAACCCAGCTAGAGCTCATCACTTCCTCCTTGAATCACGGCCATACCTCTCATTGTACACATGCAACCTCCAGAAGCTTGATGAGCTAAGAAGGTATTCTCCCCCTGGAGCCTTCGGAGGGGAGCACAGCCTGCCCATGCTTTGATTTTGGACTTCTGGCCTCCAGAACTAAAAGAGAATAAATTTCTGTTGTTCCAAGTCACCAAGTCTGTGGTAATCCATTACGGCAGCCTTAGGAAAGCAACACTCTTCGCCTCTGTGATCTTCAGTTTTCTCATCCCTAAAATATGGAAAATCATAGTCCACATCTTACTGGGCTGTCTAAGTGAGATTATGCATAGAAAGCACTTAGCCCAGGCCCTGGCAGGTGGTAAGTGTTCAGTGAGGGTTAACTAATCATTTGATTTCATTACTGGCTGTAGTAGTGTAGCAGCACCATACAGAGAAGGCAGGTCGAACTGTGGTTTAGCGGAAGGTCTCTTGAGAAAGTGGCCTTGAGCTAAGACAATGGATGAGAAGGCAATAGCTGAACAAAGGAAAATGAGAGAGGGTTAGAGGACTGAGATGGACCGGAAGACAGATGGGGCGGTGGAATTTGAGAAAAAATAGCATATCCGGAGGCCAGAGAGTAAAAGGGAATAGGTGACATTTGGGAATTTGAAAGCGATTCTAGCCGATGTTGGATGGCATATAGGAGTAGCTTTATTTCTGTGATATGGCAGTATCATTTCACATTTGGGTGGGAACAATAGGGAAGGTGGATGTGGTGTTGTTTTATATCTACTCTCAACCTGATGTCCTATCAAATATTCACAAAACGTTCTCCATCTCTTCACTGGGTGAGTGAGACAAGGGCTTTCAGAAAACACAATTGACAAACTATTTTCCTTTCGACCTTATACTATAAACTCAAACTCCGAACTATCCTAATTCTTTCTCCTTAAGCTGTTTTACTTAAGCACACATCTCTCAGGCACACACCAGTCATATAGCTGACATGCATGTTATTGACCTGCTTGCTCTTAAACTCAGCCCTACCCTTTCCTCTCCTTCTCTCCATAGTCCTTAGGCTTCCTTGCCTTCTCACTTCCTGGTAAGTTTGACCAAGGAGGAAGATGCCTCCTTAAGCTTAAATTTCCCAGGGATACTATATCTTTCAGAGTTGCTGTAAATACTAAATGATAAAAATGTATGTTGGGTACCTCTGGCAGCAACTATTGCTTTTCACTCATTATATACATTGTCTTTCTTCCACTGAAATCACATTTATACCTGGGCATGTGGTCATTCATGATGCTGTGATCATTCTCCTAGAGCCAGATATCCCGGAATGCAAAGTCAAGTGAACTTTAGGAAGCATGGCTACAAACAAAGCTAGCGGACGTGATGGAATTCCAGTTGAGCTATTTCAAATCCTGAAAGATGATGCTGTGAAAGTGCTGTACTCAATATGCCAGCAAATTTGGAAAACTCAGCAGTGGCCACAGGACTGGAAAAGGTTAGCTTTCAATCCAATCCCAAAGAAAAAAGATGCAAAAGAATGTTCAAACTACCGCACAATTGCACTCATCTCACACCCTAGCAAAGTAATGTTCAAAATTCTCTAAGCTTGGCTTCAACAGTACATGAACTGTGAACTTCCAGATGTTCAAGCTGGATTTAGAAAAGACAGAGGAACCAGAGTTCAACTTGCCAACATCTGCTGGGTCATTGAAAAAGCAAGAGAGTTCCAGAAAAACATCTGCTTTATTGACTATGCCACAGCCTTTGACTGTGTGGATCACGATAAACTGTGGAAAATTCTGAAAGAGATGAGAATACCAGACCACCTGACCTGCCTCTTGAGAAATCTGTATGCAGGTCAAGAAGCAGCAGTTAGAACTGGACATGGAACAACAAACTGGTTCCAAATCAGGAAAGGAGTATGTCAAGGCTGTATACTGTCACCCTGCTTATTTAATTTATATGCAAAGTACTTCATGCAAAATGCCAGGCTGGATGAAGCACAAGCTGGAGTCAAGACTGCCGAGAGAAACATCAATAACCTCAGATACACAGATGACACCACCTTTATGGCAGAAAGCAAAGAAGAACTAAAGAGCCTCTTGATGAAAGTGAAAGAAGAGAGTGAAAAAGTTGGCTTAAAATTTAACATTCAGAAAACTAAGATCATGGCATCCGGTCCCATCACCTCATGGCAAATAAATGGGGAAACAGTGGAAACAGTGAGAGACTTTACTTCTCTGGGCTCCAAAATCATTGCAGATGGTGACTGCAGCCATGAAATTAAAAGATGCTTGTCCTTTGGAAGAAAAGCTATGACCAACCTAGACAGCATATTAAAAAGCAGAGACATTACTTTACCAACAAAGGTCCATTTAGCCAAAGCTATGGTTTTTCCAGTAGTCATGTATGGATGTGAGAGGTTGACTATAAAGAAAGTTGTGCACTGAGGAATCAATACTTTTGAACTGTAGAGTTGGAGAAGACTCTTGAGAGTCCCTTGGACCAGTCCATCCTAAAGGAAATCAGTCCTGAATATTCACGGGAAGGACTGATGCTGAAGCTGAAATTCCAATACTTTGGCCACCTGATGTGAAGAGCTGACTCATTGGAAAAGACCCTGATGCTGGGAAAGATTGATGGCGGGAGGAGAAGGGGACAAGAGAGGATGAGATGGCTGGATGGTATCACCAACTCAATGGACATGAGTTTGAGTAAACTCCAGGAGTTGGTAGAGTACTGCAGTCCATGGGGTTGCAAAGAGTCGGACACGACTGAGCGACTGCACTGATATGGTACTGAGCTGACTCAGAGTAAAATCTGTATTTTCAACTTCCCTTGCAGCTAGATATGATCATATGCCTAAGTTCTGGAATTTGAAAAAAAAAAATTGTGTGTGAGTTCTGCCCCCGCCCTCTTCTCCCCTTTCTCCTTTTCTGGGGCTGGCATATGATGGGATGGGGAGCCACCTTGGGATACAACACCCTGAGGACAGCAAAGCAGCAAAGTCAACAACACTTGACCCCTCGAATGACTCTGCAGAGCAGGGCCACCAAGCCAGCCACACTTCCAGAGAGAGAAACTAACTGCTATGCTCCTTATGCCCTTGTTACCTGGGGACTTGGCTATGCAGTTAACCCTGTATCTCATCTAAGGTCGTGCCGAACAAAGGGTCTGGTACCCAGCAGGCACTTCAGGTACCAGCAGAGATCAACTGTGCTTGCTTGAAAGCTGAAAAAAATAACTTCCTTCTGAAAGTAACAAAACAGCCTCTGCTTTCTGGAGGCAGCCCAGAACTTGCCTTTGAAGCAGTCTATCCCTTTGTTCTCAGAGCAGTAACACAGTTGAGCCCTTTTAATTATGCAGTAAGGAAGTTATCTTAGAATTAGCTGGGGAACTTTTGAGAGAAACTAATTTCCTGCAATTAGGCCAATGGGTACTGGAGTAAATTAATTGGGATGTTAAAAGAAAGTGCACTCTTACATGCAGGACACAAACTAATAAGACTAAGGATTTATTAGTTACACTAGTTACTTCTAAACTTTCATCACGGCCAGAATGGACCAGCAGACATCGTAAGCAGTAGTTGGATGAAATGCCTCTAAGAAGTCTCATTTAATGGCTCTCTTATTACACTCTTGCGCAAGGTTCCCTGCCTTCTCCCATCAGCCTCTCAGTCATTTTTTTCTCTCCCAGCCCTTCCATGGTATCAATTTTATGCCAAAAAGGAATCGTGTCACTTCTTTCCTTTCTTTGCGGAGAGCTTCACAAAATATCCCTGGCAAACTCGACTGTGTTGTGTATCATCTCCCTTTCCTTTTCTCAATAATTCATATTTACCCACATTCACCAACTTCCTCTCCTTTTTACTCTGCATCCAAGCTCTTTGTTGATCTCTTAACACCCACTCACCGATCTCCAATTGCTATCACTAATGGTCACTGTTGCCCATAATTAGAATCTCTCTTTCAATAGGCTCTATTTTTTATTGACCCAACACAGTCATTAAACAGTTGACCAGAGTTGAAAATGCTAAGCTTAACTGGAAATCTGATAACTCTGTTTAATTTTTTATTCTCAAAGAAACTGGCCCTTGTTGAAGATCTCCTCCAGGGCAGGAATGATGCTAACAGTTTCATAGCATACGAAAGGGCTGCCCATTGCTGGTTGGTGTTTTCTTCCTGATTCTCAACTGTAATTGCTAGAAGCAAAAGTGGAATAAAAAGTCTCCCATTTGCAGGACAAGGTTGGGAAGATCCGTTTTAATCCTTCTCCTTTCTTCCCCCTTTGCTTCCTTCTGATCCTCCTTTTCCCCCAGGGCCACCACCACCACTTGCATCTTCACTGTTCTTTTCAGAGAATTAATTCCTGGTCTGGAGTCCCCGGTTGTGCACCTCTGAGCTCTCCTGCTGCAGTCAAGTGTTCTCCGAGCCCTGAGCTGGACCCTCCTGAGCTTCTCTGCTGCCACCAGCCCCGCAGGCCCTCAGGGTGGCAATTATTGGGATGGCAGGAGGAGCGAATATCAGTTGTATTCTTTGGAAGGACTGATGCTGAAGCTGAAACTCTGATACTTTGGGCATCTAATGCGAAGAACTAACTCCTTGGAAAAGACCTTGATACTGGGAAAGATTGAAGGTGGGAGGAGAAGGGAACAACAGAGGATGAGATGGTTGGTTGGCATCACCGACTCAATGGACATGAGTCTGAGCAAGCTCTGGGAGGTGGTGATAGACAGGGGCGCCTGGCGTGCTGTAGCCCATGGGGTCACAAAGAGTCAGACACGACTGAGCGACTGAACTGAGGAGCAGTGGAAGAATGAGGGGCATCACTGCTGTGAGACCCGAAGAGCCCAGAGGCTCTGATGCCCACCGTCCACCTGCTCCTCCCCCCCATCCGCATAACTCCTCTCCCCTCCTTAGGCAGTGAGGTGCTCTCCTGCGGCTCCTTTTCCCTTCACGGATTTTCTCTGCCTGAATTTAACCCAATTTTCTATTTGGAAGAAAACACGTAAAAGCTAGAGGGAAAGAGGCTGCACACGGGGCACTCTTCCCGCTGAGCCCCCAGGAACAGGTCCCTGGAGGAGGGAAGGTGTGGGGGGACGTGGAAGCCCCAGGATCTCTCGGCATTACCACTGTGTGTTTGGGTGGAAGACAAAACTTACAATTCTGACCCCACCCGCTGAGGACACAGGGGTTTTTTTCCAGGCATTGAAAGAGGATGATTTCAAGCAGGTTTCAAGGTTTTTGACTGCTGCCGTCTTAAAGTAGAGGATTTAAGAAATCCAATGCCACCTGTCCCTCCCTAACCAACAAACCAGACCCCCAGGAGGCTAACAGCTCTGCAGAGGTCCAGGACTTCCCTCCAAGCACTGGCACTTTCAAGGGCACCTTCCACTCTGGTTTATTTGTGTTTGGAAAATGTTGCTGCATCGATCCATCACCCCCACAAAAGAAAACAACTATAAAAAAAGGAGAAGCTGGCCTTGAGGAGGACAGTGGAGGTGAGATTCAACTTGCACAGGGCATGAACGGAAGAATCACAATCGGCAGGAAGCAGATCAGAAATAAAAATGGATTCCCACCTCCCACTCGCCCGAGTTGAACTTGAAAGGAGATGGAAGTAGCCACAGCTGGGCTGGCACAGCACTGCCCTGACTCTGCCCTTGGCTCTGGCATCTACCTTGTTTGCTCTGAGTCTTGCTCAGCATTGGGCTAGGCAGGGGTGCCCCTGCACCACAGTCAACAACACACGAACTATGCTTTTAGTTCCCATAACGTGCACTTCGGACCTGACTACTCTGCTGGGAAAGAAAGATAGAATTAGAGTATTGAGTGGGATTAGAGATGATCAAATTGAACAATCCTGGCCATGAGGCCATCCTAGACCTTTCAGCCCCAGGCAAGCTGCCTGCTGAGTTGTCCAAGCAAGAGCAGACTGCCCAGCATCGTAAGCTAATAGTATTATTCATTATTCATTAACTCAAATGTTATCGTCTTAAGTCATTACATATGGCAGTGGTCTGTAACAGCATAAAGCTAACTGACAGACGCCAGTATGTCAGCAGAGGGTTGGTTTTCCCCAGGCAGTGTGCACACACACAAGCGATGCTCTGGAATGCTCACCTAGAGTTCTCACCACTAAGCCGCCTAACAAAGTGTCAGCATGTTAGGTTGAAACTGTTCGCTGAACACTGGGTCATTCTAGATTTGGAAGAGGAAGGTCTGCTCCACGCACTTACTCAGCGCGTGGATAACTGCTCTGTCATCTCCCAAGTGATGCTCCCAGGTCACCCTGGGCACTGCTGTTCTGTCTGGGCAGAAGGGGGAAGAATGAAGGAGCAAACACAGATGGTTAGATCCAGCCGGAAGTGGCCTGCATCCGATTCCTTCACTCTCTACTGGCTGGAATTCAGTTGCCCAGACACACAGAACTGTGAGCAAGTCTGGGGAGTGAAAGAAAGAATGACTCTTAGCTGACTGCAGCAGTCTGTCATATCTGGGTGGCATGTAGGATTTAAATATTATGACCTTAGTGTTATAGCTCTACAACAGAACCCAGGATTCAGGGTTGATGGCATTCTCAAAGGAGAAAAGTTAGAAAATCAGGCAGTTCCATATCTCACACCTTATCTTTTCCCAGGTGGAAGTGGGGTCAGATAGGGGTAGTGAGATCTTGTTGCATACATGAACTGACTTGCAAGGAGGTTGAGGAGTGTTCTTGTTTGCAGGAAAGACCACCGAGGCCAAGATCGAATGACACAGGGGCTTCCATGCTAGCTGGCATCTTGGCCTGAACAGAGGGAAGAAAGTCCTGTAAGGGCTTATGAGCAGATAATTTCAGTTCTCTTTCCGAATTACTTAAATAAAGGAGGATCAGAAAGAGGAAGCAGGCCCTTAAAAACATCACATCCGGGGTGTCACCCGGTGGAGAGGAAATTTTTTAATACTGAGGGCCAGTACCCACATAAAAATAATCAACTGATGTAAGTTATATAAGAAAAACTTCCTCATAATTTGGCATGTTTTAAGAAAGATATATAATGTATTTATTTGATTTTTAGGTTAAGAACAAAAAAGTACAAGTGGTTTGTAATAAATATCATTAACAAAATATGTACTGCAGTTTGATTTTAATGCTAAATAAGATACACAGACAGAGCAAATGTCTAGAAAGATAGAAAATTAAAAGACAAAAACAGAGACAAAGAGAGGGAGAGAAACACAATAAGAGACATAGAAATACATTTCAGCAAAACACATACCCTAACTTGATTTTTCACATTAACTAGGGAACACGGGATGCACAACCAGAAAGATTTATGAAGCCAATCTCTATGGACGGTCAATTCTTCCTCAACTCTAGTTCTCAGTCTTTCACAACAGTTTCTATCTGCCTCCTTGAAGTAGATATAGAAACTAGAGACATAATTCAATAGACTGAAGTCATCTCTGAAGCAAAGACTGCATGGGTCATAAAGTCCCCCTCAAAGAAAAACGCCCTCCAGATACAAAATCCATCTGAAGGGCCTAGGCGTCCCTGTAGTGAACACTATATGCTTAAGCACTTAACGGTGAGGCCCAGCAAGGTAGCAAGAATAACCCTAACTTTCGCTTCTCTGGCTCTTCCTAAACCCAGCCGTTGAAGCAATGTCCCCATCACAGAGACCTGACCTCTGCAGGCCACAGAAGTGGGCCGCCAGGTTCCACAAGGTGAGGCTCTGTCCTGCAGACTGTCATAAATACCCCTGTGGAAGAAATGGGAATTCTATCATCTGTTGGGAAATCATTCAAAAATTCAGTGGACTTCATTATATAAAATGTATCAGTTCAGTTCAGTTCACTCCCTCAGTTGTGTCTGACTCTTTGTGACCCCATGGACCGAAGCACGCCAGGCCTCCCTGTCCGTCACCAACTCCTGGAGTTTACCCAAACTTATGTCTGTTGAGTTGGTGATGCCATCCAACCATCTCATCCTCTGTCGTCCCCTTCTCCTCCTGCCTTCAATCTTTCCCATCATCAGGGTCTTTTCCAATGAGTCAGCTCTTCACATCAGGTGGCCAAAGTATTGGAGTTTCAACTTTAGCATCAGTCCTTCCAATGAACACCCAGGACTGACCT
This sequence comes from Cephalophus harveyi, assembly GCA_006410635.1. Lineage (NCBI taxonomy): Eukaryota > Metazoa > Chordata > Mammalia > Artiodactyla > Bovidae > Cephalophus > Cephalophus harveyi. The sequence goes on along the minus strand of SJYT01038658.1, from coordinate 135,128 downwards.
CCTTTAGGATGGACTGGTTGGATCTCCTTGTAGTCCAAGGGACTCTCAAGAGTCTTCTCCAACACCATAGTTCAAAAGCATCAATTCTTTGGGGTTCAGCTGTCTTTATAGTCCAACTTTATAGTCCATCCATACATGACTACTGGAAAACCATAGCCTTGACTAGATCTTTGTTAGCAAAGTAATATCTCTGCTTTTTAATATGCTGTGTAGGTTGGTCAGAACTTTCCTTCCAAGGAGTAAGCATCTTTTAATTTCATGGCTGCAGTCACCATCTGCATAAATAAGTACATTTAAGAAAAATATTGATTAAAATTCTTTTTTCTTCTCAATTAAGGGGGAAAGGTTTCTTTTCTCCATCTTCTTGACTAACATCAATGACTCACTTGTCACAAAACTGAAGCTGATGCTTTCCTTCTCTGGAGATTTTCAAGAAAAAAGTTAAAAAGGCAATAAAACCAACTTGGAAAGTGTTGAAATGAAGTGCCATGTAACCCCAGGGCAGGGTGACAAATTACACATGTTACCTTTCAACCCTTTGATTCTAGGATTTTTCTGGAAGTTCCAAAGAAACAGGCTCAAAGCTTGAAATCATATTCCTAGAAAAGAACAGCTTAAGCATTTCTTCTTATTCTCTGAGTATTCTAAAGGGAGAAGAAATGAACTGGTCATTCATTCATTCATTTGTTAGGCATTTTTGAGCACCATAATGGGGACAGCATGATTAACATGCATTTAACTGAAGGTCTATTGGCTCTTAAAGCCGCCATCTAGTATTACAGCATTCTTGAGCCTGTGTTACTTTTTCTTGTAAGCATCTTGGTTATATATTGCTTAATAACAGACCATCCAAAACTACAGTGGCTGAAAACAAAAATAATTGGTTATTTTGTTCAGGAATCTATAATTAAGGTAGAAGTCAGTGGAGATGGTTCATCTCTGCTCCAAGTGTCTTCAGTTAGGGCTGGCAGATCCACGCTGAGACAGTGCACTCCACTCACATGCCTGGCAAGCTGATGCTGGTTTTCAATTGGGAGCTTAGCCAGGACTGTGATCTAGGAGTCTGAGTTTTCTCTACCTCTTCTTAGACCTCTCCGTGGGATACTGGGACTTCTTCACAACAAAGTGGTCCTATTTCAAGAGTGACTATTCCAACAGGTCTCGGAGAAAGCTGCAAGATTTCTTATGACCTAATCTCAGAAGTTCCAGAACTTCACTTCTATTAATCAGGTAAATCCACAAAAGACCAGTTCAATTCAAGGGGTGGACAATTAGACTCCTTCTCTCAAAGGGAGCAGTAGCAAAGAATCTGGACTCCTCTTTATCCTACTATAGCAAAATTGTCCAACAAATTCTTGCTCAGTTTCCCCTCGCCCCCTGGTTTGAAAGAGAGCTTCTTTTATGTGTGTCTAAAGAAAGAATGAACCTCTGAAGACATCCTCTGAGAATAAATTAGGTATCCAGGAGGGCACTGTGGAATTGGCCCAACAGTCTGCTGAGGGTGGTAGAAACTCTGACAAAAAGTAAAACATAAACTCAATTTGAGATTAAAATTCTTCCCATATATTAGTGCATGTGTGTGTGTGTTCTAAGTTGTTTCATTTGTGTCTGACTCTTTGCAACCCTATGGACTGTAGCCCAGCAGGCTCCTCTGTCCATGGGGATTCTTCAGGCAAGAATACTGGAGTGGGCTGCCATGCCCTCCTCCCGGGGATCTTCAGAGCCAGGGATCGAACACAGGTTTCTTATGTCTCCTGCATTGGCGGGCGAGTTCTTTACCACTAGCGCCACCTGGGAAGCCCATATTAGTGCAGAGTAGGAGTAGCAGTGTTAGTCACTTAGTTGTGTCTGACTCTCTTTGACCCCATGAACTGTAGCCTGCCAGGTTCCTCTGTCCCTGGAATTCTCCAGGCAAGAATACTGGAGTGGGTTGCCATTCCCTTCTCCAGGGGATCTTCCCAACCCAGGGATCTAACCCTGGTCTCCTGCACTGCAGGCAGATTATCATCCGAGCTACCAGGGAAATCCACATTAGTGCATACTCTTTCATTATTGACTATGGTAGACCTTATTTTCTGATTATCAGAAATTCGTTTCCCTTTCCTCTTCTGAGAGAGCCCCAGCATTGTTCAAAATCAACTTTCCTGCAAAGCCATGTGCTTCAGAAAAGTGTGTGCATCCCCAACCCCAGGAGTGAATTAGCAGCAGTTTAAGTCTTGTATCATCGTCTTAATACCCTTGCCGGTAAATGGATAGACATGTGACATACTCCTAGCCTATGAGATGCAAAAGGAAATCCCTCAAAATGCTTCAGAGAATTTTTTACAAGATACAGGAAGAAACAGCTTCTCTTCTGTGTCTGAATAGGACGCAAGAACTACCACAACCAACTTGCAGCCATCAGAAGAAAAAGGCTGTAGATGGAACTTCTGGTGTCTTTCCATCTTTCTGAATATCTCCCCACCATATTGCATCCATATACGAAAAGTGTATAGGCATTTGCACTGATTTGATTTTGATCCCAGGACAATCTGTGTTACATATTAAAAGCAACTAGTGAGATGGCTGGGGCTTTCATGGTGTCTTAGTGATAAAGAATCCACCTGCCAATGCAGGAGACATGGGTTCAATCCCTGGAGAAGGAAATGGCAACCTATTCCAGTATTCTTGCCCAGGAAATCCCACTCACAGAGGAGCCTGGCAGGCTACTGTCCATGGGGTCTCTAAAGAGTCAGACACAACATAGAAACTAAACAACAACAACCAGGACAAAGATGGAATCTCGGTGTGAGAAGGTGTGTTAAATGGTTAGAATAATCAACTTCAACCAAACCAAATTACAGACATCCATGAAAGCTGAAAATGCTAATACACAGTAGATTCTCATTATTCACGGATTCCATATTTGTGATTTCATCTACTCACTAAAATTTACTTGCAACCCCAGTATCAGTATCTACCCTGCTTTCACAGTCATCTATGCACACACACAGAGTCGGGGGGGGGGGGTGGATTTTGAGCTGCCTGACATGCGCGTTCCCAGCTGAGGTTGAACAGATAACACCTGCCTTCTTATCTCAGCTCTCATATGGTAAACAAGTGTCCTTTTCATGGTATATTTAGTGTCACACTGTTCACATTTTCGTGCTTTTTGCTGGTGATTTCAGTCTTTAAAACGCCCCCAAGTATAGTGCTGAAGTGCCGGCTAGTGTTCCTAAGTTCTGGAAAGCTGTGATGAGCCTCACAAGGAAGGTACCTGTGTTAGATAAGCTTCACTCAGGAGTGAATTCTAGTCCTGTTGGCCATGAAATTCAATGTTAATGAATCAACTATATATTAAATAAGGTGTCTTTAAACAGAAACCTACATAAAAAGAGATTATGTATTGATCACTGAAAAAAAAATCATGACCAGAGGTTCAGAGACCTAAGCCTGTATTTCCCTAGAAGCAATGGTTCAGTATTTGCCCATTCAGTATTTATACAAACTTTACAGAACACAACTACTGTGAATAATGAGAACTGACTATATGTTTATTTCCTATTTGTGGCTTCAGGGAGTGAAACGATAGGAAGTGTGTACATTCTCAGTGCATCCCTCCGTCACAAGATCCAACAATGCCTTGGTTATGAATCCAGGCTGCCTGGAGACCCACAGTGGCCAGGCATCATGACTAGATGACCTGAGCTAGTTCACTCCACATTCCAACAATCACCAGCAAATACAGCACGCTACAGGGAAAGGCTCATGCTTTGCAGTCAACAAGACTACTACAGGAAAGCTTTTCCAATCGCAGAATGTTCTCACAAAATATTATTTACAAACTGGACTTGATTGTTCTTCCAGGTTTCCTTACCTACGGTGATAAAAACACCCCTGTTAAGGTGTCACTGTGATCTGGGGTCTCCACCATACCTATGACAGACAAGAGGGATGCTGTTGCTAAACCCAAGCATTTGACCCCAAAGTCTTCAAAGTCTGGGAGGCCAGTTTCCTTCTGAGTCAGTGGTCCAGCTTACTGGCTACAAAGAGCCTGTTCGCATGTTCCCCAACCCATGGTGTATCATCGTCTTCTTCATGTGGTGAGATCTCATTAGCCACTGCTAAGTTAGGACCACCGAACCCTACAGCGACCCAGCCAAGCCAGGCCACGTCCACCAGCGCTGGACTCAGCCAGTGCAGAAGGCTACCTCCTCCATCCGTGAAAGCCAGGACCAAGGGGCTGACAGCGCTCTCCGTTGACCCCAAAGGGACTTTTGACTCTTCAGGGTCCCTAACAACTGGCCCACACTTAGCCGGTGGGAAGCCTTGTGTTATTGTTGACGTTTCCTTCTCTGAAAAGCCAATCTTCTCAAACGATTTGCTCCCACTTGTTATCTCCCTCTTTTCTCACTCTTCAAGCTAATTTCAACCTCAACTACACCACCCTGGAGAAGAAAATGGCAACCGACTCCAGTATTCTTGCCTGGGAAATCCCATGGACAGGGGAGCCTGGTGGGCTACAGTCCATGGGGTCGCAGGAGTCAGACACGACTTAGTGACTCAACCACCACACCACCTAATACTTCAAAAGCTTTCAGTGGCTTGCTCCATCAGCCAGGAACTTTCCAGTCTTAGCAGTCAAGTACTCTGAGCAGCACGCAACTCTCCAAAAACTCCCTCCTCCTCCACAAAGCCCCCTCTTCTCTCTGTACCTGCACTTCCGTCTGTCTGTTCCACTCAGCCTCAGGCACTTTGGCTCTCCGCACGTTCGGTCTGCGCTTGGTCTCCTGGAGACCTGGAGGTAGGCTCTTTTCCCTTCTTCCTCAATACTGCTCCCAAACAGCTTCAGCGCCACCTGCATCTTCACTGACCACATCATGAGGAAGCCCCCAAGTTACAGAAGCAGCCCCAACTTCTCTGAGCCTTGGACTTGTATTTAAATTATAGTGGTGACTAACTCTAATATGGTAATTCACCTCTGCAAAAGGTACCAATCCAAGTGTTTTACCTATGCTAAACTCATTTGGGCCTCACAGGAAACTTATAAGGCTAAGTACCATTGTTATGATCTCCAGATGAAGAAACCAGGGGCACAAAATGTTAAAAAAAAATTTCTCAAGGTCACATGGCTGCTAAGAGGTAGTCAGGGTTCAGAGGCCATGCTTTTAATCACTATACAATACTGCCTTTCAATTTATTTGCATACTAAAAAGTCACTATTTGAATGCCTTATAAAAGCTAAACTCATAAATAGTTCATTGCAAATCTGGTTTTTCTCAAGTATTCCCTATTTTGGAGAATGTCACCACCACCCCAGCATCCATTCTGCTGCTTCCTTATCTGAATGTCCAAATTCAGACCCAAATGAATGGGTCTGAATGGAATGTCCAGTGGGATGGGATGGGGTGGGATGTCCAACCTCCAAATTCCACCCAGTCTACCTCAAAGGTATTTCTCAAATCTGACTTCTCCTCTTCTGTACTACTGAGACCAAGCAACAGTCATGTCAAGCCTGGGCTTTTGCAAGCGTTTCCTAATTGATCTACCTGCGTGTACCCAGGACTGACTCCAGACCTTTCTCCCACTGCAGGAAGTGACTTACTAAAACTCAGATCTGGTCGTGTTACGCCTTACTCAAAGTTTCCCAGTGTCCAAACTCTTTCCCAGGCCCGCTCACTGTAGGAGCACCACTTGTTCCCCTCCAGCTCTCTCCTGCCCCTCACCTCCTCATTCATACAAGGCGTGCTCTTAACCCCCATCCTGTGGACCTGATTCCTCCCCAAGGCTGTTCCTTCTGCCTGATTCTCACCATACACTTACCCATCCCCACTCTCCCTAAACTCACTTGATCTGAGAAACTCTTGCTCATGCTCAGGAACATCTTTCAGAGATCAGCCAGCCTTCTCTGACTTCTTACATGCCTGTAACACACCTTCCCAAGCACTCAGTGTTTCTCCTTTGTAGCTCATTGCACAATTATCAATAAATATTTATTCTGTCATAAGCTCTGTAACATCTGTCTTCCTCATCCTCTCTCGTTAGAATATAAGACCCTTGATGCAAAGGCAGTTTCTGTCCTGCTTGTCACTATGTCCCCAGAACCCATCCGAGTGTGGGAGGAAGGCTCAAAAGTGTTTTTTCAATGAATAGTTGATGGTTTAGAGCTATATTATGAGCAGCTTAAATGCCAGATTGAGAGGCTGTCACCTATTCAGTAGGTAATAAGAAACCCTAGCTGTGCTTTAAGCAGGGAAACGGTGAGAGTTAAAGTGCCACATTAGGAAATTAATCTGACAGCACTGTGGGCAGTGAAGAGCAGTGAACAGGAGAGAAGCAGTCCAGTCATGTTGCAGACTAGAGCCCAGACTGGTAGTGATGTTGGAAATAGAAACAAATGAGGGGTCAGAATTAAGAGATGCTGCAAAGTAAAAATCTGCAGGACCCGGTAACTCAACCCATTGACTAGTTGGAAGTGGGTCAGTTTTATTCTGATAACTAGTGGCTGATGGCTATGTACTAGACACCTACGATGTGGTCAAATACCAGTGAGAGAGCAGGGGCTTGAAAGAAGAGGATTGTAGGAAGGGTGCTCAAATCCCTGACAAATGCAAACAAATAAGACAGTTACATCTTCAGTAAGCAAATATGCAGACAAATTAAGACAGGGGTAAACAAATAAAACAATTACATTTCAACATAAGACACTCTCCCTATCTAGTATTAAAAAAAAAATCATCTGGGACTTCCCTGATGATCCAGTGGTTAAGACTCCTTGCTTCCAATGCAGGGGGCACAGGCTTGATTCCTGGATCAAGGAACTATGATCCCACATGCCACACGGCATGGCCAAAAAATAAAAATAAATAAAATAACAATACAAAGAATAAAATAATTTTTTAAAAAAGGAAATACTTTAAAATAAAAAACTCATCTGTTACTGCTTAAAGAAAGTCAACCTAAATGGTAGTAACAAATGCCTTTCTGCTTTGCACATGCTCTGTTCTCATCAATGGACAACCATTCTTTATATCTGACCCTAAAGTTTCTTTAACATAAATTTATCATATTTTAAAATGTTTACTTCCTCTTAAGTTGCTGCTGCTGCTGCTAAGTCGCTTCAGTCCTGTCTGATTCTGTGCGACCCCATAGACAGCAGCCCACCAGGCTCTGCCGTCCTTGGGATTCTCCAGGCAAGAACACTGGAGTGGGTTGCCATTTCCTTCTCCAATGCATCAAGGTGAAAAGTGAAAGTGAAGTTGCTCAGTCGTGTCCGACTCTTTGCAACCCATGGATTGCAGCCTACCAGGCTCCTCCGTCCATGGGATTTTCCAGGCAAGAGTACTGGAGTGGGGTGCCATTGCCTTCTCCGAACCTTCGCCTTCAGTCGGACCTAAATAAATGCCACAGAGACGGCTGACCCCAGTCTCCTGCCACCTGCAAGATGGCCGCCTCAAAAGCCTCTTGATGAAAGTGAAAGAGGAGAGCGAAAAAGTTGGCTTAAAGCTCAACATTCAGAAAACGAAGATCATGGCATCTGGTCCCATCACTTCATGGGAAATAGATGGGGAAATAGTGGAAACAGTGTCAGACTTTATTTTTGGGGGCTCCAAAATCACTGCAGATGGTGACTGCAGCCATGAAATTAAAAGATGCTTACTCCTTGGAAGGAAAGTTATGACCAACCTAGATAGTATATTCAAAAGCAGAGACATTACTTTGCCAACAAAGGTCCTTCTAGTCAAGGCTATGGTTTTTCCAGTGGTCATGTATGGATGTGGAAGTTGGACTGTGAAGAAAACTGAGCACCAAAGAATTGATGTTTTTGAACTGTGGTGTTAGAGAAGACTCTTGAGAGTCCCTTGGACTGCAAGGAGATCCAACCAGTCCATTCTAAAGGAGATCAGTCCTGAGTGTTCACTGGAAGGACTGATGCTAAAGCTAAAACTCCAATACTTTGGCCAACTCATGTTGATTCATTGGAGAAGACTCTGATGCTGGGAGGGATTAGGGGCAGGAGGAGAAGGGAACAACAGAGGACGAGATGGCTGGATGGCATCACCAACTCGATGGACATGAGTTTGGGTGAACTCCGGGAGTTGGTGATGGACAGGGAGGCCTGGCATGCTGCAATTCATGGGATCGCAAAGAGTCGGACACGACTGAGGGATTGAACTGAACTGATGAAACAAAACTTCATAAAATAGGGGAAAAAAGGCATTCCAAGTGTTCCCTGATAATAGGCAAAGACAGGCACTATCAGATAATCTGACTGCCGTTACAAATACATAAAAATGTTTAAACTCACTGATTTGAGTGCTTATCCCTTAAAGGCCATTATTTACTTTTAACATTAAAGAGCTTTCCATTACACACACATAATAAGTGAATGGAAAGACTGATCCGTCCCTCAGATGAGATGGTTCCACATCTCATAGGCTTTGAGGGTTCCCCACCCTGCCTCAAATACCCTTGGAAATTTTAAACTTTAATTTTCAGGAGTGGCTCAGTCTTAAGTGAGATATATGTATATATATAAAATGTCAAACTGCATTTCTCATTCCTGGCCTTTTGTACTGAACTTAAAATACCATGGGAATAAAATGGCACTCGGCACCACATTCTGTAAAAGTATTTGGGGTGCATCATATAATTTCTCAGCCAACAAAAGCTTGTCTGAATCAAAATGCATTGAAAATTCCTTAAAAATGTAACACTCCGTGCAAATCTGCAAGTAAACTCAGCCCCTCCCCCATTTCCCCAAGAGGCTGCAAATGGATGCAAAAGGCAAATCAGAACGTAAGCTGAAACGTGCCCCATTAACCAATCTGTAGTGCATTTACTTATCCAAGCCTCCATGTGGTAACCAGTTTTCCATGTTTGTGTTAGTGACCTTCTTATCTTAAAAATCATGACTTATCTGAAAAAAGTTTTAATAAGGTCAGTGGTTACATCAACAAGAGAACAGTATCTGGTCTTGAAATAGAGGGGAAAAACTCTAAGCAAAGTGCAATTAACGACAAAGCAATAATTCCCTCAAACCAAGAGGAAATGGCTTGAATGAAAACAAATGACTTGAATTTTTAAAAAATAAACCATTTTTAAATTACACAAATGCAATTTCCCACTTTTATTTACTTTGGTCATATTATTTTTCTATTTACATATAAGCAACCAGAGTTTGATGGCCGATATCATCATGGGAATGAGCAGTAGAGGAGAGACAAGTTTCCCGATACCTGTACAGTCGAAGCTGCTCTCATCCATGTTTATAGGGTTCAACCTGAGCAATTACTGGAGATCACTATTTTACATGAGCTCTTACCTTGATACAGCACTATTTCATCTTGGCAACAAGTCTGTGAAATCAGGACTACCGTGCCCACTTTACACATAAGGAAATTGAGACTCGGAAAGATCAGGTGGTCAGAAGGCTTAGTAGAGAGGTCAGAAGGCTTAGTAGAGAGGTAAGATGTCACACAAACTTTGCTCATTTGACTCTAGGTCCATTCCCCACATGTTGCTATGTGATTCAGTTCAGTTCAGTTCAGTCGCCCAGTCGTGTCCAACTCTTTGCAAATCTCAGCACACCAGGCCTCCCTGTCCATCACCATCTCCCGGAGTTCACTCAGACTCACGTCCATCGAGTCAGTGATGCTATCCAGCCATCTGATCCTCTGTCGTCCCCTTCTCCTCCTGCTCCCAATCCCTCCCAGCATCAGAGTCTTTTCCAATGAGTCATCTCTTCACATGAGGTGGCCAAAGTACTGGAGTTTCAGCTTCAGCATCATTCCCTTCTAAGAAATCCCAGGGCTGATCTCCTTCCAAATGGACTGGTTGGATCTCCTTGCAGTCCAAGGGACTCTCAAGAGTCTTCTCCAACACCACAGTTCTATGTGCTATGTGATTAGCACAGATCAAAATGTCTGAAATCCCTGATATTATGCCCAGGGATAAACCAAGACTCTTCAAACCCCATGTTAGTCTGATAGCTAGACCTCTTCCCACCCAATGAGTAGAATTAAGCCTGAAATAAACAACTCCACCTATATATCTCTAAAGAAGATACAAATGAAAATATCTAGATTTCCTTTTATCAACCACCAGTAACAGGCGCCAAGTATTTTAACAGTTTGTAATTTTTTTAAGCGTCCTTTCCCCTCTTGACTTGCCTGACTTACCTTCACAACTAGCTGCAGCCAGAACTAATGGAAGCAGTAGGTGTGGGGTCAGGTTGACCCTCCAAAGACACCTCACTTGGGGGACCATTCCCAGAACCCCACTGTTTGGCAGCACCAAGTTCGACCCACAGAACTCTTATGCCCAGACTTGTCCTGCCACACCATACAGCCTCTACCCTCAGTCATTAAAGGCTACTGTTAAACACTACCTACTGTTTATTCATTTACTTCATTCATTCAACAAATATTGAGTTGGGGAAAACCAACTATGTATCAGGCACTGTGACAGATATTGGAAAATAAGGCAGAGTTACACAGAGGGTGGAGTTTAGGTAACAAATGTTTTGATGTGTGTTAAGGGGTATGGTAGATTAGAATGGTGTCTATAGAAGGGATGCCTAACATAGATTTAGGAGGTCAGAGGTTTCCTGAAAGAAGGAAGGGATGTTTAAATAAAACTATTAAGGGTGGGGCAGTCAGTCAAAGGAAGACCCCACTACGTGCTGAGCATGTTCTGATATTAATTACTCTAAAGTTGTTATCTCTAGCTGATATATGGAGAACTCAGGCTCCAAGAGAGCTCATGAATAATGAGACAGCTAGTCTCAGAATTCACATCTAGCTCTGCAAACCCCAAGCCCATGTTTCATTAACTTTTCACTGCTCTGCAAGCAAAACACCTTCCCACAGCCCTGGAGGAACCCAGGAATATGAATTAGTACTTGTCCAAGATCTCCCACTGTGCACAGTTCATCTCCTTAGAGACTTGCAAGAAAGGTTTTGGTGCCAGCTGCTATTTGGGCTGCTGTGTAAGGCACTACAGCCAGGATGCTGGCGCAGAGCTGGGGCAGGAGCTGGGGAGGCTCTGTTCAGCATGTGCCGTCCTGAACCAGGGGGAGCCCGGGAGTACCCTGCGGTCATGATCCACCCATGAGCATCTCCATGCCTCTGCTTTTCAAAGCCATATATCCTTCGGTATCAAAATAGATGTTATACAGCTTGATCAGCTGTCTTCTTTCCCAAATCTAATACCCAGAAACACTGGGATGTTTTCACTAATCTTTTCCACTGTCAATAGAAGAGGACTTGACTCCATTAGAGATATTCAGAAGAAAGTACTACAGGCCCTGATGGGTCATGATAAGACCATGGGGATCACAAGGATAAAACTTTAGCACAGATTCCTACATGGGCTACTTGAACTTAGTGGGCAAACCCATCATCTGGCTGAGCAAATTCTGATGCATTATTCAAAGAACAGTCTCATCATCTGCCAGCTGTACCTTCACCAGAAAATTCAGCTTTGATGAAGGAAAATCTTGCAAAACTCCAGAGCTCTCGTTCTGAAAATCAGTTTTCATTAGTGAGATGTGGCTATTAATAGGCAACTGGCTAGGCCTAAAATCTGGTCCGTATAACATCCTAGCTGCCATCTTGCTCTCCCATGATGCCTTTACTTATCGCAGATTATAGCAAACATATCAGCTAACTGGGATTTCTGGTGAGTTATCTGTCAAGTAATTGAGGTCATTTTCTGTTCAGTGAGACCTCCGAGGTGCTGGGTACCACTGTGTCCTTTGGATAATCTCCTGTTTAAAGCAACTGCTCACAGTGCTCACAGTCACAGACCAACACCGTCATCTCTCTGACAAGCCTCATTCCCAGCCAGGCGTGGGCTCTGGGAGGGAATCCTCCACTGCAAGATTGTCTACACCAGGGGAGCAGTGACAGGTTCTCCGGCTTCCTCTGTCCTCCCCCACCCTGTCAGCCTTTGCTCCTCATATTCCCAGGACCTATACTGCTTCCAGCTGCCCATAAGCTCTTTATCAGGGTGTTCACTGTGGGGAGAAGAGGTCTCCATAAAGTGGTCCCTTCTCTGTAGGACTTCAAGGCCCTCCAAGTCAGTCCTCATCTCATTCCCTGTTCTGTTTTCCTCAAGGAGGTCACTTCGAGAAGGCTGAAATCAATTTGCCTCTAATGTTTGAAAATGATTAAAATCACAGTAACTAATAGTAAAATAAATGTCATTGAAATGTCAGGAGATTTAATCCGTCTAGAAGGTGCTTCTATTTTAAGGAAGACCTCATCAACTAAAGGAAGAGAGCAACCTGGGGAGATATAATTGAGCAGGGTGTCCGTCATCCACTCCTCTACTGTGTCAAAACTCCAGGGGAAACTTGATCAGCAGTCCACACCGACACCAGCAATATACCCGGTCCACCACTGGCCTCGCCTCAACACTGACAGTGACATCCACAGGAGTCAATTTTCTCCCGTGCTTACACAAGACTTAACTGTGTGCCATCCTGAGACACAGGAGCGATGAGAATTTTGTTACTACAACATTCGTTTATTCAGCCTTCACTGAACATGTCTCATGTCAAGCCAAGAGGGCCTCCATGAAATGCACTACTTTGTATTCTAGATAAAAAGGTATAAATAAGGACAGTGCAGCATGGAAGATGCCCTCCTAGTGGCACAGAAACATACACAGTACCAGATGTAAAAGTAGACAGCCAGTGGGAACCCGCCATGTGATGCAGGGAGCGCAAATCCAGGGCTCTGTGACAACCTGGTCGGGTGGGATGCGGTGGGAGGTGGGAGGGAGGGTCAAGAGGGAAGGGACATACCTATACCTGTGGCTGATTCGTGTTGATGTACGGCAGAAACCAACAGAATAATAGAAAGCAATTATCCTCCAAATAAAAATAAATTTAAATTCTAGAAAAAGGAGATGCTCTCCTTACAAGAGTCACACACAGGGGAGCTATGGGAGCAGATTTACAAGACTAATATCCTCCCAGTGATGGACGCAGAGGGCAGAATATGTGCAGATGAGATGCTTGCAGGGTGAGAGGGCAGGGCCAGGAGGGAGTGGAAGGGACCCAGCCTTTATCTGCAGACATGCTCCTGATTTTCCTACACTTGGAAATGTGGCCCTAGGAACATGGCCAGATAATCTGCCCTGTAGAAGTCAGTGAAGAATTAGGCCAGATGCAAGACAACTGATAGAGCTGATAGGCTGAATGAGGTACCGCAGTAGAGTAAGGAGCAAAGAAAACGGGCCTGAGCATGCACACTGGCTCGGCCACTGTTAGCTCTGTTATTTGAGACAATTTATTTAAATTCTCAGGACCTCAGTTTCCTTATCTGTAAAGTGGTGAGAAAGTAAGCATCTCATAAAGTTGCCTTACATATGCAATTATAGCGGTAGGAGACGTGAAGCCCTTGATGCCCAAAGAAATAGTCTCACAGCAGCTCCCTTGTTTCTTGATCTCCTCTCCAGTCTTATCTCCCTATCTGGAGAACCTGAGTAGAAACGACTGCTCCCAATCACCGCAGTAGGATCCCAGCATCCAGGCCTGAGAACTCAGAGAAACCGTGGAAAAGTGGACACAAGGGGATGTCATTTTTGAGAGGACAGACATGTGTGCCCTAAATCTATTCAAAGGACCCAGGCACGTTTTTTTGTTGTTGTTGTTTGACTGATTTATTATGATCCTCGACCTGGACTTTAGCCCCTGTATCCATCCTCTTGCTAGTCTTCCAACACTTCTCTGTCACCAGTTCCTAGAGCCTTTACCAGCTACCAATCTGTTTCTCCAGTTAACACGTTGAGGGACAACCAACTAAAGGCAAAATCCAAGGATGTATCATACACACAGCTGGGATGCGGGGGGGGGGGGGGGGAAAAAAACAAGCCCCGCCCCCCCCCCCCCCCCCCC
>SJYT01038658.1:73563-121141 GCA_006410635.1 Cephalophus harveyi | reverse complement strand
ACACGCCGCGGGGGGGGGGGGGGGGGGGGGGGGGAACAAGACAAGCTTCGCCACCTCCACACCCCTCCTGGGGATCAGCTCTGACTGTTGCGCCGGGGTCCTTGCAGACTTGGAGGACAGCACTGTCCTGGCCAAGTTCCAGAACTGCAAAAAGACTTTCAAAGGCATCAGGTTTATCCTTTGCCCCCAGACTCAAGACTGCCTAAATACTAAAGAAAGAAATATGTCTAGTTATTAAAAAGTCCTTCATCTCTTATGAGCCACCAAACAAGATTTTTTAATTCTCTTTACTGCTTCCCCAACTTGGGCAACACATGCAGATTGACCTCAACCAGCTCTGAATGACAAGCGGAGAAAACAAAGCAGAAAAGAGAAGGGGAGGAAATGTGTCCAGTTAAACCAGTAAGATTTAATTGCCCATGTGGAGTTAAGAGGGACAAGGGTGATATCAGAGGACAGCTGGAGGTGGGAATATCTGCATGCCTTGGGGGCTGGGAAGGCCCTGAGGCGATTGAAACCATTTGTTTAATCCTCGGGCTTTGCTGATACTAATACCAGTTTTAACTCCCCTGTTAAATACCAGCTAAATAGCTCTCATGGGGGACCAGAAACAAAGCAGTAACCTCCATTTATCCATGCATTCATTGGGTACCTACTCTGTGCGGAGGGGATATCCAGGCCCTCATCACGTTGAACTCCTCAGTAAGTCAGCTGGACATCTGAGGGTTATGGCCCTTTATAAGAGCCACCTCCGTGGTCTGAAACACCCCCTTCAGCCTGACTGTGAGTGCTTGCAACCTCAGGATTCAGAGTCTGCTTCATCTCTTTTCATTGCTGCCATCAACACGGGCTGGGCAGCTGGAGGTGCTTGATAAATCTGATCCATAATCTAGAAGGCATGGGCTTCCCAGGTGGCTCCGTGGCAAAGAATCCACCTGCAATGCAGGAGACCCGTGTTCGTTCCCTGAAGTCAGGAAGATCCTCCAGAAAAGGAAATGGCAACCCACTTCAGTATTCTTGTCTGGGAAATCCCATGGACGGAGGAGCCTGGCAGGTTACAGTCCATGGGGTCACCAAAGAGTCAGACATAACCGAGACTGAGCATACACACACACACACACACACACACACACACACACGAGAAGGCGCACACACACACACACACACACACAAGCACACTAGAAGGCGCACACACACACACATACACACACACACACACACACACACTAGAAGGCAAGTTCTTGACTTCAGGATAACATTTAATCCACTAAAAGGAAACTTTTTCCAAAAGGCCTATTTTATAGAGTGGATTTCAAAAGACTGCCTATGTTCCCAGAGTAAGCAATCTGGCATGATAAAGGCCATGTTCAGAGCGTCCTTAAAACGTGGGCACACGGGGTACAGGACATGAACGGACCCCAAGCTCGCGATTGCTTTGTTTTAACCTTGGCAGCCCTGCAGCTTGGCTCCCACATTCAAAGGGATGATGTATTTTCCCATATTTATTATTTGCACTGGACTACTGAGGAAAAAAGCAGGGCAGCAGGCCGATGTGTCTCAGTGTGCCTGCCAGGAATAACAGAGAGGCCTTGCACCAGTGCCTCATTAGCTTATGGAAAACAGTTCCCTAAGGAAACTGCGGGGTGTAAATAAATTTAAAACATTTCAGCCTTTTGAGGCCTGCCGATGCCAAATTTGTAAAACAGTGGTGGCTCAAGAACGCTGTAACATTCTGTTGCACGTCTCATAAATTTAGCAGAAGTTCTATAGTCTGTTAATAAGCAAAATAAGTTGATATCACAGATGTACATTTTTTACTGAAATATGCATTACTTTGGTATTTATAAGAGGCAAAAGTATAGCTGGTAGGGTAAATTCAGTCTAAAAGAACAGGATAGTTCTAGAGATAGTCAGGCATATACCTTCCTCACTCAGGGACCTGTTAAAGGAAATCTCCTCTGTAGACGCTGACCCATGCCTGAGTATACGGCCAAAACTGGCTATAGCTCCATGTATTATCCAAGCTTCAAACATGATATTAGAGAGTATTATACACGAGGGGAACAGGTGAAGCTTAAACCTAAACCTCCGATAGAAGAGTTCTGTTAACCATTAACAAGACATGCAAAGAAAGTCGGAGAAGGCGATGGCACCCCCCTTCAGTACTCTGGCCTGGAAAATCCCACGGACGGGGGAGCCTGGTGGGCTGCGGTCCATGGGGTCGCGAAGAGTAGGACACGACTGAGCAACTTCCCTTTCACTTTTCACTTTCATGCAATGGAGAAGGAAATGGCAACCCACTCCAGTGTTCTTGCCTGGAGAATCCCAGGAACGGGGGAGCCTGGTGGGCTGCCATCTGTGGGGTCACATAGAGTCAGCAGCAGCAGCAGCAAAGAAAGTGGTATCTCTAAGTCAAAGACAACTTTTGGTCTAATCCTTCTATTAAACAAGAACCCTGAGACCCACAGAAGCAAAGCAATTTGCCAGAGTCACACTGCAAGACAGGGGCAGAGCTAAGAAAGCACGTTTCTCTCTGTCCACTGCTCATAAGACTAACAGGATCAGGGCTGCACAGCACTCAGCAGCCTGCCTGGCACATCGGGAACACGTGACAAAGGCTGGTTGTGACTGTCACTGTTACCATTATTATTATTTCTGCCGCCCTGGCATGCTAAGTTATGCAGCTTATTTTTATCTCTTGACCAACAGTCATGACTTGAGAAGCTCAAAGGAGGATTATATCTACTATCAGCTGTAGCAGTAGTTTCACAACTACTATCTACTATTTTAACGTGTTGTATTAGCTCAGTGTCCCTCATTAGATGATCCTCCCCAATATTAGCTCCTGGGTCCAAGAAACCCCATACACTCTCAGTTTCCCTTAATAAGCATAATATGTTGTTTCCCGATAAATCGTGATCTATTCCTTGAGTACCAACAGACTAAATTTTATCAAGGCAGGAAGCGCATCTACTTTTCCATCATTTTGCCTCAAACTCTGTGCATAGTAGGTGCTCAATAAATAGTTAATAATTGTGGTGTTAGATGTTGGGGTTGTTGCTGTTGTTGTTGAGTTGCTAAGTCATATCTGACTTTTTTGACACCTCATTGACTGTAACCTACAAGGCTCCTCTGTCTATGGGATTTCCCAGGCAAGAACACTGGAGTGGGTTGCCATTTCCTCCTCCAGGAGATCTTTCTAATCCAAGGATCAAACTGGCATCTCCTGCATTGGCAGATGGGTTCTTTACCACTGAGCCATCAGGGAAATCCAGATGGTAGGAACCCAGAAGCAAATAAGGCATGATATCTCTCCTTCAGGGTTTCACAGTCTGATGAGGCTAATCCTTCTTGAACCTATTTCAGTGTTCACCCCATATCTTCCCTGTATGTCACTGAGCCCATGCATTTACCTCTTTACAATATAATCCAAATTCCTAATAATCCAAGATTTTATCCAAAATTTGTCATAAATAATAACCCCCTAAAATAATGCACCATTGGGCTGTAGAGCAAAAGAAAGCTATGTAGCACAGGTTAAATTATTTAAAGGCCTTATAATTTTTTAAAGAACCCAGAGGAAACTAACCTAAATGTAATTCAAATCAGATAAAATAAACCTCTCAAAAGAATTACGTTCTGAGAAGCTACTTGATCTATACCTAAGTTGGATAGATCTTCTAAGCACGTAACTTAGAAGAGCAAAGGTCTCGGTGAAAGTTTATGAACCAGAATACGCAAACAAAGGCCAAGATTTAACACCTGGTCACAGGCTGAGGCCAGCCCCAGGAAGGGAGCAGGTGGGCAGGCTAGAGGTGCACAGCCAAGGTCCCAACTCATGAGAGACTCTCCAGCAGGTCTTAACAGTGCTTTTCAAATATTAATGTAGACCAGAAGCCCCTGGAGGGCTTGTAAAAGCATACATAGCTGGCCACCCTCAAACTTTCTTGGGGGAGAACCTGAGGGTTGACATTTCCAACACATTTCCCGGCGATGCTAGGGCTACTGGTCCAGGAACCCTTAGTTTAGAGAAAGCACAGCACACGGATCCCAACACATACGGACATAAGGAATCAGCATCAACAACCTGCAGGGCGTGTACTATGTTTGCCTTTTAAAAGTTCCTTGAGCCAATCACCAGCTACGTATGCTATCCATCTGCGTGGCTCTTGAGCCAAAGGAGAAGATGAAAGAATTAAGTAGTCATTCCAGCTAATGGGACACAATGTAGGAAATAGCCTGACGTGGAAACCACCCCCTCCCAAAAAAAAGCTCCTGAAATAGAGAAGAATCAGAACCAGAGTCAAAAGCGTGGTGAGTAGAAGCACCTGACAAGAAAGGGAAAAGTTGAGGGGAGAAATTGCACCCCTGGAGTAGTGCCAAGGAATTGGCACTCCCCCAGACTGTGGATCCAGACCTTGTAACAGCCCCATTTATTGAGCACTTACTGTTATTCCAGTCTCTGTCCTAGGGGCTATACATGTCTCTCTGAAACCTCACAACATCCTCCAGGTAGGCGTCGTCTCTTTTACAGATATAGAAACAAAGGCACAACAAGATGAAATAATATCGCCACAGCAGCTAGTAAGTGCTGGCTTTAGGATTCAAACTCATGTCTGTCTGACCCCCAGGCTTCACTCTTATCCCCCACGCCATCTACTTTCCTATTCCCTTTCTCTAAAAATGAAGTCCAAAGGAAAAGGAACTGCGGGAACCCACAAACAGCAGCATATGGCTAGAAAGAGGTAAGGCACACAGAACAAGAGGGAGTCGAGTGTGTGCAGAGGCACAGGCTTCAGGTTTGAGACGAGATAGATCTGCATCCGATCTGTGCTTCTCCACTAAGGAGCTACGTGGTCTTGGGAAAATCACAAAATCTGATCCCAATTTACTTATCTGTATAATAGGGATATTAATATCTACCTTCCAGAGTTATTAGAAGTAATATGGATTTTCACATTAGAATTTCTAATTTTTACATCAAAACTTTAGATATTTTTACATTAGAACTAGCATATTTTAGGGCATCTCCTAGCAAGTTGTAGGTGTACAAAAGTGAAGGCAGTAGCGGTGATTTGGCGGAGACCTCCGTAGTTGAGGAGCTAGAAAGAGAACCTCTAACAGCTTTAATAAGTTTCAAATATCCAGGTTTAAATCAAGCCTACACCCAGTACAAAGGGAACCAGCTGCTCTGAGTTAACCAACAGGGGATGTGGAAAACGGAGAGGTATCTGAAGAATGGAAGTGAATAACTTCTGATCCTCATTTTCAAAACTGAAATAAATATATATTCTGGAAATTCTAGACTTTTAAGCTTATGGTTGGACCTGTACAAGTCCAGTATTTGGTCACCACTATGAAGCATTTCTCCATAATTTAGAGATAAGACAAACAAGGCTTCCCTCTGAGGGTTATTTAATAAAATCAACATATAATGCTGGAGTCAAGATCAGAAGTATTTAAAGCGACCTTGAAGAGACAGACTGGCCCAAAAGTTCCAATAGATTCTCCTGGAACCTAATGGAAGATATTTACAGAACTAAAGGAAGCACATACAGGGGAGATTGATAAGAAATAAGACAGAATAAACAACAACAGTGGGCAGTAACTCTTCCTTACTAAGAATAAATTGCTGTGGTCCAAGTACATGGACCACAAGCTCCTTGAAGATGGGAACTGTTCCTATTCACCTGAGCATCTCCAGATCCAGTACAATGCCAAGTATAAAGTAGCAACTCGGGACAAGAGAGCCCCACTGTACACACTCTGGGAAGCCAGGACTCTGATGACAGCTTTCACAAAGGAGTTCCCTGTGCTCTGCTCTGTCATGTCATTTGAAAACGTTCCCCAGTTCTCCATGACCCATACTCTGAAGACCCAAGTCCCTCCTGGCCTGATACTCCAGACCCATTCTATTTTTCTTTCCAGTTTGGCTTTCCATTCCTTTTTTTCCCCCCGAAGTCAACTCGCCGAAGAATTGATGCTTTTGAACTGTGGTATTGGAGAAGACTCTTGAGAGTCCCTGAGACTGCAAGGAGATCCAACCAGTCCATTCGGAAGGAGATCAGCCCTGGGATTTCTTTGGAGGGAATGATGCTGAAGCTGAAACTCCAGTACTTTGGCCACCTCATGCGAAGAGTTGACTCACTGGAAAAGACTCTGATGCTGGGAGGGATTGGGGGCAGGAGGAGAAGGGGACGACCGAGGATGAGATGGCTGGATGGCATCACGGACTCGATGGACATGAGTCTGAGTGAACTCTGGGAGTTGGTGATGGACAGGGAGGCCTGGCGTGCTGTGATTCATGGGGTCGCAAAGAGTTGGACACGACTGAGCCACTGAACTGAACTGAACTTGAGAGATGAGGACGGTTTGACTAGATGAACACGGGGGTTGGTTCATCGGAATATAAGAGAACTGAGGTACAAAGGGATTTAATAAACAGAGTTAGTATTAACGAGGGAGACGAAGAGGTGTGGAAGGTTCTAGGATAGAGATCTTTGGAGGGGACTGGTAGAGTCCTCTTGCAAGGTAGAGGGTGAAAGTTTGACAGACTCGAGAACAAAGAGATGGTAAGTAAGTCGTAAGTGGTTTATGGTGGAACATTACTGTAAATACAAAAAAGTTTACTGACACAGAATGGAGGGGTCTACTTGGTGTTTGTAGTGTAGAATAAGTAGCGACATAGGATGGAGCCTGGAACGTGTCAATCGTGAATTATTTACAAACAACCACGACAATTGCCACTTTTTGTTTACGACGACACCATTAAAACTTCGTAGACTGTACGGGTTAGGTGGGTGTACGATTACAGTAGCGAAGGTGTCATCCATTTGTTACAGAGAAGGTGGTCGTCAAAGGTGACCAAGGTGGGACACGGGACTCATTCGCCCCTGTTTCCCTCTGTGAACAATAAACAGAGTCTGACCAACCCTTAGAGGTCTGACAGTCTCTGAGTACCCGAAAGTATAGAGGTCATTGGTAGAGAAATCTGGACGAAGACGAACAGTTGGTCGATATCCCTAGAAGATTTTTAGTAAATTGTGGGGACCCGGAGACATTTACAGACAGGGAGGTTGTATCCCAACAGTAATTCTATTTGCTCTGTTATCTTGAGTTTTACGAGACTTTTCAGATTTCGAGACACTTGGTTCTTAAGTTTTAAGTAACCAACTTAGCCGTTTTATCCCTCTAGGACATCACTTAGCTTGGTACCTTGGTAACTTAACCCCTTGAAAGAACTTTGGGGTACCTTGAACTTACCCCCTTCTCTTAGAAGTTAGTTTTGTTTTTGTTTGAATCAGAGAAAGACTAAAGCATTAGAGAGAAACTGGCTCAGAGAGAAATACTTGGGCAGGAAGGTATCTTAAGAGTCCATTGGATCGTGTTCCTTTTCCTCTATGGCCTAATTCTGAGTTTATACATGCTGAAAGGTGCTTCTTTTCTTTCAAATGCTTCAAAGAATAGCCCTGAGAAAGCAACAGGGATTACTTAAACATGCAAGACAGCTGAGAACAAAAGGTCAGGTAGGCTTGGGAAACCTCAGTCCCTCCAGATTCCTCCAGCTCCACGGGCCATGGGTAGGTGGGCTGATTACACAGCAACCATCAGCTGGCAGGCACAGAGGAGACGAGAAAGCCACCTCCCTAGAATCCCTGAGCTGCTGCTTCTACTAAGAGGTGGCTTTCTCTAATAGATGAGAATGCCCCAAAGAAAAGCTCTTTCTCCTCTCCAGGATCTCTGATTACAGCACTGATGAGTAGGCCCGGACAAGCTCACCTAGGTTACCCTCAGACATCTGAGTGCTTACTGTGTGTCCAACAGGGCCATATGCCCAACCAAGCTTTAGGTTTCTGTGACTGGAAGGGCCTGATGTTTGGCATACTACAGCAGGAAAACACTTTGGCCAAAACCTTTGTGCTTGCTCCAGTGCAGTTCCCCTTCACAGAGGTTCTTCTTTGATATCAATCCATCCCCACTAGTTCACGCTGCTGATTGAATCAGGCCTTTCTTACAGACAGGTGCACAGATGATCATAGAGGCACACGAGACGTGGACAAGAAGGTACAGAAAACATAACAAGACCTTTCCCTGCCCCATCACTGCATGAAAAAAACCACTGGGAAGCTGGTCTTGGCCATCTCAGGCTGCCATTACAAAATACCACAGACTGGGTGACTTAACAGAAATTTCTTTTCTCATAGTTCTGGAGGCTGGAAGTCCAAGATCAAGGGGGCAGTCTAGCTGAAAGAATGAGAGCTCTCTCTTGGGATTGAAGCAAAGGAGAAAGCAAGCTTTCTGGTGTCTCTTCTCATAAGGGCACTGATCCAACCATGAGAGCCCCACTCTGACAACTTTACCTAAACCAACCAAAGGCCCCATCTCTAATACCCCATCAAATAACGCTGAAGTAGGCTAGCACTTCACCATTAATTTGGAGGAGACCCAAGCATTCAATCTACAACAGAGCCCCAAAGAATGTCCAGAGCAATTCTCCACACTACAAAAATCAGCAAGTCCCACCTCTGTTACTTCCCCAAAGATGATAGCCTACAACCTGCAATTCCATTGGCTTCCAAATCTTTAAGTGAATCAAGAGTGGTGGACCCCGAATCTGGGTCCTGAGCCCCTGCCCTCAGCCTTATTCCTTCATTGATTTTATAGTTTTAGAGGTTGATAAATTGTAAAATATTGTGTGCAAACATAAGCATAATATCCCACAAAGTTTTCTTTTTACACAAATACCAAAATACTAAGTTAAACAAAAAAATATAAAACTAAAGGTACAAACAGGGGTGTCCCTGGTGGTCCAGTGGTTAAGAATCCGCCTTGCAATGCAGGGTTTGATCCCTGGTCAAGGAACTAAGATCCTATGTGCTCTGGGGCAACTAAGCCTTAGTGTCACAACTACTGAGCCTGCACACTCTGGAGCCCACGTGCCAGTACTAGAGAGAAGCCCGCATGCCTCAACTAAGACTTGATATAGCCAAGTAAAATTTTTTTAATAAAAATAAAGGTACAAACACCTCATGGGCCTCTCCCGTATCCTGTTTCTGCCCAAGGGGTTCCTTAGTCTGAATCTCTCTCCAGAATGTGCTCTCATGCATAGGCATGATATCAAAACACTTACCAACCAACCAGCCATCCAGATAGCACTCAGCAAAAGACTGAGTGGGGTCCTGGAGACCCCTACTGTGTCCAGACCATTTACCAACCAGGACTGAAGCTTCCCCACATTTAAGCAGCCAGGACAGTCATACATCTGTGTACTGAGCCCTTGGCCAGCTGGTGCACAAGCTTACAATTGAAAAGTTCTTCCCTAGGATTCGTGCTCAGGTTCAGAGACTCCAGTTCAGCACTCAGTCCTCTCAGCAGCAGCCCATCCCATTTCTCCCTTGTCTTTCTTGGATGTTATCTGCCTATTATACAACATAGATAACATCTCAATGGAGATGTTGAGAACGCCACCCTACTGTTTCATCCACTGCCCACAAGGCTCAATCCTGTGCTTTTATACATAATGGGACATGAAGAAACACTAAAACCTATCCTGAGCTTTTGGAGCCACCCAGATGATCTGGATATCACTGCCGTATAGACATGTGTTGTGGACTGAATGTTCATGTCTCTACAAAATTCATATGCTGAAGACCTAACCCTCAGTGCAGCAATATGTGAAGAAGGGACTTCTAAGAAATTAACTTAGTTTAAATGAGTTTAAATGAGGTCATAAGGGTGGGGCCTGATCAGACAAGATTAGTGTCCTTATAAGAAGAGACACCAAAAAGAGCTTGATGTCTCTCTCTGCTCCGCTTCACACACACACACACACACACAAGGGTCATATGAGCACCCAATAAGATGCAGACACCTATAAGAAAAAGAAAAAGCCTTGGAATGAAACCTACCTTTCCCAATACCTTGATCTTCGCCTTTTAGCCTCTAGAACTATGACAAATGACCTTCTCCTGTTCAGGCCACCAGTCTGTGGTACTCTGTCATGGCAGCCCAAGACAACGATACAACATGACATGCCCATTTCTTCATCCTCACAACCCCGCTATGAGGTTGGTGTTGCCATCTCCACGTAAAATGTATGAAAATCAAGGTGCAGAGAGGCCACCTCATATGTCTGTGTCTCAGGCAGTAACAGACAGCAAAGCCCATGTTCTTAACCTAGACTGCCTTCTAGAAGTGCCTCACGATAGGTGTCACCATCCTCACTGACACAATGGCAATAGCTAATGTACACAGAGTCCTTACACGCTGAGGCACCACTATGCACTTCTCATTTAAACTCACTTCATTCTTGCAACAACACTTTGAGGCAGATATAAACATGTGCTCAATTCCAATTCCAGTTCAGTCGCTCAGTCGTGTCCAACTTTTTGCAACCCCATGAACCACAGCATGTCAGGCCTCCCTGTCCATCACCAACTCCCAGAGTCTACCCAAACCCATGTTCATTGAGTCGGTGGTGCTATCCAACCATCTCATCCTCTGTCATCCACTTCTCCTCCTGCCCTCAATATTTCCCAGCACTAGAGTCTTTTCAAATGAGTCAGCTCTTCGCATCACGTGGCCAAAGTATTGGAGTTTCAGCCTCAACATCAGTCCTTCCAATGAACACCCAGGACTGATCTCCTTTAGGATGGACTGGTTGGATCTCCTTGCAGTCCAAGGGACTCTCAAGAGTCTTCTCCAACACCACAGTTCAAAAGCATCAATTCTTCAGTGCTCAGCTTTCTTTATAGTCCAACTCTCACATCCATACATAACTACTGGTAAAACCGTAGCTAGATGACTAGATGAACCTTTGTTGGCAAAGTAATGTCTCTGCTTTTTAATATGCTGTCTAGGTTGGTCACAACTTTCCTTCCAAGGAGTAAGCGTCTTTTACTAAGTAGCACCTAATAAGGAAGTCAGGGACACCCGGACTCCCCTCGTCTCTTGCTTCTACCAGTCTTCTGCTTTCTCCCTTCTCCTTGTAGCCACCTACACCAAACATATATGGTGACTCACATGCCATTTTGTTGGGTTGGGTGTGACTCTCCAAATGGTCTTAAATTCTTTCTGGGACAGGGCAGGGTGTGCCCTGACTTTTCTTCTTCCAACCCACAAAACGGCAGGATGTTAGAGCCCCACTAGTTCACAAGGACAATGTCTGGAAAAAAGCCAGACAACATGCCTTCTGCTGGTAGTTTCTTGTTTTCTGTCTATTCACAGGCAGCCCACAGCCTGGGACTGAGGGAGCAAATCACATCCAGGCACACGCCAAGGAACAGGTCCAGGCCTGCTTCGCTGGCAGAGCAGCAGCCCCCAGCCCGCCCTCCTCAGCTCTAGCAGCCTGAACCAGCAGGCGGCATCACGCTTCCCTTCTGGGTTCCTCTGAAGGCACATGCGGGCCAGGGCACCACCATCCACCTCCCCGGCCTCCTCCAGGATATAAACAGAAGGTGCTGGATCCTTTTTCACTAAGGATCAGAAAATGAAGCCCTGCCTTCAAGGCTGACTCTCTCCCAAAGCTCCTAGAACAGACCGCATCTCCCCGAGATGCCCAGGCCTCCTGGGGTGGCTGCATCTCTCTGCAAGGCTTCAGGGTAGAAGCTGACATCACAGCATGCCCGAAGCATGAAGTCGTAACTGGGCCCCGATCCAAGAAAATGTCTTTCTTCCCACCGGACCCCCTGAAGTGTCTATGTAGCCTCTAAGAGAGGTTTAGTGATGCTGAGCACACCATTTCCTGCCACCTCCCGGATCTCCCACTGGGGAACCTGGAAGGGTAAGATGGGGGCTCCCAACAGCAGCTCCGCCCTCGAGGCTGTGGCTGCCGGGAATGGGGCTGGGAGAGTGTGTGGATTTTTTTTTTTAGAAAAGAGGACACTTCCTGTTTCAGAGCTTGTTACACCAACATTATCCACGGAGGTTTCTTGATTTGTGAAAAGGAACACTTTGCTTTTAAGTAAAGTGTTAAGTTACTTTTAAGTAAAGTAATGTTGTTGTTTCCTTCTCCTTTTTAAAACGTTTTATCGGCATATGGTTGATGTGCAGTGTTGTGTTAGTTTCAGGTGTGGAGCAAAGTGAATCAGTTAGACATGTACACATCCCCACTCTTCTTGTTACATTCTTTTCCTGTATAGGCCATTACGGAGCACCGAGGAGACTTCCCTGTGCGACGCAGCAGGTTCTCATTAGTTATTTACTCTACATACTGTAGTGTGGATATGTCGACCCCGGTATCCCAGTTTATCTCTCCCTCCCTTATCCCCTGGTAACCATAAGTTTGTTTTCTACATCTGTGACGCTACTTGTGTTTTGTAAATAACTTCACTTCTACCCTTTTTTTTTTTAGATTTCACATATAACTGATATCATATGGTATTTGTCTTTCTGTGTCTGACTCATTTTACTCAGTATGACAATCTCTAGGTTCATCCATGTGGCTGCCAGTGGCATCCTTTTGTTCTTTTTATGGCTGAGTAATATTCCATTATATATATGGATGTGAGAGTTGGACTGTGAAGAAGGCTGAGCGCTGAAGAATTGATGCTTTTGAACTGTGGTGTTGGAGAAGACTCTTGAGAGTCCCTTAGACTGCAAGGAGATCCAACCAGTCCATTCTGAAGGAGATCAACCCTGGGATTTCTTTGGAAGGAATGATGCTAAAGCTGAAACTCCAGTACTTTGGCCACCTCATGCGAAGAGTTGACTCATTAGAAAAGACTCTGATGCTGGGAGGGGTTGGGGGCAGGAGGAAAAGGGGATGACCGAGGATGAGATGGCTGGATGGCATCACGGACTCGATGGACGTGAGTCTGAGTGAACTCGGAGAGATGGTAATGAACAGGGAGGCCTGGTGTGCCGCGATTCATGGGGTCGCAAAGAGTCGGACACGACTGAGCGACTGAACTGAATTGAACTGATATATATATCACATCTTCTTTATCCGTTCCTCTGTTGATGGATATTTAGGTTACTTCCATATTACTTTCTGTCGCATAATTTCTAAAGACCTCTCCCACAGTCCACAAAGTATCTTCTGCTATGGATGGTCAGCTCTGTCCATACCAAGTACAGTCAGGACCCACCTGGGTTCACAAGAGGGGTCTGGAGAGGCCCAGCTGACTCAAATCTTTCCTCCTGCAGGAAATTCCCACCATTCAGTTGTTCCTTTAGGCAGGGAAGCCAACCAGAACAAATTTAAAAGCCAGAACTCGCCACCATTATCAAAAAGGGCCTTGATTATTTTTTTTCTAACTGATCATTTTTTCTAGCTTGTGTCAAGGGTCTGAAGTTTACACACTACTGTTCCAGTGTGAAAACTGTTGATTCTTTTATTTTCCTACATCTGAACTGAGCCTGCTCAAAAGCTCCCATTCCCAGGCTGAATAGAAAAATATTATTAATACATCTGTTAGTTAAGCTTATCCAGTCTCTTCCCATTTAAGGCAGTTTTGTTGGTGGTAAATATTTTCTCAGAGTTCGAGGTCACTTTCGGGACTTTCTTTCCTCCAAGGATCTCCCCTGCCCCTTCTCCATCCTAACGTCGCATGTGAGTGTGAGGTGATATTGCTGAAACCTCAAGGTGCTGAGAGGAGGGGTGCCTGTGACCCTCTGCTGAGTTCTGGGTTGCCTCCCAGTTCCTGGACATCAGCCTGTCTGCTGAAAACTCTTCTGAAGGACCAGCCTGTCTACTGAAAACTCTTCTGAAGGACCAGATTGTCTGCTGAAAACTCTTCTGAAGCGCCAGAAATTGGTGATATATATGCTGTTTTTCCTTAACCAGGACAGGCCCAACGGACCCCCCCTGGCTGAATCAGCCCCACCTTGCTCTTGGGTGTCCCAGAGTCCCACCATCAGTTCTTTTCTGAGCACCTGCTAAAGGCACAGAATCCAACCACATCTCTCACAGATCCAAGCCACATGGTCTACTGCCTGGAATACTTGCAGGGGCTACTACACAGTCTCCAGGCTTCCACCCTGGCCACCCACAGGCTGTGTTCAACACAACAGCAGAGTGACCTTCTTGAAACAAAATTCAAGTCCTATCCATCCTTTGCTCAAAAACCTCCAGCTGCTTTCATTTCACCCAGAGTAAAAGCCAAAATGTGAGGGACACCCACTCCCTCCAACTTCACCCCTCCCCACCAGCACGCTCACATCCCTCTCACCCCATTCATCACACTGGCCTCCTCGCAGAGTCCAACTTAGGGCTGAGAGAGAGAGGATGGAGAAGGAGCAGAAGGGAGAATCAGACAGGAAAAGGGTATGGACGGAAGGGTCAGAAGCTGGGGGAAGGCAAGCGTGTCTGCAGGTGGCCCCATGGCTGGCAGACACGGGGAGAGAGACCGGCACGGAGCTGGTCCCTCTGCCCCGGTCACTCTGTCCCGTGTCCAGCTGTTCAGATGCCTGTGTCTTCATGCCTGGGTTCACCCTCCCGCTCCCCGTGGTCTCCTCTGCCCACTTGATGCGGCAGTCTGCTTCCTGCCACCTCCAGCCTCCTGAGGCCCCACGCCATGTTCTGCATTTCCATTTTTCCACGGCACTTATTGCCCAGCAGAGTCTTTAAACTACCCATGTATTGTGTCTGTTCCCGTATCTGTCTTCCTCACTCCCTCACCCTGCCTCATTCCTCCAGAGCGAGGGTCCTTGTTTGTTCACCAGGGCATCTCAAGGGCTTAGAATAAGGCCTGACACATAGTTCAGTTCAGTTCAGTTCAGTCGCTCAGTCGTGTCCTACTTTGCAACCCCATGGACCGCAGCATGCCAGGCCTCCCTTTTCATCACCAGTTCCCGGAGTTTACTCAAACTCATGTCAATTGAGTCGGTGATGCCATCCAACCATGATTTTTCAATGAGCAAGGAAATCTTCCAGATCCTTTCCATTCATACAGCTGGAAGAGAGACCTCAGGCCCTTTTCCTTCTGATATGCTCTGTTGGGCTACTGTTCCCACTGCAGACACCCGCCCCCCACGTAGGGCACCCCCCATTGTAGGGCACTCCCCCATTGTAGAGCACCCCCCCATTGTAGGGCACCCCCCATTGTAGGGCACCCCCCATTGTAGGGCACTCCCCCATTGTAGAGCACCCCCCATTGTAGAGCACCCCCCATTGTAGGGGACCCCCCATTGTAGGGCACCCCCCCATTGTAGGGCACTCCCCCATTGTAGGGCACCCCCCCATTGTAGAGCACCCCCCACTGTAGGGCACCCCCCAAACATCCCGTGAGGGGGTAACATCTCGTGGGGGGATTGTAGGGCACCCCCCCATTGTAGGGCACCCTCCATTGTAGGGCACCCCCCATTGTAGGGCACCCCCCCATTGTAGGGCAGAATCTTTTGGAATTCAGAGGTGCCTTGGAAACCCAGGATTGCCTCTGTTTTGGCTTCTCCTTCAGCCTGTGCAGCATCTCTGCTCTCTCCCTGCTCACCATTCCCTGTCCCCCCATCACAGTGGAGGCGCTTCTTTTCCATCAGTTCCTTTTTCTCTCTGAGTATGCCTTCGGTTCTAACCCACTAAGCTTTAGTCCTAACATGTAGTGGGAGTTGGAGAATTCAGGACTCCTTTTTCTCTTTCAAGAAAGCCGGGATTTCTGGGCTATCATCTCTTTATGGTCCCAACGTCACACCGCCGCTTGTCTGTTTGAGGCAGTTCCTGCTCTCTCACTCTCTGGGACATCTGTCATGGGGCATTCAGCCCGTCATGGCCAGATGAGGTGCGGGTAAGGGGGCAGGTTGATCTGTGAGGGCATGGCTCCCTGGCTCCCAAAATCTACTCTCTCCTCTGCTAGTGTTAGAGAATCGTACCTGGGCACAAGGCTGCCAGAGGAAAACTCACTTCTTAGCATCCTTTATGCATCATGTCTGTACACATGAAAAAAATATGTATGCGTATATAAATATTAAACATAAACACATTTTGAAATATTTTTCAGTCATTAAAAATAAACAAACCCTGGCTTTTGCAACAACATGAATGGACCTTGAGGATGTTATGCAAAATGAAACAAGTCAGGCAGAGAAAGACTAATATTGCATATTCTCACTTCTATATGGAACCTTAAAAAGCTGAACTCATAAAAACAGAGTAGAACAATGGTTTCCAGGGGCTGGGGGGTGGGGCACATGGGGAAATGCTGGTCAAAGTATACAAACTTCCAGCCATAAGATGACTAAGTTCTGGTGGCTAGCCCTGAGCTTAGCCCTCAGTGAGTGCTTATTAAGAAAGCAACCATAAGAGGGAGGGATAAATTGAGAGACATATACACACTGCTATATATAAATATAGATAATTCATAAGAACCTACTGTATAGCACAGAGAGAGAGAACTCTACTCAATACTCTGCAACAGCCTATAAGGGGAAGGAATCTAAAAAAAAAAAAAGAATGGAGGTATGTATATGGATACCTGGTTCACTTTGCTGTACACCTGAAACTAATACAATATTGTAAATCAGCTAGACTCCAATAAATTTTTTTAAAGAAAACAAATATAAATAGAATATTTTTCTTACTAGAGAAAAGTCTTCCGAAATGTAGAAGACCATAAACAATGCAATTCAATCAGAGGTAAACAAACACAATTTGAGCCTTCCCCTTCTGCGTGTCAAATCTGACCAGTGTTCTCTCCATCTTCATACTGTCCCTGACAGAGCATCAAATCTAACGGGTAGGCGGAAATGACCTTCCTCTGTGATGTGAGTCTCACAACCTGTGCATTCCCTTAAGAACTCACTTTCCATGAATTTAACTACATGCTTCTTGGATCTAATTAATAGGAACAACTAATTAGGCTTTCAAGAAAGCTAGATTTCTGGACTATCATCTCTTTATGGTCCCAAAGACACACAGTCTAAACCACCTTGAAACCCTAGCATGTTTCTTAGGTCTGCCTAAGGTGTCGTGCTAAAGCTCCCAGCACAGTCCTGAGTCTTACTTGCTTTTATAAAAGTTGACCCCTCTGCTCCTTCAACCTTGGCCTTGCAGACTAAAGGGTCTTAGTCTTCACAGTCACGCTTCTGCCGGCCCTGGATGGTTCCACTGTTCTTCCCCAGGTAAGAAGAGAGGTTGCCAGCTCTTCCTGGAACATCAACACAAGGTTTTTGAGAAAAATTGCCAGCAGCTTGTCTCTCCCCACCCACACATCTCTGCAAAGTGAATTTTACTCCCTGCCAATCTCATTTCATCCCCTCCTTCTGCCACATACCCTAAGCTAACCTCATATACCCCATCGTCCACAGGTTCCATCATTTTCCAGCACCTGCCCCTTAGTGTGTGTGAATGTAGTTTCCCTGGTCCAGCACCACAAAAATGAGGCAGAAAGAAGAGGGGCTGTGAGTCCCCAAGAGAGCCTTGAGGTCACCCAAGAGAGGAAAGGTGAATAGGAGACACCAAAGAAAAGGAGAAATAAGATCTACTATCCCTTCAAACACCTACTGTGTGCCAGGTGCTGTGGTAAATAATTTCATGCAAACATTTCATTTAGCCCCCTCCCTCCCAGACACATATTATTAATTCCATTTTCAAAGGAGAAAACTGGTTCCAATGGGGTTAAGCGACTTTTCATGAGGTCAGCTCAGTCAACAAAAATTGGAAGTGCTCCAGGCACAGGCACAATGGAAATTATTCAGGCACAGCACCCATCTTTAGTAGACACAGCTCACTAGGACTGATTAGTAGATGAAATAACCAACATCTAAATAGCTGGGGTCAGGCACACGCCTCTACCCCTGCTTTTCCTGGAACCAGCCTTCATAAACATGACTCCATGGTGTACATCTGAGTGGCTCCTCTGATGAACAGTGTTTAGCTTGAAGACAGAATGGTTATTCTCTCTTTTGCACCAGA
Source organism: Cephalophus harveyi (assembly GCA_006410635.1). Classification (NCBI taxonomy): domain Eukaryota; kingdom Metazoa; phylum Chordata; class Mammalia; order Artiodactyla; family Bovidae; genus Cephalophus; species Cephalophus harveyi. The sequence goes on along the minus strand of SJYT01038658.1, from coordinate 103,293 downwards.
TAGAGGGAGCCCCAGGCAGACACAGAGCATGAGCAGTGGCCAGAGCAAGATGAAACAGAGCCTGGTTTAGTAAATAAACACCACCTGCAGAGATGATACTACCTCTGTCCTCCCAACCCCTCTCGACCCCCTCCCAACCCAGCACAGTTCTTCCCAAAACTTCTAAAAACCACTTACCGGAAGGCCTCACATCACAGTGAACACTGTGCTTCAAGGCAAATTATTGGCTGTCTGAACTGGAGAGATATGCTTACCAAACTCAAGAAAATACTTGAAGACAAGAATGGATGTGCACTTCCATGTGGCTGGCCCACACGAAGCTGGAAACAGGCCAACAGATAAAGAGGTCATTGTCATCAAGATTTACACTTACCCAGCAGGGGCAGAAAGGCTGCAAGAGTTATGTGACTCATTGAAGTTCAAGGTTAACTGATACATCATAAGAACATAAAACCAGGAAGGTGACCGTTAAACACAGCATTCCTTCTTGGGCCTGAAAGCCATTCTGCAGACTGTCCCATTAAATGCCTTTTCATGATTAGCAACTGGCCTTCCTAAAAGACCTGGGCAACTAATAGGCTTCCACTGGCAAAACAGACTCAGGGAAAGTGAATATTTTCCCCTTTATGCTGAAGCCACTTATTTAAATTTTTTTTAAAAGTTATACTGTGAGTCGGACACGACTGAGCGGCTTCACTTTCACTTTTCACTTTCACGCATTGGAGAAGGAAATGGCAACCCCCTCCAGTGTTCTTGCCTGGAGAATCCCAGGGACGGGGGAGCCTGGTGGGCTGCCGTCTATGGGGTCGCACAGAGTCGGACACGACTGAAGCGACTTAGCAGCAGCAGCAGCAGCAGCAGCAGCAGCAGCAGCAGCAGCATACTGAAGTCACTTATTTAAAAATAAACAAAGCCAACTAAAGGAAATTCTTACTTGAAAGCCAGGATATTGGTGCTTTAGCAACATACAATCACAAAACCAAGTTGCTTATAACTGGGCCATGCTGCCCACAGACTCCTGCTCATCCAGCGCCTGGCTGGTGATCTGTGCCCTGGAACACGTCCTGTGTCTCCTACAGTTAGGTGATGCATATCCCACAGAGAGAAAAGTGAAAATGACTGATGGATTTTTCTAAAGGTCAATCATTTTGCAAGGATCAGGATACCAATAGATGTCTCCTAAATCTTCAGAGGCGATTCTGTAAAGGAAGCAGACATTGGAAAAGGAGAAAACAAAAATCTGTTCTTATGAAAAGGTCGAGGAAATCTTGAAGAGCTCCTTTGGTGTAACGCTCTCCTCTGAGAACTTATAGTGCCTGCAGATAGCTGGACACACAGCAGATTACCAGTGTTGCCCAACTGTCATCCCCAGTCAACTTTCTCTCTCACTCATTCCCACTATAGAAGCTGAGGGAAAACAGCACTTGCTTCCCAAGCCTCTATTGCAGCTAGATTGGTCATGTGACCACTTCTGACTAGTGAGAAGCATAGGAACATCTGCTGGGAAGCATCTGAGAAAAATTTTTCTCCCTAATGGGAAGAAGGGGGCTCATTTTGCTCTCAAGTTGAGGGTTCAGTTATCTTACAACCATAACGGGTTGATCAGTAGAATTCTGTGCCAGCATTAGAATCCTAGAATTGTTCAGCCAGACCTAGAACCACCTACCTACAAAGCTCTTAGTAAATAAACAATAAAACATTCTTTTGGTTAAGTCACCACTTGTGGGCTTTCATGTTATTTGCAGCCAAAAGCATCCAACAGACTACAATGAGCACACAGTGTTCTCACTCCAAGCAGGATTTGGTACTTCAGTGCAGCCCCTAAAAGTAAATCCTATTCTGCCAAGCATCAATGCAGATTTTTGCTGAAAATCATAAGGAAATCTGAAGAAGAGGTTCCATTCACATGCTACACAGTGCAGTTTAATGTAAATCCAGAATCAATCAATTGGTTTCCCTTCCAAGTCCCAATTTGTGCCCAGTTGCCTTAGTTCCTCTGGACATTTATCCCATGCAGATTTCACAGTCTTGCTATCTTCAGATTGGAAATTCCCAATTCTCAACACCTTTTTTTTCATCTCTGGCAATTTAGCTCCCTCCTGGATTTTCCAATCGTGAGTTCTTACACCTATAACTCTACTTGGTAAACAGAAGTCATAACTTAGTAGGATCTGTCCTCTTTGGTGAACATGGTCAGTGGATAGTAAATAGCGAGTAATCTACAAAAGACTCTCTTTCACTGCCAGAGTTTGATTGGCTAACTGAGAAGGAAGAAGGGAAAAGAAAGGAAGAGAAAGGGGTGAAGAAAAGAGAAGGAAACAGAAAGAAATAAAGGTAAAGCTTCCTTTACTTTCCCTCATTGCTTCCTTTTCTACCATTAACCCCCTCGTCCACCTCTCCCCACTGCCCCCCAAAAAAGAATTCCTTCTATTCTGTCTTCAACTTTCTGCTTTTTGGATCTTCTTCCATTAAATGAAAAAAAAATTTTAAAGAACAACTCATACTCCTCATTTCCCTCTTCTTGCTTCTCATCCACATCCTCATCTGACCCATGGCTTCAGCCTCCCATCACGGCACTAGAACTGCTTGGGCAGAGTCCACAGACTTTGGTGCCCAGACGACCCATCCAAATGAAATTAAAGTGCCATCATGACAGTGTGGTCCTCTTTCATTTTGATGTGGTTTCTATTACACGCTGGCTTCATAAGAAATCTTTGGGCCATAGTTCAAATTAAAAGCCCACAAACTGAAAGGCTTTTAATCTCCCATTATCACCAAGGCACACACACTCTCCAGAGTCCCTGTGTCCCTGTAAGACACTCTGCCCAACATCCACCCAGGACTCTTGTAGGTGGAAACCAACACTAAAATGATGGAAAGTACAAACTATGGTGGCCAGCAGTGGTGATGATGAGCAAACAGGCAACTGGCTTTGAGGTTTTCTGAGATACTTGCTGCTTTTTGCTCCACAGGTAACTAAATATGTTCTGGGGAGATGGTTTCCAGCAGTTTCACCTGACCAAACTCAAGGGTACCAATGCTATGATCTCCTCTGCAGGACAGAAAAGTAAACCCTGGGCTTCAAGAAATTTTGCCATTCTTTTTATATTCTTTCTAAAAACATGAATTTTTTTTTTCCAAGTTCCAGAGGTTTCCTACCCATTTGGGGCTAAAAGTTGAAAACCCAGAACCTGGTTCTATGCCTCAAAATCACCACTGACTCTCTGGCCAGAAGAATGCACGAGGCAGCTGGGCTTCCTTCCCTGGGCTGAGGAAGGGTGCTTCAGGATGGGGGCCTGGAATTTCGAGCGTTGTTTTGTCTCGCGATTGTAAATGGCATGAAATTGAATCATGCGGAAAGGAGGAGGAGGGAGGAGCCAGGCGGGCCCTCGTCTCACCGCAGCAGCAGCATCGCTGAGCTCTCAGCTATACGCCTTTTCCATCCCCCGAGGTCTCGGCTTGATCGGGTGACATATTGCTGGCCTCCTCTTAGCCCAGCCATCACTTTTGACTCAGTTCTTGTCAGGCATCATGAGGCCAAGGAAAAGGCTGGAGGAGTAAATCAGGCATCTGTTTATTCAAGTGTTTTTCGTTCAGTTTTTTTTCCCTTTGCACTGTGTTCTTTCCCAGCCCTACTCATAGAAGGAGCAGCTCTGCCATAAACCTGGTAGCAGCTAGCTGCTTCAGAGGACAGGCGTCTTAAACAGAGCCCAGAAGAGGCCGATCACCTGCCTGCCTGTCTGCATAGGTTTCATTCGGATGGTGTTTGCTAAATGCAAGCTGCCTTGGAGGGCACACGTGACTCACATGTACATACGACGGGAATTCCCCAGAAGACACATCTTGAATCTCATCACTGTGTATATTACAGAGCTGTTTTCCCACCCACGTATGTGGGATGTGGAGGGGGTCCTGCTTTCTCACTGTGAATACTTAAAAAGGAAAAAGAAAAGTGCTGGGGATACGCAGCACTTCATCCTAGAGCTGGAATGAAAGGCGCGCTTGCCTTCATCACTATTGCACGCATTCTTCCACTGGCACACACCGGGCCTTCGAAGCCTGTCCAGGCCCCCTCTCCTGAGCCAACACTGCCTCCTAGGAAGGTCCTAGAAATCATCAGGTGGAGCTGGTTCCTGTCTTTACAGCTGAGTCAGTCCCAGTGCCAACTCTCTACCTTACGAGAACAACAGTTCAGTAAAATTATCACATCATGTGAGCCCCCTCATCTAGACCGCAAGCTACATGAGGACAGAGACTCTGTCTCATTCATCTTCTCTGCTCAGCCTCTTTCTGGTACGTAAGAGTCCCTCTGTAAGTATTACTTGAAACACATTGGCTATCTTTTTTTAATTAAATGGGTCGCATTCTCATTTTTTCTATTCACCAAGCGAAGTCCTTGCTATCATCTTCTCTCATACCTTTAGGAGTCTCAATCAAAGCATTCAGGATTTCTCCAAAAAATTGTCTAGGTTTCTCCAAGCCAGCCCTGGTTTACTACTGTCATTTTTAACATCCAGCATTTTTTTTCTTTCATTTCCAAAGTATCTCAGTTTAACAAATTACATGGTCATCTGTGTCAGTTTGGCCCACTGAGAAGCAGACACCAAGATGAGATTACATGGACAAGGATTGTATTAGGGGAAATAGTTTTTAAGAGATGAAATGGGGAGGGAGTTAGGGAAAGCTGGGGGAGCTGTAGATTGCCAGGCAAGTCCCAAGAGGGAGAGATGGGTAGAAGCCTCCCAAGTTGCCAGCAGTCTAAGGAGGGTTTGGCAAGGTAGTCAGAAACTCTGGAGCCAAAGTTGGCCATCAGAGGAAATGCAGGCCTCCCGAGAAGGGGCCTGCCTCAGTCTTCCTAGCACATTCAGCCTCAGGCTGGAAACAGCCTATGAAATCATGACCTTCAAACGTAGAGATGGATTTCGGAGTTAAAGTTCTTGGTCAGTTAGCCTCCTGTGACTGGTGATCTATGAAGCAGGCACATTCACAAGGCAGCCCCATCACTCTACGTGGGAAAAGGCACCCTGACCATCTTCATGTTGAGAAGCTGCAGCCATGCTTCTTGCCCTCCCCTCAGCCAGATGAAGTCCCAGGCTTTGAAACAACAACCATGACAAACAAAGCAACCATCTCCCGGGTGGTCAGAAGCACCCAAGCTAAGTTAAGCTGTGAGTCACCCTCCCCTACCACAGCCAGGCCTGGAAGTGGCCAGAAGCTAAGAGTACACAGGGCACGAGTGTCATCACATGTTGGCAAGTGACTCTTTTATTTTTTCAATTTTTTGGTTTTTTAAACTTTTTATTGTGCATGGGGTACAGCTGATTAATGGTGTTGTAATAGTTTCAGGTGAACAGTAAAGGGGCTCAGTCATACATACACATGAATCCATCCTCCCCCAAGCTCCCCTCCCACCCAGGCTGCCACATGACATTGAGCAGAGTTCCAAGTGCTGTACATTGGGCCTTATTGGTTATCCATTTTAAATATAGCAGCGTGTCCATGTCCATCCCCAACTCCCTAACTATCCCTTCACCTTTCCTTCTGCCCAGCAACCATCACTTACTTCTCTAAGTCTGAGTCTCTTTCTATTTGTAAGTTAATTTGCATCATTTCTTTTTAGATTCACATGTACATAAATAGCCCAACTCCCTCCCCTTTAGGTGTGACAACTCGGTGCAATCTAGAACACTAATTTTTAAATTGGCCAATTTTCTCCCAGTTTGGCCTATCTGAAGACAATTTTGTTGTCCCAATCTGGGGAAAGGAAGTGCTACAAACATCTATGGATAGAGACCAGGGATGTGCTAAACATCCTATAAGGTTCAGGATAGCCCCCACAACAAACAGTTATGCAGCCCAAAATGTCAGTGGTGAGAAGCTGCTCTGGAGGGAGAGACTGAACACTGGGCTCCAGTCGCCCAGCCCCAGCAGCTAGCCCGCTGCGGTGCTCTGACTAGCTGCCCCATCTTCCTGCCCTCCTCTCTTACAGTGTTTTCCTTGACCTCCCAAACTACCTGCACTTGAATCCTTAACCCAAGATATGCCCTTGGGTGAAAACAAAACTAAGATCCTGAGTTTCTGATATGTCTTCAGTTCCTGACTCCAGTGCTACCTAAGACGCCAATGATTTATGCCAATAGTGAGAGTTAGCCAACTATACTCTTTTAGAATGATCACTGTCAACCTACAAGACCACTCTCGCTTATAACAGCAATTGCAGGTTCAAGGGGATATCAAAATCACCCTCCGCTTCAGCTGACTAGATAAATCAAACTAGACCTGCTCTCTTTATGCAGCTTTTTTTCCATTTAAGGACCCACTGCATTCTCTCATCCAAATCTCTATTGAGATTGGAGTGACCAACCATCCTAGTTTTCCCAGGACTATCCTGGTTTTAACAATTTAAGTCCCACTTCCCAGGAAATCCTTCAGTCCCGGGTAAACCAGACAGTTTACTAATGTACTAATTAAGATTCACCATTCAAAGGGTTTCGGTCTTGGAAGCTTTCCTAGCTAGTGGATATTCCAGGCTCCATTTGAAATCAACATGAATATTCTTGTGGGTCCAAAACATCAGGGAAAAGGGGGAGGGTAGAAATGAGTGACTGGATCCAGGCACACTTCCCAAGCTCATAACATTACTGAACACCAGACTGACAGGCTGGTTGGACTGAGAGACATCCCCCGGGGCCACATGGAGCCTCTCGACAGTGAGACATCCCAGCTTGGTGGTGAGATCATGCCTAGAAAGACTTCTGAAAATGCGAACTGCTGAGAGCCATCATTAATTATATATTAGAGGGCACTCAGGCAGGCAAGCTGGCATGCACAGCCAAAGGAAAACCTCAGCGGTCAGAGGTTGGAATTAGAGATCGCCTCATGTTGTTACTGACTTCGGCCACCTCCAATAAAGCAGTGTAGCCCAAAGGACTGTCAGCCTCGGGAGCTTCAAGATCACAGCATGACAATCTTGTGCTTGGGGAACATGGGGATTTCTTGGAAAGAGATTCAGAGACACCACACACATCATAAAAATAAAACCAATAGTCCTTCAAATCTCAAGTCCAAGAGAATCAAGTATTACCCTGCATTCTGGAGGTGCATGGGAAAGTCTTATCCTCAGGGAGCTCAAAATCTAGCCATAGAAACAAACAAAAAGAGCACAGTATGATGTACAAGTAGCTACCAATAGCCAAAGGCAATAGACAAGTTGTCTAGGAGGCTGTGACATTCATTTCTGCTACAAGTGTTTGTTGAGCATTATAGAGCATTAGGCACTATGTCAGATGCTACAGATCCAGGAGGGGAAAAGTCAAGTATATCTCTGATCTTATGAAGCTCATATTCTATCAGACATGAAACTTCTGATGATGCAATTACATAATGAATATTTGGTAAACAAATGAAGCAGAATGAGAGCCATGATATTTGAGCAAAAACAATCTGGGGTTTCAAACGATAAGCAAGTCAGTGTTGTCATAATTCAGGGGGACACCAGGGACGAGGATTACAGGGGAAAGGAACCCGTAACCAGTCAGAGACCCTCAAGAGCCAAGTGACCCTGTCAGGAACCTACTCAACCAAAGAAGCTGAGTTGAGCTTCTCCGGCTGGAGAAGGCAGCAGGGTGGCCCAGCAGTAACTGATGGAAGAAAGGGGTTAGCCACCAGGAAGGCAGACTAACTAGGTCTCAGTCTGAAAGGGCCACTTAACCTCCAAGACTGAGTAAAAGCAGTTAAGGGATGCTTGGCCTGCGGTGGAAACTGCCTGGTAACTACACCTGCCCCGTGCTGGCCTCACCTTCCTCCTTCATCCGGTCACTCCATCGGTAGTTACCGAGACTCCCCACTCTGCGCCAATCACTGTGCTGGAGGCTGGGTTCATACCGTGATGAAGGAGACATAATGTCTGTACCCAGAGGAAAGCTGTCTAGTGGGGGAGCTGGACAAGTCAAAAAGAAGTTATGCTGTGTGTGACAAAGCTATAAGGGGCAAGCAGAGAATGCCAAGAGTGTTCCTCCCCCTGCTAACACATTATTCTACTCAAGTCCCATCCTACCTGACTAACCATGGTTCTCTCACTCTGCCTGCTATGGATGCCATTTCTTCCCATAAAGCTTTATTCACGCTGTTAACAGGTGTGTGGTGTTTCCTCCTCCTCCCCTGTCATTTCGCTGAGTCATTCTCACCTTGCAGAATCCTCCAATCCACATGTCCTATCTTCTCCTTTGCTCTGCCATGGTGCATTTGGCAACCCTCTGCCAGCATGCTTAACACACTGTAAGGCAATTTTTAACTCATGTATCTTTCTTCTCTACTCGACATGAGAAAAGAACCCATCCATGCATCCAATTTGTGCTGTTTCCCAATGTATTCATTCAGCACAGTACTGAAGGTTTCCAAGTGAAAGAATGAATACATGAATAAAATGGGATGATCAAAAAATGCAACTTCTGGGAAGAGTAGATATATATATATATATGTATGACTTATATCTGATAGAGTGCCTGAAGAACTATGGAATGAGGTTCGTGACATTGTACGGGAGACAGGGATCAAGACCATTCCCATGGAAAAGAAATGCAAAAAAGCAAAATGGCTGTCTGGGGAGGCCTTACAAATAGCTGTGAAAAGAAGAGAGGCGAAAAGCAAAGGAGACAAGGAAAGATATAAGCACCTGAATGCAGAGTTCCAAAGAATAGCAAGAAGAGATAAGAAAGCCTTCTTCAGCGATCAATGCAAAGAAATAGAGGAAAACAACAGAATGGGAAAGACTAGAGATCTCTTCAAGAAAATTAGAGATACCAAGGGAACATTTCATGCAAGGATGGGCTCTTGTCCAACCTAGATAGCATTTTCAAAAGCAGAGACATTACTTTGCCGACTAAGGTCCGTCTAGTCAAGGCTATGGTTTTTCCTGTGGTCATGTATGGATGTGAGAGTTGGACTGTGAAGAAGGCTGATCGCCGAAGAATTGATGCTTTTGAAGTGTGGTGTTGGAGAAGACTCTTGAGAGTCCCTTGGACTGCAAGGAGATCCAACCAGTCCATTCTGAAGGATATCAACCCTGGGATTTCTTTGGAAGGAATGATGCTAAAGCTGAAACTCCAGTACTTTGGCCACCTCATGCGAAGAGTTGACTCATTGGAAAAGACTCTGATGCTGGGAGGGATTGGGGGCAGGAGGAAAAGGGGACGACCGAGAATGAGATGGCTGGATGGCATCACTGACTCGATGGATGTGAGTCTGAGTGAACTCCGAGAGATGGTGATGGACAGGGAGGCCTGGCATGCTGCGATTCATGGGGTCGCAAAGAGTCGGACACGACTGAGCGACTGAACTGAACTGAACTGATGACTTATACACTTTATTGTACAGCAAGAAACTAACACGACATTGTAAAACAACTATACTCCAATTAAAAAAAAATAAAAACTAACTTTAAAAAAAGGAATGAGGCATGGGGTTGATCATGCTGAAAAAACATAGGCAGAGATGACTGTGTCCTTTGGCAGGATTTTTTCTCAACAGTTTTCTCCTTTACTCCGGTTTTTTTAAGCAAAGAATTGCACATATTTAACGTGTACAATTTGATGAGTTTGGACATACACAAACAGCCATGATACCATCACCAGAGGTAAATAGGTATACCCAACAATTTCCAGAGAGAAAGCTGACCAAACTGAGCCACTCAACACCAGAGTTGGTCTTTTGAGCCACTCAGACATTTAGAGCCAGTCATACTATATTAATCAGTGATATTTACAGTTCTCAGGTGCATTCCACCTGTTCAAAAATATGAATACCTTTTTGCATGCATAGGTACACATGACCTGCTATTTAGCCTTTTAGTCAAAAAGAAAAAAATATATACATTTGTTCACTTAGAACCACAGCGAATAAGACCCTGAAGCTCTCTGTAGTTTAACATCTGGAATTCATCACCATATGCTATTCAAAGAGCCTGCATCAGGGAGATAGAATAAGCCTTAAAACTTCTACAAACACTGAAGTGGGCTGAGGCAGGGTAGATTACAAACCCACCTTCAACTTAATTTTGCTCCTGGACAACTAGTTTGCAGGTCAAGTGGCATTTACTAACAGAACTAAGGTTGACAACAGCGTTAAAAACACATTGAGTTAGAAGCAAAAGGCTGTGGAAAACTGAAAATCTTTGAGAAAAATCCAGGTGCTTCTCAATATATGACTTATTTCAGAACTTAAATGTTTGGTTTGGTTTTTTAAATGGTTTCTCATTATCTACAACAGGAATCTTAACTACACTTTACCCGGGAGGAACGAGGCTGGTGTTCTTAGGACAATCCAGCTCCTTGCCCTGTGCCGTGTGAACTGCGTTCTCCGTCCCTCAGGAGTTCTCCAATCTCAGTGAGCTTGTAAGTTGTGGGTCCTTCACCAGGCAGACTGCCCTGGTCTGAGCACCGTTCTTAGTGAGGAATCTGTGCCCCAGGTGAGAACATAAGTCACTTTGACAGCCCCCCTGGAAAGGAAGTCTTCCTACCATGGAAGAGCCAGCTGGGGACCAAGAGGGTGGAGGAAGCCTGCAAAAGAGTCAAGAGCCATGAAAGGGAATCCATAGGCCAGAGAATGAGAACCAAGAAGAGTGGACTCTGCAGGCAGAGCTGAGATTTGACCCTAGCCCTGGTTTTTCTTTGTTCGTTTGGTTGGTTTTTTGTTTGTTTTGAGCTGGGCTGCTTTATCTATCTGAGCCTTAGTCTCCTCACTTTTAAAATGATAAGAGTAATAGTATCTATCTAATTAAATTGTCGGGGATATAAGTATTCAGTTATGTAAAGTGTCTAGAAATGAGTGTTATTATGCATTCAATAGTGTCCAAATTCCTACCGGTCGTGAGTCTTCAGTTACAGTCTCTTGAGGACAGGGAACATGGGCATTTATGATCCGGCCTGGATACAGCCCCCCAGATTTGAAGGTTTTGAATACTGATCGCAGATACCAAAAATGTCAAAACTAGAAAAAACTTGATGAATTGTCTTGGCTGAGTGCTTTCCAAAATTTTCTTTTAGAAAATAACTTCTCCTTCAAACAAAAAGTTTCTGCAGAAATTCAATACAAAACAGAGCAAAGTGAATTTGGTTGGAGTGGGAGTGACGGTACGGCAGAAACCACTTACCTGACCCTCACAGCCATCCCTGCAGGGACCCCCAGAAGCGTATCCACCTAGACCCCCAAGTCCCCAGATAACACAGTAAGAAGACTAATGGTCTGTACACCCTCCTATTTTATAAGTAGGAAAGCTTATGAAACTTCTGGAAAACTGAAGCCCAGAAAGGTTAAGTCACTGCCCCAGAGGTACCCACAGATTGAGTATAAAGCCAGGTCCAGATAAGATGCTTTGCCACGTGATAGTCAGTCCACCATTATCAACAGAAGAACTGATAAATTTGTCTTTGGTGCTCTCTGACCTTCTTAGATCAGACTCTCTTTCCCCCATCATCTCCCAGTCACCCAGTGCCTTCATTCAAATCTTTGAAACCGTGACATTGTAAGTCGACTGGACTTCACTTAAAAATAATAAGTAAAAAAAAAAAAAGACCCTCCATCACTAACATAGCCCTCCACTCCAGGATGCCCTCCCCAAGGTATCCCATGCTTCACAACCTTTCAGTCTCTTCTTTATTCTCAAAACTTATCTGCTTTCAGTCCTGTCCCCTCAAGCTCCTGTTCATTACTGATCTACATGATGACAAATCAATCAGTAAAGAGATAGCTTTGAATGCTTGTCCATTACCCAAATAATTTCTATAAGTGTATTTTAACAAGAACTTTCTAGCAACCCTTTAAAGACAAAAAATTTTTAGAGGAGATTCATGTTGACCACTGGGAGGTTTTAGACATATGCTCCTTCAGATCTGGAGAAGGCAATGGCATCCCACTCCAGCACTCTTGCCTGGAAACTCCCATGGACGGAGGAGCCTGGTGGGCTGTAGTCCATGGGGTCACTAAGAGTCGGACACGACTGAGCGACTTCACTTTCACTTTTCACTTTCATGCACTGGAGAAGGAAATGGCAACCCACTCCAGTGTTCTTGCCCGGAGAATCCCAGGGACCGGGGAGCCTGGTGGGCTGCCGTCTATGGGGTCGCACAGAGTCAGACAAGACTGAAATGACTCAGCAGCAGCAGCAGCAGCCTTCAGATCACATCAAGCCTCAGCTTACAACACTAGGACTCCTCTCCGATCGGCACTGTTGACTACATCAACGGCCCACACAGGGCTTCCTCTGTGGCTCAGATGGTAAAGCGTCTGCCAACAATGTGGGAGACCCAGGTTCGATCCCTGGGTTGGGAAGATCCTCTGGAGAAGGAAATGGCAACCCACTCCAGCACTCTTGCCTGGAAAATCCCATGGACAGAGGAGCCCAGTAGGCTACAGTCCACGGGGTCGCAAAGAGTCAGACACATCTGAGCAACTTCACTTCACTTCACTTCATGACCCACATCATGGTCCCATTTCTCACTCACCTCCAAATTCAGTCAACTTACACTATTGTTGGTTAACATAAGGAGAGGGGACTTCTGTTAAGTCAGAGGTGAAAGACTAGAAGGGGAACATGAAAACTGAATTAAATATACCTAAAGGAAGCATGACACAACAACCCCAACTGAACTTGCCACCAAAAGCTCCCCATCCACCGTTCTCAAGGACCTGATGTATAACTGTATCTGAGCAGCACCGAAATCACAAGCACTTTGATTGTCAGGGCTGCACAAGTGACTGGCAGTCAGAAGACCCGGGGTCTAGTCCCAGCTCGGCCACTAACAAGCGTGTGGACGTGGAAAATTCTCATTCCCTCCTTAAGTCCGTGTATCCTCAACTGTAAAACGGAGAGTGGGGTTATCAAGGCTCTAAAGTCCTTCAATATATACTTTTGTATGGTTCTGTCATTCTTCAAGGTGTTTACCTTATGGAACGATGGTAGAGATAACTGGCCTCCAAAAAACATGTGCTCCCCTTCCTATAGCTTCCCCTTCTCCCCACTGAGAAGCAGAAACCTGCCAGGGACATCTCCGTCTCCCTGACCCCCATAGGTAAGACCACGTGACTAGATCTTCCCAATAGAATATGAGCGAAAGTGATGCATGTCACTTCCAGGCAAGGTGATTAAGACACAGCTGTCCCCCTTCCACACTCTCTTCCTCTGTCTCTTCCAGAAGCAGAAAATTCTGAGGGCTTAAGAGAGGCAGAGCTGCAAGACAAAAGGAGCCTGGGTCCTTGAGTCGCCACTTGGAGGAAGCTGCACTAAGCAGGCACGCTCATGCTGGACTATTCCATAAATGAGAATTAAACTTTTCTTGTGTAAACCCACTTCAATTTGGTGGTTTATTTGTTATTAGCAGCTAGCATTTTCCTAACTACCAAGAAAAACACAAAGTTCTATTTGACCTTTGATTTAGACCTTTGATACAATTTGAAAAATATTTATGAAAAGTGCTATGCTAAGGGCTGGGAAGATTGAACAGTGAGAAAAAGAGTCCCTTCCCAGGCTCAGACCCAGTAGAGCACAGAGACACATGTTCCTAGTCAAACATATTACTATATGTTGCAAAATGAGATAAATTCCATAAGAACAGCAAAGATCTACGAGAAGGGAGAAAGGGAGAATGAATAAAGCCCACCCAACCCACTTCACTAAAGACTGTTCTGCAAAACATCCAAGTGAACCATAATTAGCTCCAAGATTGAGTTGAAATTATGTTTCAGTTCAGTCCTGTCTCCTGACATATGGGGTGACCCATGCTGTGATTAACACACACGGTTTGGGGGTGATAGCTGCTCCCCCTGACACACCAAGGGTCCCAGCATGCCCCATGCTCGGCCCAGGCACAAAGGACGTGATTTGCCTGGGGTTGTAGTTCATCCTTTCCTAACTCTTTAATTCTCACAGATGAAGGAACAAGATATGACAGACACACCGACCACCCAGAGGGACTGAGGGGAAATACAATTACCATCGTGGGAAAGCAGCCTAAAAGAGCTGGTCCTGAGGTATTTCAAATTTGCTAACACCTCTGAAGGGAGAACAGTTGGATAACAGGTGGTCACTAGCCACTGCAAGTTACTCTAACCTACTCAAGGGTTGAGAATATTGCCATTTATTACTTGGGGACTTGTCAAAGTATTACTTTCATTACACTAATAAATACTGTAAATGTCAAAATAAAAAATACTCTAAGTTCTGGAACTTGTCTTATCTAAATCTATATGATCTGGAAATACTTAGCAAGGGAGCCCTGTAATCCAAAACAGATATACAAAGGGTCCCAAGGAAAGCCCTTGGGAAATGCCAAACTATTAATTACATATTAAACTGAAACTCTCTTTAACAGCAATTGCCTCAGCTGCAAAGAACAAAGCCGAATACATTCCAGGGAAGGAGGAAAGGAACCAAGTTCTTTGGCTCCTTCCAGTAAAGGCCCTTTAAAGGTGAAACCAATTGTGATGGGCATTTGAACTTTGTTTAGATTACAGGGAGAGGAGAGGAGAAGCTTGTGTATTTCTGTGTTTCAATTTTTTTTTAAAAAAATATGATTTTTTTATTGTAATCATGAACCTAAACTAAATAAACAAGGAAAATTTTCCAGGAAGACTCTCACTGCCTAGAAGCCCTCTTTTCACATGGAATCCATGTCATTTTTCAAAATTAAAAAATATTTAATTTTAAGTCTGAACAAGAAGGAAAAATAACAATGTGCACTCAAAGGTGAATTTCACATACACACACATTGAATCACACTTTTTGAGGATATTTACTGTGACACCGAGTTTAACTATGCAATATATGTTCTCTGAATTTTTTCACAGAAGAACATAGAATTATATAATCATTAAGCAGCTGATGCAGACTGATTTGGTCAAATTCAGAATGCACGTGAATGTGACTAGCATACAGTGGAGATAGTCTGACAAATGAATCGTCAGAAGAGCTCATCCTCCACCTGAGAGCCCAGTAAGTCCCCTGCACCACCCCAGCTAAGCCCAGCCTAGCTCTGCACCCTTCCAAGAGCCATAATCACCCACAGTGACGCGTCCTTGGGCAGCAGCAGCAGCCCCGTAATAGCTAACATGCTACTCCAGGCCTATAAAGCCTGCTTTTAAGTTTGTTTATCTTCATTTATGTGCCGAATTCCCCCACAGCCTCCTTGATGAAGCCATTAAGTGCTGGGTTCGAAGATGGTGCAACCCTTGTTTTTCCTTTGACTTTTGCCATTCAGATCTGCATCTCCACCCACGAGTCCCTGGTTGCCAGCTGGCTCTTGGGCACCTGCTTGGCAGACACCACTTACTCTTTGATTCCAGGCTACCTGGCTTCTTCCTGCCACCAGGAGGTTTTCCCAAAGCGGATGGAAGGCATTTCACACAGGATGAGCAATTATTTATGTTGTGTTTTGCCACCAAGTCTCTTTATTGCTCTCCTGGGCAGATCTGATAGAGTTCCTCTGAACAGCTGGAAAGGATGTGAACCTGGGGAGTTTCTAGTCAGTTACTTCATTGGCTGTGATCATGGCACTGATAAGCTGTATTCTGTGGTTCATTTTTTTTAATCTACTCATTTCTCCAAAAGTTGTTTCTGCCAGTTATACATTTTTTTAACCTGCAATAAATTATTAGCAATAAAACAAGAATACCTAATGTGTAAGATATTGTTGAAAATACTTTTCAGACCCATCCAACTTGTTACATGTAGCTATAAACCTAGTCTTACCTTGAGCCATATTTAAAATCACAGTCGTAGATTCATAGTAGCAGGAGTATAAAGTTTAGTCAGGTGGTGTTGAACTAGAGGAGCTATTCCTCCAACTAAAACACACACACACACACACACACAATTTAGGTGAGAAAATGACAAGTTCATGAAAGACTGATTCATATCACGTATTCCAGAAAACTGGACATGGAGAAACTTCCCATTCAGCATTTGGCTCTATTGACAAAGCCTCAGTCTATCAGAGGCACCTCCCTGGCAAGCATGAAGTGAATGCTCTTAGGGTTTCTCCAGCCCCTACAAAGACCAAGGACCAAGGGTTGAATTCTCAGTTGAATGGTCAGTCCACTTTGCTCATTTCAACTTTTCTAACACTAAATCAATTAATCTGTATTTCCAAGGGGAAATAAATAGGTTAATACCAAAAGGATGATGAAGTATCTATAGACACAATGTACACAGTGTAAAACTGAACTCTAATATAACTACTAATCCAGATTCTATAACATATAAGTACATAAATACAAGTAAAATAGTAAGTAAAAAGTGAATAAAGAGTATATAAGTCAAATATTTAGAGCTTAAAATTATATAAGTTATATACTTATCATAAGTAAAGTAAAAAAGCATACATTAAATAGAGTATACAAGCAAAGCATATAAGCCTAAAAATATAAGTATATAAATGTTAATACCAAAAGGATGATGAAGTATCTATAGACACAATGTACACAGTGTAAAACTGAACTCTAATATAACTACTAATCCAGATTCTATAACATATAAGTACATAAATACAAGTAAAATAGTAAGTAAAAAGTGAATAAAGAGTATATAAGTCAAATATTTAGAGCTTAAAATTATATAAGTTATATACTTATCATAAGTAAAGTAAAAAAGCATACATTAAATAGAGTATACAAGCAAAGCATATAAGCCTAAAAATATAAGTATATAAAAGTATAAAAATGCTAATTCAGGCTATCAAAACAATGAATTCCTTAATATTTAGATGCTTTGTGATAACTACTTCAACTCCTTGAGGAGGGAAAAAAAGTCCGTTACAAACATCTACAAATGAACCAATCACCTGTCCACTTTACCCGTACAGACACGGCCACTACAGACAAAATAATTAGAAAATCAGGCCACAGTTTCTCTTGTAAATCATTATTTTTGTTTGCACAAAATTTGCTTTTTTGTTTGATAATAATTATAATGCTACCTAAAAAACTTGATATGAAATGAAATCTCTGCTTATGATGTGATTTTATACTTCACTCAATTTTTATGCAGGAAAAAAGTATTGATAAATGTGTCAAAAGCAAGTGATGTGAAAAAGAAAAAAAGCTATAACATTTCTAATTTGTATGCTACCTTGCAGGATATTCACTAACTTTAGGAAAATAGATGGTGTTCTGCTGAAATCTTCAGCTGTCTCACTGTGAATTTCTAAGAATAAAACAGGAGAAATCCATTTTGCCTCAGAGTATTCCTGGTGTTCATGACTCCTGAGTTTCAAATCAAACTTGAATCTTTTGGGGTTCAAGCTTGTTTTCTCTCAGTGATACATGGCTTCCTGTTTATAAGAAAAAAGAAAAGTCCTTATTAAAAAAAAAAACAAACTCAAAAAGCTTCCTGGACCTTGACTCCCTCTTACAAAACAACGTTTTGATGAGTTAAGTGTAAATAAATCTGAAACATATGATTAAATTTCCATTAAGATGCACACAAGTTTAAAAATTATGAGGAAAAGATTCTGGGCAAAACAGGCTTTCTGCTTTTGCTAACCCCATAGCACTTGACAAGTGGCTGGGTGTGTCCGATCATTGCTGAGCTCGCCATCAGCAAGTGAATACACCTTTCCAAGTTTCTAATGTAATGCTCATCGGTTTAGTACACCATTCATCACCCCAGAGCTTTGCCACAGGAACAAGTGCCAACATGACTCTATCCGGCCATCTGGTATGTTCCGTCCAGCTTGCACCTTGGAGTCTAGGCCCCCAGCACCTCCTGAGGAAATGGTTCCAGGCCAGGATGTGCTAATCCCAGAGCTATCCTAGGAGATACGGGCTCTTCCCAACAGCTCAGAAAATGGAGCAAAAAGGGTGGGCAGAGAGACAGGGCCCTTAGCCCTCCACAGCTGAGGAGATATCCTGGAAGACCCCTCTCCACCATGAAGAAGAGATGGGGTTCTCAATGCACTAATTGAAGTGAAAGGACTATTTTTGCCATCTGTCCCTCTTTACTGGTACACTAGCCTAAACTCTCCCTTTGGTTTGCTTCAGCAAATATTGGCAGTGAATCAAAGAAGTACTGTAAGACCATGGATCTCACTTTCAAACTAAACATGGAAAGTAAGCAAAACGAAGCTAGGGTAAGGCTCTGAAGCATGATAGCTGTGCTCATTTTCCTAAGGCACATGTTCCTTACGGCACTCCACACTGCCTACATCATGGAAAGAACCCTCAAAGGAGTCTCCAAACGTCAATGTCAGTATTTCCGGGTGCTCTGCAAAATCTGAGAATTGTAAAGCTAGGAGAGGCCTTACAGAACTGTCATCTCCAATCTACCCCCACTGTATAGATGAGGAAACTGAGGCCCACTGACGCTGAAGAGACCCACAGACATCGCAGATATTATTACCACCTAATATTCTCATAAGCCTGGGCCCAGAACCATCTTCACTGCACCAGGCTGGCAGTGTGTCTCTAGCCCCTGATCCTTTGGTGGTTGATCTGTTTAAGAGTCACAGTGGGATATCATCTCACACCTGTTAGGATGGCTAGTATCAAAAAGATAAGACATAAATTTTAGCAAGGATGTGGAGAAAAGGGGATCCTGTATACTGCTGGTGGGAATGTAAAACAGTACAACCACTGTGGGAAGCAGTGTGGTGGCCCCTCAAGAAATCAGAATTCTCTCTTGAGAGAGAGCTAAATCAACATCACAACACTGCTAGATTCTAAATCAGTTCAAATTCAAGAAAGAGTTCTGGTTAAGCTTGGAGTATTGACAACATGAGTTTATCACCTCTTCCTACTTAAATTCATATAAAATGCAGCAAGGGTATTTTTTCAATAGCTTAATCCATAAAGACAATGGGGCAATTTCAGCACGCAATGCATTTACATTAATTTTGAAAAGATAGAGTTGAAGGAATGATGTGCGACTTAGTGAAGCAAGGGAAATTATAAACTTTGCAACCTGAGAGTCTACAGAAGTCACAGCACCAAGGCGAGTTATGCCAGTTTGCTGCATAGAACCTCTGACAGGGTCACATTTGGAGGGACGGTCCCCCGGGGGGTAGCTGTGAAAGTCTGCCTCCACAGTCCCTGTCTGGGCAGACAAGGAAACAAGACATCTCTCTCCAAGTAGGTCTTTTCTCCTTTTCTGCCCAGACAGGGATTGACTTGACCCTGGCTCTTGCCAGACACCACAGCCTTGTTCTCTGCAGGAAGCAAGCTGCAGAGGCTCCAGACTCAGGGGCACCAAACACAAAGGAAAGCAGAGGGGTAAATGGGCTAAAATAGGGGGAGAAAATTAAAAATAGAACTGTTGGGTTAGCCAAACGGTTCATTCTGGTTTTTCCATAACATCTTACAGAAAAGCCCGAGCAAAATCCTTGGCCAACCCAATACCATATAACCCAGCAACCTCACTTCTGGGTGTATGTGTAAGTTGCTCAGTCGTGTCCAACTCTTTGCAATTCCATGGACTGTAGCCGGCCAGACTCCTCTGTCCATGGGATTCTCCAGACAAGAATACTGGAGTGGATTGCCATTCCCTTCTCTGGGTGTATACCCAAAGGAAATGAAATCAGTCTCATATCTGTACCCCACATGTTCATTGCAGCATTATTTACAATAGCTAAAGATATAGAAACAACCTAAGTGTCCATCAATGAGTGAATGGATAAAGAAGATGTAATTGATGATAGATAGACAGATAGAGATATACATACAATGGATTAGTATTCAGCCATTTAAAAAAAAGAACGAAATCCCACCATTTTTGAAAACAAGAATGGGAAGGGGGGCATTATGCTAAGTGAAATAAGACAGAGAAAGAAAAGTATTGAGTGGTATCACTTATATGTGGACTCTTAAATAAAATGTTCAATCACAGAAATAGTAGCATGGTAGTTACCAGGGGCTGGGGTGGAGGACAAATGGGAAGACGTTAACTAAAGGGTACAAACTTTCACTTATAAGATGAACAAATTCTGAGGATCTAATGTACAGTACTGTGATCATGCTTAATACTATATTGTAATCTTGAAGTTTTCTAAAAGAACAGATCTTCAGGATGGTGATTTTTAAACATTAGTCTGCCATCTTCTCAGTCAACTGACTTTCCAAATAAAGTCATATTCTTTGCTTCAAAAAAAAAAAAAGAATAGGTCTTCATTGTTCTCAACACACACAAAAGGTAACTTTGTGAAGTGAACTTCATTCTGGCAATGTATATAAAATTGTGTACGTGTATATTAAATATAACATTTCACACTTAAAATATATGCAATTATATTTGTCAGCTGTACCTAGATAAAGCTGAGGGGAAGAGGGAATGACGACATAGAAATTTTCAACTAGATAGGACAACTCTCTGAGTTAAACAGTGATCCAGTCAGCTTCTGACCATCTGCAGCAAGTGTAGGTCTCTCAGTCATGTCTGACTCTTTGTGATCCCATGAACTATAGCCTGCCAGGACCATCTGTCCATGGAATTCTCCAGGCAACAATACTAGAGTGGGTAGCCATTCCCTTCTCCAGGGGATCTTCCCGACCCATGGATCGAACCCGGGTCTCCTGCATTAGAGGCAGATTCTTTACTATCTGAGCCACCAGGGAAGCCACAAGGAAGGGAGCAAAACTCTGGGCCACTCACAGCAGGTGGCCATTCAAATGGAAAGGCTATTTGTTCTGGTAAGGCGCAATGTGACTTGTCAGTCATGACAGCAAATCTCTTTCAAAATGAAATTCAGTGTCATGGGCAGAGATAGGTCTTCATCAGCAGATGAGGGGGCCACAGGGCTCTGAACTATGCTGGGTGTTACTGAAGGATGAAATTGGCAACAGGAAAAGTACATCTAAGTTTTTAAAATAATAATAATAAAGTATGTGTGTCTCTGTGTTTTCACCCCCACAATCGCACCTGCATGCCACAGGAAGGGACAAGAGAGAAGGCAGACCCTCTTTTCTGCTCTGAGGAAGCCTCTGCAGTGCTGTCTGGAGTCAAAAATAGAAAATGGAACTCTAGGCGCCGATGTGGCAAAGCCTACAATGGCTAAGATACCTCTGAGGTTCACGTGATTCTATACTTGGAATTCAGCACACTTGGTAAACTACATTTACCTTGTCATAGAATTATTTGCAAAGTTGGCTATGAGTTTAGGTAAAATGGGTCACTACCTTTTACAAAGGCTCTAGAAAAATCTACAGATCAAAAATACCTCCCTCTTTCCCCTTGGTCGAAGGCCTAGAATGTCATTTATGGTGTAGTGCATTTCCATTATCCATAGCAAACCATCCCAAATATTAGAGACTTAAGCAAACAATAGCCATTTTATTGTCTCTCACAACTCTGGGCCAAGAGAGATAGATCTTCACACCCACAAGATGCTGGCAAGGCTGCAAGCTTCTGGAGCCCAGTTGGGCTCAACCATTAGTGCACATGGATGGCAACTGAGGCTACCTTTTGTGGCTTCTCCATGTGGTCTGGGCTTCTTATCTCATGGCAACTGTGTCCTGAGAGAGAATCTCACTAGAATGAACTTTCCAAGAAGGAGCACACGGGAGCTGCCAATCCTCTGAAAGGCTGGACCCAGGATGGACAATAGGTCACTTCCACTGTGTTCTAGGAATCGTGCAGCTACCGGCCCAGACCAGATTCAAAGGGATGGAGGAACAGAACCTTCTTCAGTTGGTAAAATGATGAAGAATTTGTGGCCATCATGACTCGACCACAGAGCCTCATTCCTTTTCTCCCATGTTTTTGTCAGATATATGAAGCAGATAGCCATGGCAGTTGCGATGTTAGCTTTGCACAAAATCATGATTGCAGCTTAATGGAAATATAGCTTAGATCCTTTCCTGAGAGGCTGTTCCATGGGAAGAAGGGTTTTTTGTCAGATATATAAAGCAGATAGCCATGGCAGTTGCGATGTTAGCTTTGCACAAAATCATGATTGCAGCTTAATGGAAATATAGCTTAGATCCTTTCCTGAGAGGCTGTTCCATGGGAAGAAGGGGATAATACATCAAAAGCACAGTCCAGCTCTTCACCCCTTTCTATATCCATACTTCTTGCCATGTAATTTGACAGTGCCCTCCAGTCTGACTCTGGGCTCATCCAAGTGATCTGCTGTACCAATGAGATGTTAAGAATGTGATGCAAGAAGATTTGAAAGATGCTGCACAATTGAGCTTACCCTCCCTTTTGTGCCTCTTCTGACATTGTAAGAACATGCCTAGATTCACCTGTTGAAGATGAGACTCCTAGCAAAGCCAATTGCCCCAGCTGAGGCTATCTTAGATCAATGAAGAGCAGCTGACATCACCCAAGATAGGTGAACAAGCTCAGCCAAAATGAGCAGAACCCTCCAGCTTACCCCCAGCTGACTCCAGACTGAACAATAAATGCTAAATATGTCACTGAGGTTGTCCACTTCTTTGTTACTCAGCATTATTGTAGCAATAGGTAGCTGATGCAGAAAGAATGCTGGGACTAGAGATATCTGAAAGTAGTCAAGGTTATCAAGAAAGAAAAAGGAGACAGAGATCAAACTTGACACACTTTCAATTTCTGCCCTGACTGTTGCCATGTACAATTACTAAATATCTAATAGATTGAACTATAAATATTTTGCAGAAGTGATTCATTTGCAGCAGGGAATCATTTGGCACCAAGAGAACCGGGCTTATAAACAGCTTGCGATGACAACAGGAAAGTGCAAAGAAAGAGCTCCATTTGGCTTTGCTGGAATCAGTCACATCCATGGGCGCTTGGGGCTGGATGCAGCTCAGCAGAGCCCAGAGCAAAATGACAAATGAGGCCTCTGGGTACGTGTACACCAGAGGGAAACCTGGCCTTTGGCTATGGTTCATTAACGAGACTGAGGTTTCTCCTTGAAAATCTGGGCAGCAGCTTTGAGAATCCTTCCAGGGAATTAGTCCCAAGTTTAACAGGCAGATGTAAAGGTTCTTTTTGTCTGAGTTTGGGTGTTTTGCAAGGTTTTAGCCATTGAGCTTATTTATTTTCTTTGCCATAAATTACAAGCATAATCTGTGTATGTATAATATATGTGTATAAGTATATAACTATATACACATCTGTGTGTCTGAATATATATCTATCTCAATCCATGTGAGTATACTGGGGCAAATCCTTTAGGAGCTATAATAAATAATGGGAAATGCATGGAGCCCTTTAAAAAAAATGGTAATAATCCATGATTCACATTGTCTGTCACAGCCACACAGAAATTATAGCCTCCTTGCAGGTGCAGTTTTACAGATATTGCTATCTTTTCTTTCCAGAAAACGGCCTACGTTATCATGATGATTGTAAATTGTCTTCTTATGTAACACACTTCTCTGAGCTTATGCAATTTAGCTTCAACAAGAAATTCTCAGTGGTGGATGGCTTTTTTTCCGTTGTAGGTATACCCCTAAAATGTGTTAACCGCTATAATGTATAAGCAAAACTACAGTTAACCATAAATTTCGGAATAATAAAATAAACTGAATTCTCAAGGTAACATTAAATTATTAGTCCTTTCTCTTCCATTTAAAATCTGTAATTAAGTAAAATATGTATATATTCACACAAGTGAACAAATGGTTAGGCAACCAATAACAGAAGAGATACACATTCATTTTCCCAGATATGACAGGTGTGTTTTATCAATATGTGATGCGTGGTGCTACAAGGTTACATAACAAATATGAACACAAAAATGAATGCTAAGAGATCCAAGAACACAAATTATTACTAGAACATACTGATGCTCATATACATATATTTATTTAAGTATCTAAATAATACTACTGCAGAATGTCCAGAGTATATACTCAACATAGATGGTTGTACCCATACGGATTCAAGCTCTTTTTGGAAGTAACGAGAAGACAACAATCAAAATATTTTCAAGGGCATGAAAACATTCTTCCAGGCAGATCACTCCTTAAGCAAACAAATGTAGTCAGTTATTCAGTCTCCCTGAGCTTTGAATAAGCTGTGAGGTGAGGCTGGAGGAGGGAGAAGAGTTGGGGAAATTGAGTGGCAGTAGTGGTAAAAGAACCGATGCAGGAAATGGAAGAGACACGGGTTTGAGCCCTGGGTTGGGAAGACCCCCGGAGGAGGGCATGGCAACCCACTCCAGTATTCTTGCCTGGAGAATTCCGTGCAGAGGAGCCTGGCAGGCTACAGTCCATAGGATTGCAAAGAGTCGGACACGACTGCAGGGACTTAGCACAGGTTACCTCCAAAGATCTAGCCGGCATTAAGGTTTGAGTCGCCCTCATGGAGGGCTGTGATCTCTAGGCAAACAGGAGGCAAGTGTGGAAGCCCAGATCAGAGAGAAGAGAAAGAAGCTGGTCAAAAGAGACTGATGGCTTTTGTGATACTCCATTATCCATTTCCGATAACAGTCTTTTCGGATATTGAAAAGGCATCGAGTCCATGAAAAGACTTTTTAACTTCAAAACTCTTTGAGACAGTTGTTCATAAAATATATATAATATTACTTAAACAAACAAAACACAAGTTTAGAAGACTAAATAACTATTTGTGATCCAAGACTGGTACTCACTTTTTTAAAAGAAAGACCAAAAGTTGTTTGCATCTGAAGGAGGAATTAATAAATTAGATTCACCCCTCCATGTAAGAGAACATATAAGAGCATTTAAGAACACTTTAGAACATTTAAGAAGCATTAAGAACATGTAAGAACATTTTAAACTCAATCCTAAAATTTCGCTTCTTCCTAGATACAAGAAAACCCTTTGTTCCCACATACCTTCATCCTTTCTTTCCTCCTGGTGCACTCTTGGCAACTGACTCCTTTTTCCTTAGAAATCTAAGAAACAAGAACATTAGGATCATGCCAAAGAATAATAATAATATAGTCATTTACTGAGCTCTAAGAAGGTGCAGAGACATTTGTCAAGTAAGGTCCACCTAGTCAAGGCTACAGTTTTCCCAGTGGTCATGTATGGATGTGAGAGTTGGACTGTGAAGAAGGCTGAGCACCGGAGAATTGATGCTTTTGAACTGTGGTGTTGGAGAAGACTCTTGAGAGTCCCTTGGACTGCAAGGAGATCCAACCAGTCCATTCTGAAGGAGATCAGCCCTGGGATTTCTTTGGAAGGAATGATGCTAAAGCTGAAACTCCAGTACTTTGGCCACCTCATGCGAAGAGTTGACTCATTGGAAAAGACTTTGATGCTGGGAGGGATTGGGGGCAGGAGGAGAAGGGGACAACCGAGGATGAGATGGCTGGATGGCATCACGGACTCGATGGACATGAGTCTGAGTGAACTCCGGGAGTTGGAGATGGACAGGGAGGCCTGGCGTGCTGCGATTCATGGGGTCGCAAAGAGTCGGACATGACTGAGCAACTGAACTGAACTGAAGAAGGTGCCAAGCCCTGTGCTTAGGTGGAGTAGATCATCATCTTACCTAAATCTTCCCAACACTACTCCAAGTGTTATCCAGAACATAGCTATTTGTGATGGGAGCTATTTGGCTATCTCCCATTCAATGGGTGGAAAACTGAGGCTTAGTAAGCCTTCAGAACCTTGAAGGGCATTCATTTGTCTTAGGGTGGGAGTGCCTTGAACATCAGCTAGCCAAGAAATGGCAGAGCTAGCCAGCCAGGAAATGGCAGAGCTAGGATTAAAAATCAGGTCCTCTTCCACCCAGCCAGAAATCCCTCCTTTTACACCAAGGTTGCTCTCAGAAGACTTTCTGAGGGTAAGAATGGGAACAGTACCTGGTTGGGGAGGGGAAGAATGCCACTAGCCAACCTTCCTGGAAAGTGTGACAGACTATCTCCTCTGCCTCCAAACTCTTCTCCATCCTTCCCATCTACTCCCAGCATCCTTCTCAAAGCAGTCAGCATCACAGAAACCTGTCAGAGCTGTCATCCACATCTCTGGGTGCGTTCAGGCCCTGCCCCACTGTTGGGAAAATGGGACTCTTTTCCGGTGTTACCTAAAGATGCCACATACGTCCTCAGCATCATCCTTCTGTTGTTACAGTATTTCCAATTTTTCCCAAGCATTTGGGGTTTGGTTTGGACAAACCTAAAAGACATTTTGCCCTGTACTTTTTCCCATAATTTTAAACCTAAATGTATTTTATGAGAAATCTAATCCGTATGTTTCTGATTAATTTGTAAGAGCCATTTGATGTCCAAGGGCCTTTTAAGTTTTTATAAGCCTTTTTAAGACTTTCCCTTAGAGCTGTTTTGCCAACAGAAAATGAACTTAGTTCCCCACAGTTCAAGTTCCTTACCAGTCTCAACAATCACAGGATTCTCTCCTGAAACTATACTGCTTGCTGCTCTAAGAACTGATCACCCACAGCTGCCCTGGAGAACTCATCGCCTTTGCTCAAGGTCTCCACTGAGACACTGTCTCTCTCATAAATGGGCTCATGGTTAAGTTTCATCATCAAAACATATCTCACAGTTTAGCCTATGTTTATACCCAGCTACCTGAGAGACTCTTGCAGCTCGATTGGATGGTTGATTCAATAGAGCATTAAGATAAGTCCTTAAAAAGTTTCTCAAAAAACTAAAAGTAGAGTTGCCATGTGATCGAGCAATCCCACTCCTGGTCATTTATCTGTACAAAACTGTAATTCAAAGAGATATATGCACTGCTATGTCATAGCAGCACTATTCACAATAACCAAGACATGGAAACAACCTGAATGGTCATCATCAGATGAACGGATAAAGAAGATATGGTACATATATACAACAGAATACTGCTGCTGCTGCTGCTGCTGCTGCTAAGTCACTTCAGTCATGTCCAACTCTGTGCAACCCCATAGATGGCAGCCCACCAGGCTTCCCCGTCCCTGGGATTCTCCAGGCAAGAACACTGGAGTGGGTTGCCATTTCCTTCTCCAACAGAATACTACTTGGCCATAAAGAAGAATGAAATAATGCCATTTGCAGCAACATGGATGCACTCAGAGAGTATCATACTAAGTGAATTAAGTTAGAGAAAGACAAATACCATATGGTAACACTTGTACATGGAACATAAAATATAACAAAAATGATCTTATCTAATAAGTAAACAGAAACAGCCTCACAGACCTAAAGAACAGACTTATGGCTACCAAGAGGGAGAAAGGATGGGCGAGGGGTGGATTGGAAGTTTGGGATTCGCAGATGCAAACTATTATCTATAGAATGAATAAACAACAAGATCCTACTGCATAACACAGAGAACTATATTCAACAACTTGTGATCAGCTATAATGGAAAAGAATATGAAAAAGAATGTATATATGTGTATAACTGAACCACTTTGCTGTACAGCAGAAATTAATACAACATTGTAAATCAAAATAAAATAAAATTTTTAATGCACCTTAAAGAAAGGAAAGATCAAGGACTTCTCTGGTGGTTCAGTGGTTAAGACACTGCTGTTCCACTGCAGGGAGCATAGGTTTGATCCCTGGTAAGGAAATTAAGATCCTGCATACCACTTCGTGTGGCCAAAAAAAAAAAAAATCAGTCCCCATAAAAAGGCTAGATTTTTTCTTAACATATAGGATTATTTCTGTGTTGACAATCTGATTCTATTTCCAGCTTTATGGTTTACTAGCTGTGTGATTCTGAACAAGTCATTTATTGTCTTCTAGCCACAGTTTTCTCAAAATAAAACAGAGATTATAGGGTTGGTTCAAGATGGTGGAGTAGAAGGACATTACAGGAAGTTAATCAGCATGAGAAAGCAGAAAGTTACGTCCCAGATGAAGGGACAAGATAAAATCCCAGAAAAACAACTAGATGAAATGAAGATAGGCAACCTTCCAGAAAAAGAATTCAAAATAATGGTAGTGAATATGATTCAGGATCTCAGAAAAAGAATGGAGGCAAAGATTGAGAAGATGCAAGAAATATTTACCAAAGGCCTACGAAAACTAAAGAACAAACAAACAGAGATGAATAATACACTAGAAGGAATCCATAGCAGAATAACTGAGGCAGAAGCACGGACAAATGACATGGAGGACAGAATGGTGGGAATCACTCCCACAGAACAGAATACAGAGAAAAGAATGAAAAGAAATGAAGACAGCCTAAGACACCTCTGGGACAACATTAAATGCACCAACAGCTGCATTACAGGGGTCCAGAAGGAGAAGAGAGAGAGAAGGGACCTGAGAAAATATTTGAAGAAATAATAGCTGAAAACTTCCGCAACATGGGAAAGAAAATAACCAACCAAGTCCAGAAAGCACAGAGAGTCCTTGGCAGGATAAACCCAAGGAGGAACACACCAAGACACATAGTAACCAAATTGACAAAAATTAAAGACAGATAAAATATTAAAAGCAACAAGGGAAAAATGGCAAATAACATACAAGGGAACTCCCATCAGGCAGTCAGCTGATTTCTCAACAGAAACTTTACAAGCCAGAAGGGAATGGAATGACATATTCAAAGTTATGAAAGGGAAGAAACTACAACCAAGAATACTCTACCCAGCAAGACTTTCTCATTCAGATTTGATGCAGAAATCAACATCTTTCCAGACAAGCAAAAGTTAAGAGAATTCAGCACCGCCAAACCAGCTTTACAACAAATGCTAAAGGAACTTCTCTAGGTAGGAAACAAGAGAAGGAAAAGCCCTAGCTTAAAAAAAAAAATTTAAGAAAACTGTAATAGGATCATGCATATCAATAATTACCTTAAATGTAAATGGATTAAATGCACCAACCAAAAGACATAGGCTGGCTGAGTGCATGAAAACCTGTACATATATGCACTTAAACTTACCACATCACTCTGTTTGACCCCCCAAATTGCATGTAATTATTTTATATTGTTAGGTTAATCATGTTCCCATTATGGTTTGCAATTATAATTATCTTTTATTGATTGTCTGGCTATTGATTACGAAAACTGATTAAGTGACTTATTCACTTAATACCATTGTATCGTGGTTGGTCAAAGAAAAATTATAGAATTCTGTATCACCAAAATATGATTTAATAGAAAAACCTGTAATCACTTTTTAAAATCCAGATGCATATTAGAATTATCTTGGAATTTTTTGAAAAATATGAATACCTAGGTATTGCTTTTTTCTTTTGACAGAGCTCCAGTTATGCTTCTAATGAGCAGCTATGTTTAAAACCAACTGGGGATGAGGATCTTTTTTTATCTATTTTGTTTCACTTTTTCTATTTCATAGTCAGTGTTCCCATTTCATTTAGTTTATGTTTTCCAATTTTTCCATCTTTTTTATGTTCTTTCTCAAGTAGAAAAGTTTCTGTATCCAAATATATATACAATATGCTTTATATACATATTTTAGAAAACTTATGAATTTTTGCCTAACTAAAAAAATGTATGACATTTGGATTCCGCTTGTTTGACTTAGTATGAATAGAATACTATATCTCTTACTTAAAAAGATAAATATGCAACAAGCAACAAAGGTTTACTGTATAGCACAGGGAAATATAGTCAATATCTTATAATAATCTATAACAGAAAATAATTTCAAAACTAAAATGTGTATATGTACAACTGAATCTATAACACACACAAAATTCTACTTTTTGAAATTTAGTAATGCTTATCTTCTAGTCAAGGCTATGGTTTTTCCAGTGGCCATGTATGGATATGAGAGTTGGACTGTTAAGAAGGCTGAGCGCAGAAGAATTGATGCTTTTGAACTGTGGTGTTGGAGAAGACTCTTGAGAGTCCCTTGGACTGCAAGGAGATCCAACCA
>SJYT01038658.1:56793-72693 GCA_006410635.1 Cephalophus harveyi | reverse complement strand
ATGGCTAACAAACACATGAAAAGATGCTCAACATCACTCATTATCAGGGAAATGCAAATCAAGACCACAATGAGGTACCATTTCACACCAGTCAGAATGGCTGCGATCCAAAAGTCTACAAGCAATAAATGCTGGAGAGGGTGTGGAGAAAAGGGAACCCTCTTACACTGTTGGTGGGAATGCAAACTAGTACAGCCACTATGGAGAACAGTGTGGAGATTCCTTAAAAACTGGAAATGGAACTACTTATTTATTTTTAAAGTTTTTATTTATTTTCGGTTGTGCTGGGTCTGTTGCTGTGTGCAGGCTTTTCTCCAGTTGCAGCGAGTGGGGGTTGCTCTCTTAGTTGCAGTGCATGGGCTTCTCATTGCTGTGACTCCTCTTGTGAAGCACAGGCTCCAGGGTGCATGAGCTCAGCAGCTGTGGTGCAGGGGCTTAGCTGCCCTGCGGCATGTGGAATCTTCCCGGATCAGGGATCGAGCCCACGTCCCCTGCATTGACAGGTGGATTCTTCACCACTGGACCATGAGGGAAGTCCAAACCAAGATTTCTTGAAGACACTACAGATATGTGAAAATAAAGAAAGACTGACCCAAATGAGAACAAGCAAAGTCTATTTATTTATTGCTTGCTATAGCAAGAGAGTCAGTCACCAAAACTCGCATTTTGGCAGAAACTCAAAGGCAAGCAGAGGAGTAGGAAAGCATCAGAGTGGAAAAGGGGCTTCAGATATGTCCTGATTAGAGGCTGTTAGCATGGGGGAGCGGTAGACAGACAGACTAGAAGCGGGGCATCCTAGGAGATTGGTTAGGGGACACACCTGGCTGTCTCCCTTCAGTCTTAAGCTGGAAACAGGGACAAAAATTAGGGAAGTCACCAGTCGTTAACCAAGTCCTAACATTAGAACCAACCGTTATGGAGGTTATTGTTCGACTTCCTGCTGCTGCTGCTGCTGCTAACTCGCTTCAGTCGTGTCCGACTCTGTGCGACCCCGTAGACGGCAGCCCACCAGGATCCCCCGTCGCTGGGATTCTCCAGGCAAGAACACTGGAGTAGGGTGCCATTTCCTTCTCCAATGCAGGAAAGTGTAAAGTGAAAGTGAAGTCACTCAGTCGTGTCCAACTCTTAGCGACCCCATGGACTGCAGCCTACCAGGCTCCTCCATCTATGGGATTTTCCAGGCAATTGCTACTAAAAGTAGCATTCTGACTTTCTCCAAGTCCAACAGATAATATACTGGCTTCCTGGGCTGGTTATTACCAAAAATGGGTTGGTTTCCTGGGCAAGTTGCTATAGCTTCCGGGCCAAAAAAAATTATATTTTTATATTGTTCAGTCATTATCCATCTGTATAAACAGTCTTTCAGATACAAATTTTGGCTAAGATGGCGTGAAGATATTATCATTTCAAATTTATATTTATTTTGTATCTTGCCACTGTAAAATGGACTACTTATTAGGAATTCCACTGTGAATTCTAGTTAATTACAATGGTTTTATATAACCTTTCACAATGAGACTATAGTATTTACTCACCTTTCATAAGAAAATATGAATCAATACTCACTGGATATAGGAAAATTAAGGTAGTGCTTTTTAACGTGCTTACTGTTCTGATTTAAACTGTGCTGTTATATTAATACTATGAAAACTATTCAGATCTTCTTGAAGATGGCAGAAAAATGATCTTTTTTTCTTTTATCAATCAGAGTATAGGTAAAATACACAATGACTTCAGCAGAAACATTTTAAAAACACAGTATCATTCAACTTCTTCCTTACAATAGAGAACTAACTCAAGGGCAGATTTTATCTTCTCTGATTGGAAATCTAAACATAGAACTTTCACTATTTTTGCAAGTAACCTGCAAGATACTGGTTTTGTAGGTGATCTGAAAGGAATCAAATGTTATTGTTATTGGTATAACAAACTGGTGGCTGACCAGGGTATGCGTGTGTGTGTGTGTGTGTGTGTGTGCGCGCACGCACGCGTGCGTGCTCAGTCAGGTCACATTCTTTGCCATCCCATGGACTGTAGCCCAGCTGGCTCCACTGTCCATGGAATTTTCCAGGCAAGAATACTGGAGTGGGTGCCATTTTCTCCTCCAGGGGATCTCCCGACCCAGGGATTGAACCTGAATCTCTTGTGCGGCTTGCATTGGCAGGCAGATTCTTTACCACTGTGGCACCAGGGAAGCCCAGAGTGTGCAGTACCATAAGTCATTCTTGGCCACAGAGAACAGACCATGAAAATGGACTCAGCTCAAGACCCGAGTCAGAGACTGGGAGAACTGAGCGGCTCTTAAGGAAGACAGGCAGGAGATCCAGGCACGGAGTTCAGAGGCTAACCAAATTCAGGGTTCCCCAGGCAACAGTTTGCAGTGAGCAGTCCACTCACATAGGTGGAGCCCAGCCGGGAGCTCAAGCCTCAGTAAAAGCTGGAGCTCAGTCAGGGTATCAGGGCTTCCCTGATAGTTCAGATGGTAAAGAATCCACCTGCAATGCAGGAGAGCTGAGTTCAATCCCTGGGTTGGGAAGATCCCCTGGAGAAGGGAAACGCTACCCACTCCAGTATTCTGGCCTGGAGAATTCCATGGACTGTATAGTCCATGGGGTCACAAAGAGTCGGACACAACTGAGCGACTTTCACTTCACTCATTCAGTCAGGATAACAGGTGCCAGTCAGAACATCTGTTCATGGCTGCAGGACAGATCTGAGACAAGATTCCAGTCCCAGAAAGTAGTTCTCTAAAGGGGAAGACAAGGTAACAGGGTCTGTAGTCACAGGCCTGAGCCTAAGACCAAGAGAACATGGACAGAATCAAAGATTAGGAATTATATCTGGCAGGGTTCGGTTGAAGGAAACAGACCTGGATTTATGCAAAAATGATAACCCTGTGCTATCATGTTTTTTTATTGAAACACTGTCAACCAGTTCTATTAGATAAGCATGAGAAGAAACCATGAAGAAGGTGGCCAAAGAGTCCATTCACTTCCTTCAGAGATAGAGAAGCTGTTACAAGATCTCAGAGACACAGATATTAATCAATTACGCATTTTCAGGATGCATCAGCCATCAAGCAAGCTCAGTGCTCTGGGAAGAGGAAGGGAGACCATGATGGACGTAAGTTCATCTAGAGAAGGAAATCAAGCAGAAAATACCAACTTTCTTCTCACTGAGTCAAGGAAGGATTCCTGGAAAATAGTTTCTGGAGAAAAATCTTCTATCTAGGAGATATTATAGGAGAGCTCCTCACTTTGCTAAGTTTGAACTATTTTAGCATCTCTAAGTGTAAAATAATAAGTACAGTTGACCTTTGAACAATGTGGGGATTACGGGCCCCAACTCTCCATACAGTGTATATGTGTATATGGCCCTTCAAGTGTGAAGTTCCTCTGTATATGTAGATTCAACCAACTGAAGATGGTATAGTACTTACAGTATCTACTACAGAAAAAAAATTGCCTATAAGTGGACCTGTGCAGTTCAAACCCATGTTGTTCAAGGGTCAACTGTAATCATAAAGATATGATTAAATGCTTTCTTAACCAAAAATTATGACTGACATAAAGTAAACAAGAAATGAGTCTCTCTGGCTATGCCTGAGAATACATATCTAAGGGTGTATAAGGAGCTTGAGTTTTGTGTCAGGAGACAGTCTCACTGATCTAAAGTGAGAAACTGTTTGGAGTTGAGCTTGATATGGAATAGCTGGCTGTAACAAGGAAGAGGTGTCCTGGCTGGACATTCACATATAGGCGAGGCAGCAACACAGGCACCAGGAAACCATCAAGGGACTCCTCTCTGGCCTCACCAGGCCGCTGTCCAGGCACTGTGCTGGGTTCCATCAGCTGGACACGCTGAGCTCTGCATGTTTCCATGAGGCTTCGGGAAAGCCGGGCAGCTAGAAGAAGCCTCTGGAAGAACTGTAGAGCGTCAGAGAGTATGAGAGAAAAGCAGAATTTGGAGGCTTGGAGTTTTCTTACTCTTTTCTTTCACCTGATTTCCAGCAAGCTTCCCTTGACCTACTTGCAGGATTAAGCAGACATGCAGAGAAGAGTAAGAAGGCTTGGGAACCAAGAATATTAATAAACCCAGGCCTAAACAAAATGAGATCACTGTGGAGCAGGAATATTCACCAAGCAGAAGAAAGTCTGATGAGAAGTGTGCTATACTGATTCAGGCAACAATTCGGTGACCATCAGAGTCAAAAATATTCAACCAAGCATCCTGGGGAGACAGCGAGGCCCTGAAAAATAACATTCCTTGACAGCCCTCCTTGAGTTTGCAATCTAAGAGCATACACATGAAATTTACAACTCAGTCTATGTAGATACAGCTGATGAAAGAATATAAAATAAAAATATAGGTAACATTATATCTCAAAAATTGAAAGGTCTGTTACAATGTCCCTTAAAACGTCAAATTGATGCCATCTAGGAAGACTGGACAGCAAAGGCCAAATTCACTGAACTGAAGGGAGTAACTTGACAGAATGCATAAGTTGTGTTAATAAGAGGGGGGACAGATGCTAAGCCGGAAAGGCAATTAAAAGGCAAGGTGCACCAGATCTGAAAGAGACCCATGTACCCCAGTGTTCATCGCAGCACTGTTTACAATAGCCAGGACATGGAAGCAACCTAGATGTCCATCGACAGATGAATGGATAAGAAAGCTGTGGTACATATACACAATGGAATATTACTCAGCTATTAAAAAGAATGCATTTGAATCAGTTCTAATGAGCTGGATGAAACTGGAGCCTATTATACAGAGCAAAGAAAGAAAGAAAAACACCAATCCAGTATATTAACACATATATACGTAATTTCAGAGAAGGCACTGGCACCCCACTCCAGTACTCTGGCCTGGAAAATCCCATGGATGAAGGAGCCTGGTAGGCTGCAGTCCATGGGGTCACTAAGAGTCAGACACAACTGAGCGACTTCACTTTCACTTTTCATTTTCATGCATTGGAGAAGGAAATGGCAACCCACTCCAGTATTCTTGCCTAGAGAATCCCAGGGAGAGGGGAGCCTAGTGGGCTGCCATTTATGGGGTTGCACAGAGTCAGACACGAAGCAACTTAGCACCATAGGGAATTTAGAAAGATGGTAACGATGACCCTATATTTGAGACAGCAAAAAAGACACAGATGTAAAGAACAGAGTAAAGAACAGACTTTTGGACTCTGAGGGAGGCGAGGGTGGGATGATTTGAGAGAATAGCATTGAAACGTGTATATTACCACATGTGAAATAGATCGCCAGTCCAGGTTCGATGCATGAGGCAGGGTGCTCAGGGCTGGTGCACTGGGATGACCCTGAGGGATGGGATGGGGAGGGAGGTGGAAGAGGGGTTCAGGATGGTGAAGACATGTACACCTGTGGCTGATTCATGTCAATGTATGACAAAAACCACCACAATATTGTAAAGTAATTAGCCCCCAATTAAAATAAAAATTTTTTTTTAGGTTGCACTGAAAAAAAAAAAAAAAGGCAGGACTTGGGAACCAGGCAGAAAGGGCAGGTTACTGAATAGTTCTTATTTCAGTTTCCACATCTGTAAAATGAGCATCAAGGTGGTACCTACTCCAAGTATGTTAGAGGGCATATGTAAGATTATGCATGAAAATTAACAGTAGGGACTCCCCTGGTGGCCCAGTGGTTAAGACTCCACATTTCCAACACAGGGGATATGGGTTTGCTCCCTGACTGGGGAGCTAAGGTACTACATGTTGTGTGGTGAGGTGAGGTGAGGTGAGGTGAAGTCGCTCAGTCGTGTCCAACTCTTTGCGACCCCGTGGACTGTAACCTACTAGGCTTCTCCATCCATGGGATTCTCCAGGCAAGAATACTGGAGTGGATGTTGTGTGGTACAACCAAAAAAATAAAAATAAATAAAAAACATTTTAAACAAATAAAATTAATAGTAAAAAGTTTATGTGTCTTTAAATACTTTTATATTATATATAATATAATTGTTGGTTATAGGGCCTGGAAAATGTATATTAGCTATTGTTAATAGTACTTTTCAACTAAAAACAGTTACAAGCTATGAAAAAAAAAGACAGTGCCTGTGAAGTGATTAGTTCTGTTTCTAGCACGTGCTTTGTGCTCCATAAATCCGACCTGCTAAGGAAAAAAAAAAAAATAAGCAAGGTGCAAAAGCATAGGCAGTTAGGTAATAAGAGGCAGGGAGCTGCAATTAGGAAAGCATGCCATCAGGGTCCTCAGCACTGTTCTGCGAGAGGAAAGGGGCTCCAGACAGTGCTCAGGAAAGCCAGTTCTCACTGGTGAGAGCAGGACCAATTAGAATGAAGCGACCCAGGAGCAAGCCAGGAAGTCTGCAAGTCAAGGGCATGGAGGCTTCACACTAACAGCCCGTGGTAACACACTAACAGACCTGTGAAGGGCACACAAGGTTCCTGGGCAGTACCTTCCCTGTGCTTGTTTCCTTTACATCCTTCCCACGTTCAAGGACCTACGGCAGCTTCAGCTGGCTTTCCCATGAGACAGCAACGTGCCTCACTGCACACTCCCAAGGTACTAACTCCATCTCTTGCTCCACCTCTGGAGGCCCCTCCCCTTCAGCCAGGAAAGTCTCTCCCAAGCTAGTCTTGCTCATTTTCACCCTTTGGAGTCAAGTGAACCTGAATTTCATGATCAACTCCAGTATGTCCTCTTTCTGTCCCGAGGTGACTTCATCTTGTCTCCTAGCCTTAGTTATTGCACACATTTGTCAGATCCACTAATTTAGGCCTCTAGCCTAAATAGCACCAGACTCATATACGCTATGGCTTGTTGCACCTTTTCACTTGGATGCCTCATAAGACACCTCTGATTTAACCCATCCAAACAGATTTCTTGAATTTCCCTAACTCAAGCACACTCCTGTCACCCTCATCTCAACCAATGGTACCATAACACTGAGTTTGTCATGCAAGCCAAAGAGCAGAAGTATCATGCTGGATTCTTCTTTGCCATTGGCAAATTCTGTTGATCCCACTGACAAAATGGTATCACAGACACAACTCCTAGGACTTCCCTGGTAGTAGGTGGGTAAGAATTCGCCTGTCAATGCAAGGGACACACTCCATCAGTCACACAAAAAGGTTCCTTCTCTAAAATAAAGACATAAGACTTCCTGCTGCTGCTGCTGCTGCTGCTAAGTCGCTTCAGTCGTGTCCAACTCTGTGCAACCCCATAGATGGCAGCCCATCAGGCTCCCCTGTTCCTGGGGTTCTCCAGGCAAGAACACTGGAGTTGGTTGCCATTTCCTTCTCCAATGCATGAAAGTAAAAAGTGAAAGTGAAGTCGCTCAGTCGTGTCTGGCCCTCAGCGACCCCATGGACTGCAGCCTACCAGGCTCCTCTGTCCATGGGATTTTCCAGCCAGAGTACTGGAGTGGGGTGCCATTGCCTTCTCCATAAGACCTCCTACCACACTGTAAATTAATAAAGAAGATTAAATTTTTAAAGATATACAGTAAAGAACTTCACACAGTTCCCGACACATATGACTGTCAAACAATGGTTAGCTTCCTTACCCACCTAGTTTTTCCATTCACATCTCTTCTCAGCTATCTTCCAGGCTAGAATTACCTCCTACCATCTGCTCTGCATAATACAGAATCTATGGGGAGCCTACACTCTCCTATGAGAAACATCCTCTGACAAAGCCTACCCTGTTCCCCTTTTGGCTTCTACATATTTTGTACCATCCACAGTCTGGACCAACTACAAACCTGTGCCCTTTTTTTTCCTAATACTTTCTTTATCACACCTTCATCCCTTTAGCCTTCATAGCAGAACTCAGGATCTACACAGTGAATTCTCTAACCGCTTGGGTAGTTTTAGTTGGTAGGGTAGGAAGAACTGATAGAAATGGTGCAGGATGGTAAGAACTGCCTGTTTGACTAAAAAGAAGGAGTTTAGACATTTTAATAAATGATCTATACTTGGGCAACTATTAATCATGGCTTCCCCAAACAACTCAAAGTAAAATATCCCTTTTGCTAAATTACAAGAGTAAAGAACTATTAGGATAATTATCCCATAACACATGCCAGAAATAAGTGGCTATCTTGACTTACTTTTATAGACACTTTGCAAAGTATGTACTCAAGACTTGCAAAAAAAAATGTATTAATATTGCTCAGATTTTACTAATCCATGAATCCCTCTGGAAGAAAGCCCTAGTTTTATCCTGTAATGGCAACTGGCCACTTTTTCTGTAGACATAAAAGAAATTCAATTTCTCTGGACAGTTTTTTCCTCTGCTACCAGTGAGCTCCAGGGACTGGTAAACTCCTAAAGGAAAACCATAAAAAACCATAATCCAGAGAAAACAAAATCCAGCTAGTTAAACTATCACCAATAAGAAGAATAAACAGGAACAATTTTCAATTGCTTGGAATCAAAAGCTCAATTTTAAAAGGCTTCAAAACAAGAGTTTACTGTTTCCCGGACATCTGCAGTTGAAAAGAAAACACAAAAAACAGCTCTGGAAAGTGCTGCGGTTTACTTCATACTGAGTGACTTCCAGGTGTGACAAGGAGCACTGGGGCAGAATGAAAAATGAAATGAGCTTGAACCAAGACTTTTTAGGGCCACATTTATATTCCCCTTTTTGGCTGATAGTTCCTTGGATATGCATGTGGCACTATGTGCTGCTTGTTTGAGAAAAGTCTTATCCTGGGAACAATTTTAGGCGGATTTCCCTCTGGTAAGCTCCAGGCAGACTTCGAGCTCAGAGACCTCGGGGGAAGGGCTTGGCTTAATATTATTTGCCATTGTCCTGTCTGGAGCAGCAGTCAGAGCAAGAGCCTTTGATGGTGGATGCCACAGCTTTGGGAGTAGAACTGCCAGGCAGCTGTGTATGCTCTCCAAACTGTGGAACAAGCAATAAAAAGAAAAAAGCAAGAAGAAAATTGCCAACTTCTTGCAACATGGAGCCATTACTTTAAGAGCCAAACTGGTCATTTTTCCACCCAGCCAGCCCCGAGGCTGGCATCTGACATCAGTGTGGAGAATGACATCACAGAGTCTCCAATCACCTGCTTGACTGAGAGGCTTGCTCGAAAAATGCTGGAGAAGCAGAGAGGCAAGCAAAGAGCAAGAACTAATGTTGTTCAAAAAAATCCTCACTTTTTATTAAAGAGACTACTATTTCAACCAAGTG
The DNA here is from genome assembly GCA_006410635.1 of Cephalophus harveyi. NCBI lineage: Eukaryota > Metazoa > Chordata > Mammalia > Artiodactyla > Bovidae > Cephalophus > Cephalophus harveyi. The sequence goes on along the minus strand of SJYT01038658.1, from coordinate 63,511 downwards.
AATAAAGCCTAGTCCCGCAGAACAATATGCAAAGTTTTCATTTTGGAGTTTACATTTCTGAAGGGAAAAGTAAGACTGGCAAATGTGACTTTAGGTCTACCAGCTAAAATTCCTAATTTATAAGCAAAATGAACTGACTTTGGCTGGTGTTATTACCTGAATGTTTGTGACCCTCTAAAATTCATATGGTGAAGTCGATAACCCTCAGTGTGGCTGTATATGAAGTAAAGAAGTAATTGAGTTCAAGAGGTTCATAAAGGTGAAACTCTAATCTCATAGGATTAGTGTCCTTACAAGAGACACCAGAAATCAAACCCACTCTCTCCCATCGTGTGTGTACAGAAAGATCACATGAGGTGCAAGATAGGAAGAAAATCCTCACCAGAAACCAAACTCTGCCAAAACCATGATCTTGAACTCACAGTCTCCAGAACTGTGAGAAAATAAGTTCCAACTGTATAAGCCATGCAGTCTGCAGTATTTTGTTATGGTAGCCCAAGCAGACTAACACAGTGGTTAACTCCAGCCAAAAGAAATGAAGGATTCACAGAACTGTCTACAGGCTGAAAAACAAGCCTGGAAAGAGGCACGACCCAGAAAAGAACCAGGAGCTGAGCCGTTATCAGGGCACCTTATCAGGGCACGACCGCTGTGATAAGGAAATTCCAACTGTTTCTCTCAATTTTCCATCACTCACTTAAATTCCGAGTCCCAGGAGGATGTGACTGATTATACGAGCCTAGGGTGTGTTATCCTGGCTCTGCCAGGATATGGAGAAAAAGAAGCTTGCCCTTTCATAACAGCTTGCTACTGTGGATTATCCCAAGATATCACAGTGGGGAACGGTCTTGATTCAAAAGAAAGTCAAGATGTCTCCAGAAAGGGAGAATAGATGTTAGACTAAAATTTTTTACTATCCACTGCCCTAGCTATCATTACAAATTCCTGGTGGGCTCACCCTTCTCCTGGCATGCACATCACACATATGTGGGGTGGATTTCTGTGCCCTAGATTCAGAAATAACGTATCCTAGAGGAGGGCAATAATGTATCCTGTCCACAGGGCAGGACTTCTCTGACCTCCAGGTCTATACACTGCCTGTCCCTGTAGTTAACTTCTGGAAGAGTCAAGACTACATGGTACTTGGAGTTCTTTGATCAAAATGCCAAAGCTAAACAGAAATGCAGGAGATTGGGGTTCAATGCCTGGGTGGGGAAGATCCCCTGGAGAAGGAAATGGCAACCCACTCCAGTATGCTTGCCTAGAAAATTCCACAGACAGAGGAGCCTGACGGGCTACAGTCCATGGAGTCACAAAGACTCAGAAACGGCTGAGCAACTGAGCAAACACTGTCGAGTACTATCATACACTCAGCGGTTCCACGGTTTCAGCTCGGAACACCTTCTGACTGCACAATTACAATGTGTATTGAACAATTACCATGTCTCCCAGTTTTTGCTTTGAGTTTTACCCATACTGACTTATTTTTCTCCCCACCGAAAGAGAGCCAGAAAAAGATACAGAGAGACAGTTTGACTAAAGAGGTCTGTAGCTAGACAGAGACAGACGACAAGAGACTGAAGGCGACCAAGAGGAAAGGGCTGGAAAGAGAGGCCAAGGAGATGGGTGAAGGTCAGACAAATGGGAGAGGACAAAAGTGGGTGAGACGGGTGTCGTAAAAACTCACCCCGAATGTTATGAAAGTGTAAATGCTTCTAGAAGACAGTTCTGTAGATTTAAATTCTCAGACACCAGATCCTGAGCCTCAGAGTTCAGAGGGTGATTGGGCAACCGTTTCCCCAGCTCTGCTCCCATCCTCTCAGCACCCCCCAGGGCCACTTAGCCAAAGGAATGATCGAGTGGAAAGGAGACAGAAGCCCAGGGCTCTACTAAAGACGCCTTACACTGGACAGCAAAACATGCGACGGCCAGAACTTGATTTTCTGCAGTAAAAGGACTGGAGCGTCCAGTGCTGATACTCTGCTGACTGAGTTTCTCAGAAACACTTTGCTTCAGGGTACTTCTCCTAGGTGCTCTGTGCTGTTTTCCAGAATCTTTCTGCCTCGATCATAGTTTATTCTTTAAATTGTCCATAAAGTCAAAAGGTCAACAGTGAGGAAGAAAAAAGGTAATAAAGTAATCAGAGTTCCTATCTTCTACTACCCTGAAAAACTGCAAAACTACACAAACGACATAAATACAAAGCCACCAGCGTGTAAACAAGCAACATATGAACAAGTAGGAAATTAGTACGAATTAACTGCGCCAATGCCAACATCCAGGAAAAGCCCTGGATTAAGTTCTTAACTCTGCCACTTGACTTCAGACTAGTAATGACTTTTCTGGGCCTTAATTTTCTCATCCATTCAGTGAGGCCTAGATTAAATGACCTACAAGGTGACTTGTCCCTCAAGGAGGATGTGTTCAGTGTTCTTAACGTGCTGAGTGAACCGAATGGTGTGGAATCAGTCAGGGACATTTTCTTGAAAGAGGGGATGTTTTCTACCTGTTTTCAGAACCTCCCCAAGTTTCATTAGTCAAGTTCAATAAAGTCTTCTATGCCCACTTAGAAGGCTTTCCCAGATGGCACAGTGGTAAAGAATCCACCTGCGAATGCAGGAGACATAAGAGGTGCGAGTTCGATCCCTGGGTCAGGAAGATCCCCTGGGAGAGGAAATGGCAACCCACTCTAGTATTCTAGCCTGAAAAATTCCAGACAGCGGAGCCTGGTGACTACAGTCCATGGAGCTGTGAAGAGACACAGCTGAGCACACCCCCACCTGCTGCTGCTGCTGCTGCTAAGTCACTTCAGTCGTGTCCGGCTCTGTGCAACCCCACAGACGGCAGCCCACCAGGCTCCCCCGTCCCTGGGATTCTCCAGGCAAGAACACTGGAGTGGGTTGCCATCCCACCTAGAGGCCACATTTAATTCTTTTATCTCAATCCAGAACTTACCTGATTTGATTCTTTTGTCACCTTTGCTAACCAGTTTGCCTTTCTTCAAATGTCTTCCTCCTGATGTCCCCAGGGCTTCCCTCATAGCTCCGTTGGTAAAGAATCCGCCTGCAATGCAGGAGATCCCAGTTCAATTCCTGGGTCAGGAAGATCCCCTGGAGAAGGGAACGGCTACCCACTCCAGTATTCTGGTCTGGAGAATTCCATGGACTGTATAGTCCATGGTGTCGCAAAGAGTCGGACACAACAGAGAGACCTTTCACTTTCACTTTGACGTCCCCAAGACTCTCCCCTTCTGGTCCCCGTCACGCTCTCTGACTCTCCTTCTGCTACAGTCCTCTCTGGCTTCTCTTCCACCCACCCTCCACTTAATACGAATGACTCCCTGAGCTCGGTGCTTGACTTTTCTCTTCTTCTACGTGTTCTCTCTGGACAACTGATTTCGTATCTATGGTTACAGATACCAACTGTACGGTTCCTTGTATTTATGTCTAATGGAGGTTCCTTTCCCAAGTCCCAGATCCATATATCAACCACTATCTAGTAAGATAATATATTCCCAAATGCCTCAATTCATAACAGATTCAAAACTGGAACTCACTACACCCCCATCCACAACCTTGCCCTTCCCCTAGCTCAGTGAATGGCAGCAGCATCTACACAGGCCCCTTGGAGTTATCAAAGCCTCCCCCTCGCATAATTGGTCAAGTCCTGTCATCCACCTCCAACACGTCTCCTGAGTCCAGCCCCTCGTCTTCATCCCCAAGGTCATAGCCCAGCATTAGGCACTCAGTCTTTCCCCCACTTCTTCCCCTCCCTCTTCTCTCTCCTGATCACCCTAAATTCTTGCTCATCCAAACCAAAGACACCAGAGTAACATTTCTAATATAATCATGATCCCCTCACCCACCCTTCTTCATAGGTTGTCAAACACTGACGAAATAAAATCTGAACTCACTCTCAGGCAAACTCCATGCACAACATTCATAACGTATTAGCCCATTGTCTCTGCCTCCATGATAGCTAGCTATAGTGCATCGTGTTGTGTTTGACTGTGCCCCTTTCATCTTTATCCGGCTGGTGCTCAACACAACGCCTGAACTTAGGGGCTAAGAAACCACTGATTACCTCAGTAAATGAATGAACCAATATCTCAAATTATCAAAATTTCCTCTTTATAGAGTATTTATTATTTTTATTGTCCATGCCTTTAATGAGACCATACTAAAATAACAAAAATAAAGTCAGATAAAAGTTTTATTTTACCTTAGCGTTTTAAATCAGTAAGACCTTAAGTGAGCATCTAACTCTGTGGTGCTCAACCCTGGGGGCACATTAGAATCACCTGAAGAGATTTTTTTTTTTTTAATGGCTTCAACCCAAACTCATGAAATCAGAATGTGGGGACTCAGAAAGAATGTGGGGACTCTGAGTAGGCATTGTGTTTACCGTAGCTATTTGATGCTTTCTTTGGAAAAAGAACAAAAATGAGCCAACTTTCATGAAAGAGCTTCACATCACACTTGATGCAGAAAATTTTACATGTGGTACCTGATGTGAAAGTGAAAGTCGCTCAGTCCTGTTCGACTCTTTGCGACCCCATAGACTACACAGTCCATGGAATTCTCCAGGCCACAACACTGGAGTGGGTACCTTTCCCTTCTCCAGGGGATCTTCCCAACCCAGGGATCATACCCAGGTCTCCCTCATTGCAGGGAGATTCTTTACCAGCTGAGCCCCAGGGGAAGCCCTGTGGTAGCTGACATACTCATTAAAATAGACCATGAAGTGGAATATTCTTTTCATTACGAGGCACCTGAAACTCAAAGATAGTTAGTTGACTAGGTTACCCAGTTGGAATATGGTGGGTGTAGAATTCAAATCCAGAGCTGTCTGATACCAAATAACACGGGCTTTCCTCTGTCTGATAAGCCTCTGTGTAGGCGCTAAGAAACAGAACAGGGCAGGGAGGAAACAAATAGCCTTGTTGGCATTGGATTTGAGTGTGGGAATATCCCACAGTTACCGCGACTCAAGTGTGTAAGAACCAACTGTCCATCTAGACACACTGGTTGGAGTTTTTTTTAAAATGTGACCATTTAGGCAAACACGTAAGTAATCATTGTTCTGTTGCAGAAACCAGTACTCGAGAAACCAAGCACCACACTCGGGTTTATTGCGCCAGCGGGCCCAGAAGAGTTAACACTCCAAGCTCTAAAACCCCAACAGAGGGGTTACAGAGTTTTTATACATGGACAGGAATAATTAACTGGGTTTGCGGGTTTGCAGGGGCTAGGGCGATTGCAAAGAGCGGGACAAGAGTGAGTAAGATAAGCTCCACTTCCTAGTATTGTGAGTCCCCACTTTCTGAGACCTCCATGATCTGACTTTGCAAGGAACAAGCTGAGTTACAGAGGCAGGAGGAGAAGGAAGTAAAAGTTTTCCTCTTCATTCCCCCCTCTTGATGCTTCTATCACTCGTTGTAGAAAGCACCATCTCGTGTTTTGGTAGGACATTCAGAGCTCCCCATTATTTAGGAGGCTTTATTGAGCTATTACCATTTGTAACTTTATGGATTCAATCCAAGAGGTTATGATCTGGGTAACTGCATTGAAATACAAGGGCCAATACAAGAGCCCCACGAAGAGCATGAAGAGAGGACCTGTCAAGGGAGAAGCCACATTGCCCAGCTCTAGACACTGTTCCAGCTGCCCCAGAAATTAGCTCATCCCTCTCTCCTTTTTATGATTCGTTCCCTTAGCTGTTGGGCCATGTCCCTGACTATCTCTGATTGGTTTACATGAAAGCAGCATTTTTCATTCAAGGAGAGGCAGAGTCCTCCCTTTTCCTTCCCTATCAGTAGGTCTCAGTTCAGTTCAGTCGCTCAGTCGTGGCCGACTCCTTGCGACCCCATGAATCGCAGCACGCCAGGCCTCCCTGTTCATTACCATCTCTCGGAGTTCACTCAGACTCACGTCCATCGAGTCCGTGATGCCATCCAGCCATCTCATCCTCGGTCGTCCCCTTCTCCTCCTGCCCCCAATCCCTCCCAGCATCAGAGTCTTTTCCAATGAGTCAACTCTTCGCATGAGGTGCCCAAAGTACTGGAGTTTCAGCCTCAGCATCATTCCTTCCAAAGAAATCCCAGGGTTGATCTCCTTTAGAATGGACTGGTTGGATCTCCTTGCAGTCCAAGGGACTCTCAAGAGTCTTCTCCAACACCACAGTTCAAAAGCATCAATTCTTCGGGTCCAACTCTCACATCCATACATGACCACAGGAAAAACCATAGCCTTGACTAGACGGACCTTAGTCAGCAAAGTAATGTCTCTGCTTTTGAAAATGCTATCTAGGTTGGACATAGCTTTTCTTCCAAGCAATAAGCGTCTTCTAATTTCATGGCTGCAGTCACCGTCTGCAGTGATTTTGGAGCCCAAAAAAATAAAGTCTGACACTGTTTCCACTGTTTCCCCATCTATTTCCCATGAAGTAATGGGACCAGATGCCATGATCTTCGTTTTCTGAATGTCGAGCTTTAGCCAACTTTTTCACTCTCCTCTTTCACTTTCATCAAGAGGCTTTTTAGCTCCTCTTCACTTTCTGCCATAAGGGTGGTGTCATCTGCATATCTGAGGTTATTGAGATTTCTCCCGGCAATCTTGATTCCAGCTTGTGTTTCTTCCAGTCCAGCGTTTCTCATGATGTACTCTGCATAGAAGTTAAATAAGCAGGGTGACAATATATAGCCTTGACGTACTCCTTT
>SJYT01038658.1:30069-56445 GCA_006410635.1 Cephalophus harveyi | reverse complement strand
ATAAAGCAGAAGTAGATGTTTTTCTGGAACTCTCTTGCTTTTTCCATGATCCAGCGGATGTTGGCAATTTGATCTCTGGTTCCTCTGCCTTTTCTAAAGCCAGCTTGAACATCAGGGAGTTCACGGTTCACGTATTGCTGAAGCCTGGCTTGGAGGATTTTGAGCATTACTTTACTAGCATGTGAGATGAGTGCAATTGTGCGGTAGTTGGAGCATTCTTTTGCATTGCCTTTCTTTGGAATTGGAATGAAAACTGACCTTTTCCAGTTCTGTGGCCACTGCTGAGTTTTCCAAATTTGCTGGCAGATTGAGTGCAGCACTTTCACAGCATCATCTTTCAGGATTTGAAACAGCTCCACTGGAATTCCATCACCTCCACTAGCTTTGTTCGAAGTGATGCTTTCTAAGGCCCACTTAACTTCACATTCCAAGATGTCTGGCTCTAGGTTAGTGATCACATCATCATGATTATCTGGGTCGTGAACTTTTTTGTACAGGTCTTCTGTGTATTCTTGCCACCTCTTCTTAATATCTTCTGCTTCTGTTAGTTCCATACCATTTCTGTCCTTTATTGAGCCCATCCTTGCATGAAATGTTCCCTTGGTATCTCTGATTTTCCCCTCGTCCAAGGTAAGGAGCAGCGGTTGTGCTTTGCTGAGGCAGCCGTGAAAAGATACCCCACACCCAAGGTAAGAGAAACCCAAGTAAGATGATAGGTGGTGCAAGAGGGCATCAGAGCGCAGACATACTGAAACCATACTCACAGAAAACTAGTCAATCTGACCATACAATAACTCGAAAGTCGGCCACAAGACTGTGCCTTACTCTGGGGTTTTCTGTTTTCCTTAGCCTCTGTGCTGCAGGTAGGGCCTATTTCCTCCTTTCCTGCAGCTAGCTGGTCAGGGTTTAGTTAAGATGCTCTATCTCCTGCTTAAAAATGAAGAGTCAGGAACAGACTTGGGTTGAGTTCAAATCTCTCTCTGCTATTGTCTCTATCTACAAGTACCCTGGGAAAATTATTTAAGTTCACTGTGTCTCATTTGCTCCCTTTTTAACCAGGAGATTAAAATAATATACACAAATAATGTATAACATTGTTTTGATGATGGAATGAGTTATTACCTGCAAAACACTTGGAATAGTCATAGAATGTAGGAAGGGTCTACCACATGCTAGTCAGTCATTAGTGTTTTTGATACTTTAATCTTTTTTTTTTTTTCTTTCTGTCACTTCAATCTTAGTTGGCAGGAAGCCTTTGGTGATTCTTGTCCTACTCAGAAGGCATCCCGTTAAATAAACACATGTACACATCTTAAGATTTACATAGAGCTCTGCTCATGATTATGTTTACAAGATTCCTTACTACAGCTATGTGTGATGAATTGGTATTAGAGCCTCCATTTCAGAGACATGTGAACTATAGCACCAGAGAGGTAAAGCATATTGAGCAAGGTTGCCCAGTTGGTTACAAGAGCTTTTCTCATAGCTAACATTTTTAGACCCCTTGGGAAAGACTGTAGACTAATTAATGAAGAACCTAATTTGTAAATAATACTCTGAAAGAAAAGAGATCATTTGTTTGAGTGGAGTTCTTATGACCATTTTTTTGTAATTATTTTCTGATATTGTAGTGTCATTTGTACAATAAAAATTTTCAAGAAAGAATAGTGCTATTTTCCAATATGTATAATGACAATAAAGGAGCTCAGTTAATTCCTTCTTTTCCTATGTGTTTGTCTGTATGTTAGTCAGCTCAGAGTTGCCATAACAAAATACCATGGACTGTGTGGCTTAAACAATATACATTTATTTCCTACGAGTCTGGAGGCTGGGAAGTCCAAGACCAAGTTACAGGCTGATTCAGTTCTTCAGTCAGGGCTCTATTCCTGGCTTGCAGATGGCCACCTTCTTGCTGTGTCCTTACATAGCAAAGTGAGGGAGAAACAGATCGTGCATGCTACAGAGAAGGCTCTGGTGTCTTTTCTTATAAGGGCACTGCTCCCTTTATGAAATTCCCACCCTCATTACATCATATAAACTTAATTACCTCCCATCCCCAAATACCATTGTATTAGGGGTATCAAATTCAACATATGAATTTGTTGAGGAGGAATATAATTCAATCTATAGGAGTTTGTTTGTTGGTGAGAACCTGCAGTAATTTGTGGTGGCTTTTTATAAAGCCAAAATATTGGATTTTTAAAGGATCCTATGTTTTTAAGTCCAAAAATACTGTATAAACATGAGCATCAATTCTACTGAGAGATGTGTAGTAAAAGCTAAGTTATTGAGGCATCTAAAAAGATTCATATTAAAGGCCAGGCATGTAAGATAGACACATTCCTCTTTTACAGTCATAGTAAAAGTTGACAGGTGCCTAGATGATATAAATCATGAGTTTCTCAAGACAGAGGGAATCTCTGTCTTTCTGAAAGCCAGTCAAGTACTAGATTCTAAAATTACTAACATGAAGATCAAGATTTCTTTGGGTTAATATTAGGCCTTCCTAAAGATGCTTCTATAGTGCGAATATGTTCCCTGGAGAGTAGCAGGTAGTGACTCCTGAGCACAGGAAATTTCTCCTTCATAAGAGAGAATCAGAGGATGACTTCCCTGGGGGTCCAGGGTTAAGACTGCCCCTTCCAATGCAAGGGATGTGGGTTCGATTCCTGGTCAGGGAGCTGAGCTCCCACAAGCCTCACAGCCAAAAACCAAAACATAAAACAGAAGCACTTTTGTAACAAAGTCAATGAAGACTTAAAAAATGGTCCACATTAAAAAAAAATCTTGAAAGAGAGAGTCATAGAGAATGGAACTAGGCAATGTGATGTAGTATTTTTAAGTTTGGAAATGGAGAAGAGAGGGCTCAGGGCATGACCCTGGGTTGTCCCTTTAGAATCCCGTGGCAGGCCAGGAATAGGATGGACAGAATGAGACCCTTGAGGTGCAGGATGGTGCCTAAAAGATAAAAAGGGCCCCTTATTGGTATTTTTGGTTTATTAATGTTTCACTGGATGACCACCAGTAAACTATCATAATAGCCAAACTCCACAACTATTGCTGTTTTTTTTCAAATAAGCAAAAAAATTGGAGATGTAGAGCTATAGTTCTCTTTGACAGGCAGTTAAGAATGTGACAATCAGATGAGAAAAGGCCTTAAAACTGAGAAGTATACACTTTTCTTGAAGGAAATCTTTGGGTTTATGTTCACTTTAAATGCTGAGAAGCTTAAATGACATTGTATAACAATGAGTGTATCTCTATAAATCTTGAGTTTCCAACAAAAGATAAGGCCGAATTAACTGCAAATTAGTTAATTTCCAAATAATAATTCATATTTTAAAGTGGGCTTAACATATGGGAAAATATGAAAAGTGAAATGCTTTATATCCAATTTTATTACTGTAAAGTTGCTTAATAATTAGAATTTCACCAGAAGTTATGTTGTAGCTTTTGCAAACTGGGACCTGAAATAGTAAATAACAGCTGTAAGGATTCTGGTAACTTCCTAAACTCTTAATTAGCTATTCATAAAATTATTTAGAATGTCATTTTTATTATGTCACCAAGTACTTAATATTTCAACATGGTTGTATCCCAATTAAAAATTTGAGTTTTCCAGTGAGAATCAGAGCAGCAAAAATACCTTTTCGGTTAATAACAGAATTACTCAATATCACAGATTGCGACCAGCTGAAAGTTCCTGTGAAGCAGGGTTTCTCAACCAGGGGATTATTGACATTTTGGAGTTTGTCAGTTTTTCGTTATGTGGGCTGTCCTATGATGGTAAGATTTTTAGCTGCATCTCCAGGCTCTTCCCACTAGATGACAGGAGCTCCGTCTTTTCAGCTGTGATAAGGAAAAATGTCTCCAGAGACTGCCAGCTGTCCCCCAGCCTGGGCCAGAGAAGAGGGAGATGGTCCCTTGTTGAAAAGCACTACTATAAGGGAATAAATACTCCTGGTTTTCACATGGGCGAATGGCTTAGCCTTTGGTGGTTGGCCCAAGAATACACTTAGGTTTTATGGCCCTGAGTCATGCTTCAAGTAGTGTTAATTCATCTGACTCATTCTGAACCTCGGCTAGTAGAGACCAGTGCCCAATTCTCCGGGTTACTGATTTTGATAACTGAGTGATTTGATGGTTCTATAATTTAGACTGTCTCTGTTGCTTGCTGTATCACAGTTTAAGGAAATTATAAATTTTAAATGACATTTTTTCTAAGCATCACAAGAGTAACAGTGACTGTATGTTTCTAACAAATACACAAAGATGTAATTTTAAAAGTGTTTGTGTTCATAGATCTTCTTGGCATTTGGGGCTAGAATCTTTCTGGACCTCTTTAATTGTCCAGCTTTCTTTCTTGATTCATTTACTCTATGAAATAAAAAATACACAGATCTTTCTAATTTTACTGAAGATGCATTACACTGAAGATGGTGTCTCATGGATCTGATGATGGATATCTGTCTGTGTTTGTGTGTCTTTCTCTCTCCCCCACACACAGTCACACATACAGATTTCCTGTGGTGATGGAAAGCAATAGTATGTAAAATTTGAAAGAAAAGTCTAAAGAAAAACCTTTGAAGGTTTTTTTTTTTAATGACAAGGGAAAGACAGTATGGAATTCTTTCTATATTAGCACTAGTCAGATGTGAGTATACACAAAATGGCCAAATCTAGGAATAAAGTGCTCCCCAAAATAAACTCTGCTGGAAGAGCATTACTCTTTAGTATTCACCATGTGTTTTTTTTTTTAATTGCCCAGTATAGTAGACTAAAACTTTTCACTGTAAGGTTTTAATATGTTGTGTTTTAATGTTAGTAATAAATGAAGACTATACAGGTGGTGTTGATTTGCTTAAAGATAATTATTTTAAAAATATAATCTGTCACCAGTGAAAGAGCATGTGAGATTCTTTAAGGTCTTTAGTGTAACTACTTACAGAGCACCAGTGGTGGAGGAGTGGAAGGCAAGGCTGGGGAAGGAGTTTATTTTAACTCTTTGTATTGGGATATAGCTGATTAACAAACAGTGTTGTGACACTTTCAGGTGGACAACAAAGGGACTCAGCCATATATATATACATGTATCCACTCTCCCTTAAACTCCCCTCCCATCCAGGCTACCACATAACATTGAACAGAGTTCCATGTGCTGTACAGTAGGTGTTGGTTATCCACTTAAAATATAGCAATGTGTACATGTCCATCCCAGACTCCCTAACTGTCCGTTCTCCCCATTTCCCCCACTGTGAACCATAAATTCACTCTGTTTGTTTCTCTTTTGCCAGTAAGTTCACTTGTAAAATTTATTTTTAGACTCCACATATAAGGAATGTCATAGGATATTTCTTCTCTGATTTACTTCACTCAGTATGACAATCTCTCCATCCATGTTGCTGTAAATGACATTATTTCTTTTTAATAGCTGAGTAATATTCCATTGTATATATGTACCACATCTTCTTAATCCATTCCTCTGCCAATGGACATTTAGTTTATTTTCATTTCTTGAGTATTATAAAGAGTGCTGCAGTCAACACTGGGGTGCATGTATCCATTCATTTTATTCTGGGTTATAAACCCAGGAGTGGGATTGCAGAGTCATATGGTAGCTCTGTTTTTAGTTTAGGAACCTCCATACTGTTCTCCATAGTGGCTGTACCAACATATTCCCACCAACTGTGTACGTGGTTCCCTTCCCTCCATACCCTTTTTTTTTTTTTTTTGATAATAACCATTCTAGCTGGTGTGAGGTGATATCTCATTATAGTTTTGATTTGCATTTCTCTAATAATTAGCGATGTTGAACATCTTTTCGTGTGCCTGTTGGCCATTTGTTTGTCTTTTTTGCAGAAATGTTCATTTAGGTCTTTTGCCATTTTTTGAGTGAGTTGTTTGATTTGATGCTTGTAAGTGTCATGAGCTGTTGTAAATTTTGTAGATTTTGTATTGGACACTAATCCCTTGTCAGTCATATCGTTTGTGTATATTTTCTCCCAATCTGTGGGTTGTCTTTTTGTTTTGTTTATTGTTCCCTTTGCTATGCAAAAGCTTTTGAGTTTAAGTAGGTCTTATTTGTTTACTTTTGTTTCTATTTCCATTATTCTGGTAGAGAAAAAAATATTTCTGTGATTTATATCTGAGAGTGTTCTGCCTATGTTTTTCTCTTTGAGTTTTATAATATCCGGTTTCCTATTTAGGTCCTTAATCCAGTTTGAGCTTATTTTTGTGTTTGGAGTTAAAGAATGATCTAATCTCATTTTTTTACATGTTGTTCAGTGACTCATTTATCCAACTCTTGGACCCATAGACTGCAGCACACCAAGCTTCCCTGTCCTACACTATCTCCCAGAGTTTGTTCAAACTAACGTCCATTGAGTCAATAATGCCATCCAACCATCTCATCCTCTGTCACCCCCTTTTCCTCCTGCCCTCAATCTTTCCCAGCATCGGGGTCTTTTCCAATGAGCTGGCTCTTTGCATCAGGTGGTCAAAGTATTTACATATAGCTGTCCAGTTTTCACAGCATCATTTTTTGAAGAGACTGTCTTTCCAACATCGTGTAGTCTTGCCTCCTTTGTCACACATTAATTGACCATAGATGCATGGGTTTATTTCTGGATTTTCTATCCTGTTGCATTGGTTTATATTTCTATTTTGTGCCAGTACCGTACTGTTTTGATGACTATAGCTTTGTAGTATAGTCTGAAGTAAGGGAACTTGATTTTTCCATTTTTCTTTCTTAAGATTACTTTGGCTATTTGGAGTCTTTTGAGCCTTCACACAAATTTTGAGATTTTTGTTTGTTTGTTTCAGTTCTTTGGAAAATGTCATTGGTAATTTGATAGGGATTACATTGAATCTATAGATTCCCTTGGGTAGTATAGTCATTTTGACAATATTGATTCTTCCAATCCATAAACATGGTATATCTTTCCATCTGCTATGTCTTCTTTGGTTTCTTTCATCAGCATCTTACAGTTTTCTGAGTACAGATCTTTTGCCTCCTTAGGTAGGTTTATTTCTGAGTATCTTATTCTTCTTGATACAATGGTAAATGGAATTGTTTCTTGAATTTCTCTTTGAGGTTTTTCATTGTTAGTCTATAGCAATCAACAGATTTCTGGGTATTAATTTTGTAAACTGCAACTTTACCAAATTCATTGAGTTCTAGTAGTTTTCTGGTAGCATCTTTAGGATCTTCTATGTAAGGTATTATGTCATCTGCAAACAATGACAGTTTAACTTCTTTTCTAATTTAGATTCTCTTTACTTCTTTTCTTCTCTGATTGCTGTAACTAGGACTCCCAAAACTATGTTGAATGAAAGTGGTGAGAGTGGACGTCCTTGTCTTATTCCTGTTCTTTAGAGGGAATGCTTTCAGCTTTTCACCACTGAGTATGATGCTAGTTATAGGTGTGTCATGTATGGCCTTTATTATGTTGAGATATGATCACTCTGTGCCCAGTTTCTGGAGAGTTTATATCATAAGCGGGTGCTGAATTTTGTCAGAAGCTTTTTCTGCTTCTGTTGAGATTATCACATTGTTTTTATGCTTCAATTTGTTAATATGGTCTATCACACTGACTGATTTTCAGATATTGAAAAGTTCTTGCATCCCTAGGATGAATCCCACTTGATCATGGTGTATGATCTTTTTAATGTATTGTTGAATTCAGATTGCTAATATTTTGTTGAGGACTTTTGCATCTATATTCACCAGTGATATTGGCCTGAAACAGAATTATTTGAGAGCCTTCAATGACATACCTTGTGATGAGGTATTCTTACTATGCACTGTATCTTTCTAATTTATTTTGGTCATTGCTCATAAAACTGACTGTGCAGTGGTTTTCACATTAAAATTACCTCCACACACTTCTGAACACTTTCTTCTTACTATATCCCTTATTTGTGAATATAAACTCCCATAGAGAGATTAAGTTACTTATGTAAAGATAGGATTTGAACACAAGTTCTCTTGACCACAAATGCCCACTACCTTTGTTTTCTCTCATCATTTATTTTGAAGAACTGTTCACCCATTTGGAACCAGGAAAAGGAGATGTCTCATTTTTTTTCTCAGCATGCCAGTCAGGCATCCATGTTTAGGAAGTTTTCTCTGAGGCTTATCATAACCAAACTTTTAGCCTTTGTTTAGGAAATAAGATTAATATTGTGCAGCTGAAATTCTATTTTAATATATTAAAAAGGAAAATAAAAGCCACACAAAAAGAAAATTAATGAGAGGACTACATATTATATTTTAAAGCTCATTAATGCATAGTAATTAGTTACACTAATTAAAACAGTTTATTATTTATGAATGAAGATCAGTGGAAACAAATAGAAACTCCAGAAATAATTCTAAAGATATCAGAATTTAGTATATGTTAAAGGAAGTACTTCAAATCAAGGTGAAAAGATTAAATTTAATAAGTATTAGGAAAACTGGATATTCATCAAAGAAAGTGAAGAGCGAGATGTGAAGGATATTAAGAGGTACAAACTACTAGATTTGAAATAAGATGGAAGGATGTATTATACAGCACAGGGAGTATACTTAATATTTTAACAGTGTACTAAGAGTTCTATCAGATGAAAAACCTTAAAGAGAAGTCATCTTGTCTGGAGTTTATCCTTGTGTCTCGTCTCTATCAAGTTTGTATCTCTTTGCTTAGGGATCTCTCTCAGGTGTATTTATGTTACTTCTAATACATAGAAAGAGATGACTATTGCAATTGCCCTAGTGCTCTGGAGGCTGTCTCTTATACACATCTCTGTGTTGTACAGCTGAAACTAATATAATATTGTAAATCAACTATCCTTGACTAAAAAATAATAAACCATAAAAGTGTTTGAAGAAACCATAAAAGAATTGCTTTATAATTTTCATTGAGGAAAAACCTTCCTGGCATTATAACCCAGATGCCCTAAAAATATATATTTTGACAAATTAGCTACCAAACACAAACACACACAATTGCACAAATCATTCATAGAAAAATACACTATGAAAAAATAAAATCACAGGAAAAACTGGTAAAATATGTTTACAACTAATACTAGAAAAAAAGGCTAATTTCTTGATTAAAAATAAGAGTTATTATATTGATAAGAAAAAGACCAACAAACAATGGAGAAAAAGACATATTTTATAGAAAATAAAATGGATGTGGCTAACAAGCATGCAGAAACTTGCCCAACCTCACTTATAAGAGAATTGCAATTTAAAAATATACTGGAAATACTATTTTGCTCTTTGGAAAATATTTTAAAGCATGTTTGATCATGAATTGGTTTTTTTCCAGGATGTGGGAAAATATGAACTCTCATGGAAATGTAACTTGTTACAACCTCAGTGGAAAGTCATTAGGCAATATCTAAGAAAATCACAAACACATGTGTCCTTTGACCCAGAATTGCACTTCTGAAAAATATTAAGCATATAAACTTTGTGTATGCAAAGTGACTTGGGTACATGGTTATTTATTATAGTTTTGTATGTCAAAGCCAAAAATGCATCAGGATGGAAATGATTAAATATACTCAGTGTTATCTGCTGCCATAGGAAAGAATAAGAAAGTTTTTATGTAGTGACATAAATTCATTTTCATGATTTAGTGATGAAAGTGTGTGTGTATACATACATATACACTCGTCTATACATTTATTCACATACTGTACACACAAACGGAGAAGGCAATGGCACTCCACTCCAGTACTCTTGCCTAGAGAATCCCAGGGACAGAGGAGCCTGGGCTGCCATCTATGGGGTCGCACAGAGTCGGACATGACTGAAGCGACTTAGCAGCAGCAGTACACACAAAATTACTCTAGAACTATGTGTGGACAAATGATTCATAGTTGTTGCCTCTGTAAAAACTGGGTACTCAAGGGCTGGTGTGGTGGGGTGATTTTTAAAAAATATAAACCCTATGGGATTTTGTGCCATGTGAATGCATTGACTTTTAAAAAGTCAATTCTGAATTAAAAAAAATAATAATTTGAAACTGAGCCTCAGAAGACGTGTAAGTTCTTCAGAATCCACCATTGTTGAGGTGACTGCACAAGCTCAGTCTACTTGCTTCAGTTCAGTTCAGTCACTCAGTCGCATCCAACTCTTTGCAACCCCATGGACTGCAGCATGCCAGGCTTCCCTGTTCATTACCAACTCCTGGAGCTTGCTCAAACTCATGTCCATTGAGTCAATGATGCCATCCAACCATCTCATCCTCTGTCTACTTGGTGTAAGAGCTTTTTGCTAATCCGTCTAGCCATTATGAGCAATAAAAATCATGAAGTTACATTACTTGACTCTGTTTGATTTAGTGTATTCTTGAGCTTCTTCTTATACCACCAGTAACTCAAGTCCTTCTGAATCAATATTTCTGATTCAAATCCTTCTTGAAAAACTGTAATATTGACTCAATTATTTATTAGTACCACTATCTGGCTTTTTTGCCAGAGCATTATTGGCTATTGGTCAGTCTATATTTTGCGTAACCTTACGTCAGTGACTCATTCTCATGCAATCAGCTATGGCCAGGTTGTTAGTTAATTTCAGTCATATATGGTTGGAATCCTTTAGAGAGTGATTGCTAAGAATTCCATTTCTCCTGCCAACCATCATCCCATGTGTTTGCTTCCTTTGTAGCAAACCTTCTCAAACAAGCAAAGAAATGAACAAGCAAAACAATCTCTTGCTCAGTTTCTTTCTTTTCATTGTTGTTAAATCTGTTCTAGTCTCACTGCTTATCACCCAGTCACCACTGACCTTTACCAATTGCTAAATTCAAAGAAAACAATCAGTCATTTTATTAGACTTCTCAGCTGTCTTTATTGTCAGGCTAGGATTTGGAAATAGGGAAAGAAGAATGTCTATAGAGATTATACTTTATCTGTATTGCTTGAATATTTTAGGAGAATATATGTATACATTACTTGTAAGTTTTCTTTAACTTTAAAAACAAAATACTTTTTTAAAGTCTTACAATATTAATTTAGAGCATGGCTGCATGCAGGGATTTAATAAAATCCTGATTACTAGTCCCTCATTCTCAGTTTTACTCATGTGCTTTAATTCATTTTTATTCTGTCCCTGCTTTATTGCAGTGTGGCTGCCATTGACCCCAAAATTGTTATCTATTCTCAGCAGATCTGCTTTTCTCAACTAAGAGGTTCAAAAGAGTCCTGGAAATGCTGCTGCTGCTAAGTTGCTTCAGTCGTGTCTGACTCTGTGCGACCCCATAGGTGGCAGCCCACCAGACTCCCCCGTCCCTGGGATTCTCCAGGCAAGAACACTGGAGTGGGTTGCCATTTCCTTCTCCAATGCATGAAAGTGAAAAGTGAAAATGAAGTCGCTCAGTCATGTCCGACTCTTAGCCCCATGGACTGCAGCCTACCAGGCTCCTCCGTCCATGGGATTTTCCAGGCAAGAGTACTGGAGTGGGGTGCCATTGCCTTCTCCTCCTGGAAATGAGTCTCATGAATTATGATTGGATAGTATCCAAGCAGGAACTAATGACTTGAGTCAGGTGTGTTACTTTGATTGGTCAGGGCAGATCATATGCCTCAGTAATACCACATGAATTAGGAGAAACAGAGGAATAGTTTTCACGACAGGTCAGTATGCTGGCACTAGAAGAATGGTAGGATGTTTTAACTACTGCCAAACTTTAACTTCGGAGAAGGCAGTGGCGACCCACTCCAGTACTCTTGCCTGGAAAATCCCATGGGTGGAGGAGCCTGACCCTGGTGGTGCAGACCCCATGGAGGCTGCAGTCCATGGGGTCGCTAAGAGTTGGACAAGACTGAGCGACTTCACTTTCACTCTTCACTTTCAGGCATTGGAGAAGGACATGGCAACCCACTCCAATGATCTTGCCTGGAGAATCCCAGGGATGGGGGAGCCTGGTGGGCTGCCGTCTATGGGGTCGCACAGAATCGGACACGACTGAAGCGACTTAGCAGTAGCAGCAGCAGCAAACTTTATCTTATTTAACTTATTTTCCTTTAACTTATTCAAAGACTTACTAATGTGTGTGTTTTTCTGAACTTGTAAAATTCAGCTTAAATCAGTGTAAAAGCCTTCCATCTACATTTCTACCAACTGTTTGTAAATAAAGGTTACACTCTAAAGCTGTCCCCCACCTGTAAGAAACCTATCTATTTTTTCTTATATGATTCTTAAGTATCTTCTGACAATAAATTGGCAGTGAAATGTCTGATCCCTAAGGTATCACTGGGCCAGTGAGAAGAAGTGGAACAAGTTATCTACCAGCATTACTTTTTGGATAAAAATGTGAGATACTAATTTGACTTGTCTTAAAGAAAAAGTGTTTTAATTTTTACTTTCAAGTCAGATATGCCTAGATTTTAATCACTATGGATAAGAGAGTGATTTGGGTCATTCCTCTTAATTGGTGGAAGGTATTTTGACTATAAATCCCCAGCCTGTCTCACCCCAATAAACTCTACATCTGTTTATCTTAATTAAAATTGGAATAAGTGGTAAGGGATAAATGTGATGAGGAAGATAAACTGCTAGAAGCTGTTAACATTTATTATGATCATCCCTACATATTGGCCAACAGATATTTTTAGAAAAACATAGATTAATGAATACAGGATCAGGCTGCCATAATTTAATGAAACCTATCATTTTTCTTTCCCTGTTGGTTTTATGTCAATGTGGAGGGACTTGTTTGGCAGAAGCATCTATTTATCTCATGGAGTCAGCCAAAGTAATCTTGTGTGCAGCTTTTAGATAATTTCTGCAGTAAGTCAGGTAAATAAGGTTACCAAAAATTACACCAAAGACACAAATCTATGCTGAGCACCTCTTATGTTGTAGGCCTCTGGGATATAATAGTGGGACAAGAGAAAAACAGTCATGACCACAAGAAGTTTACAGTTTAGGACTACTGAAGAAATAAAATTAGGACAGAATGAAGCCAACTCAGAGGACTCTTCAGTCTTACTTCAGGAAATCATGGAAAAAATTCTTAGACAAATTGTCAATTTATATGATACACTTGCCTTTCCATCCTCAACAAGCACTGGTATGATTTTATATGAACAGAATTGCTGGTGATTTCCTAGTTCCAATAAATATGGAAGTCAAATTCCTAGGTGCTACAGGAGGTAGAAAAGGAGAAAGGATCCTCAGTCAGAGCCCAGTTAACCCTAGAGTCGGTCAGAAGGGATTCTTTTGCATCTGTGCACTTATACACCCACACACACACCCATACCCACACACACACACCCTAGATAACTTATTATAACCTCAGCCTTAGAAAGCCACAGGGTGCTAGTGAAAACAGAATAGAAAAATATTTGCTTCCTGTATAGGAATAAAATCCTTAAGTAACATTGGACTTCAGACTTCAGATCATACTATTGACATCCCCTACAACAAGCAAAGCCTAGATCTCCATTCTGTGGTTGGAAGTTGGAACATGAGGAATTTACAAATGGAATCACTATGTGGATGGAAGGGGTAAGACATACATTGGCGAAGAAACAATTCTTCCTTTTATTAGCTCATCTAAAACCTTTTAAAACTGAGACTTAGTGATTGGTAGTCTCTCCAAACAAACCAAAATAAAATTAAATTAAAACTTTGTATAAGGTACTGGGTGATGCACAAACTCCCTGATACTTCTCCAAAAGTCCAGTCTGAGAATCCTTGCTCTAGACCTGGGGTGCTCCTCCTTCCTGAAAGGCAGAAGAATAAGGACTGGGGAAAAGANTAGTCTCTCCAAACAAACCAAAATAAAATTAAATTAAAACTTTGTATAAGGTACTGGGTGATGCACAAACTCCCTGATACTTCTCCAAAAGTCCAGTCTGAGAATCCTTGCTCTAGACCTGGGGTGCTCCTCCTTCCTGAAAGGCAGAAGAATAAGGACTGGGGAAAAGAGTAGGTGAGGAAAGTAAATGGGATCAATGTTTAAACTCATATTTGTTTCAAAAATAACATAAGAATGGTGAAAAAACTTTTTCATATTAAAATACTAATTTTTAAAAAATAATCAGTCCGTTGGAATGTAACCAGCCTATTATAAAATTCACTCTTTTAGTATATACCATTTAGTGTTTTTTTTTTTAATGTATATTTAGGTGTACAAGCATCACTAGTATTTAAACTATTTCACCCTCAAAAGAAACCCTATGCCCCTCAGCAGTCACTCCCTATTTCACCTACCCCTTAATCTCAAAAATAAATATACCTACTTTCTGCCTGTTTATATTTATTCTTCTATGTATTTTTTGACATTTCATATAATGGAATAACAGAAGGCATGCGTTTTTGTGCCTGGCTTCTTTCACTTATTATTTTCCAGGTTCATGCATGCTATAGGATACAGCAGTACTTCATTCCTTTTTAAGGTAAAATCCACTACAGTTTTTCAGCTGATGGGCATTTGGGTGTTTTGACTTTTGGGTGATTATGAATAACACTACTTTGAATATGCATATAGACGTTTCTGTGTGAGTGCATGTTTCAGTCCCCTTAGGTGTACAGTTAGGAGTATGATTACTGGGTCATATCCTATCTGTATATTTACATTTTGAGAATATCAACCTGGGTCACCTGTGAGTTAGTCTCTATTAATTGTCTCTTACCTTGAGAATGGATCACGTTGTCCGCATTCTTTTGAATTACAATCTAATTCAAGTACTTTTGAATTACAACCTAAGGTATTTGTCACCCTTATAATATAGACGTAGAATACGCACTGTGTGGTTTCTGTGCTATAGGACCACAACATACTGGTGTATTGGGTTGAGGTCAGATTTTCATATACTTCTTTGAAGAGTATTATTTTTCAGTCAAGATTTGAATTCAGCAGGTTTTATTTGATTGGACTCAAATAGCAAAATCTAGCTCTTAAATGGCAGGTCACATCTCATTTAGATCCCATTCCTTTATCTGGATTCTATTCTGCATATGCGTAGATCAGGAATTAGCAAGACATTTAGGGAGTGTTTACATTGATTTGAAATTTACCTTTGGGCTTCTTTTTAAAAATTTGTATTGGAATATAGTTGATTTACAATGTGTTCGTTTCAGGTATATGGCAAAGTAAATCAGTTATATATGTAGTATAAAAAATTTTCTTTTCCCATATAGGTTATTACAGAATATGGAATAGAGAGTGAACATCCTGATCTTAGAGGAAATTCTTTCAGTTTTTCACCCACAGCCAGCTGTGGGTTTGTCATATATGGTCATTATTATGTTGATCTATTTTTTTTTTTTTTTTTAAACAGTGTACTAAGAGTTCTATCAGATGAAAAACCTTAAAGAGAAGTCATCTTGTCTGGAGTTTATCCTTGTGTCTCGTCTCTATCAAGTTTGTATCTCTTTGCTTAGGGATCTCTCTCAGGTGTATTTATGTTACTTCTAATACATAGAAAGAGATGACTATTGCAATTGCCCTAGTGCTCTGGAGGTTTTCTCTAAAACACTAGAGCACTTGGAATGTCTAACTTTCAAACATGTAAAATTGGAATTAGCTCATTTAATGTAACAGTAACACATTCTGAAGTGCTTTTTGCATTGTGACTTGCTTTCTAATAGATTTAGAGCTATAGCTTCTTTCCTTGAAACTTGTATGTTCAGTGTTCCTAGAGGCTCTGATTTTTTGATCAAGCCACTGCAAAGCAGATTTTCTTTTGAGTTTACCTTTCTCTAAAGTCTCTAAATGATCTTATTCATTGTCTGT
This sequence comes from Cephalophus harveyi, assembly GCA_006410635.1. NCBI lineage: Eukaryota > Metazoa > Chordata > Mammalia > Artiodactyla > Bovidae > Cephalophus > Cephalophus harveyi. The sequence goes on along the minus strand of SJYT01038658.1, from coordinate 40,705 downwards.
CTTTATTTTTAAGTTTGTTCTTTCTCAGCAGTTTCCCACACTTCTAGTACTTCTAGGTATTAGTATTGTGATTAATCCTAACAGTAAAGTTGTTCTAGATTACTTGTGCCCTGGGTACCACCACTGTCCTTGTGCCCCAGGTACAAGGACTGTCCTTAGACCAACTGGCCTAAGGATGTGCTGTCACGCCCTGAATCTACACTTATTTGTTCCAATCAGGTTATATTTCATTGGAGGGAGAGAAACAAATAAGTAGAAGGATCTTCCAGGGTCCCCTCAAGTAAATCTTATCTGCAGTTGGGAGAGGACATCGGTGGTTAGGACTAGAGGTTGGGTGCTGGTATATCAGGGAAAGGGTGAAGGTGTGCCTATGCAGTGATGGAAAAAGTGTTTATTCTCATTAGGTTGAGATTACAGAGGTGTATAAATTTGTTAAAAATCCACTGAATGTACACTTACAGATTGGTGAATTTTATTGTATATAAATTATACATTCAAAAAGTAGATTTAAGCAAAGATATCCAGAAATATTACAGGTCTTAAAGAGATTAAACTATTCCAACAAGCAGTTTGAGGATAAAAATCAATGAAGCAACTGTGTCTGCCACACAGCTCCAAAACAGTAGAAACTGACTTCTGCTGCAGGGACAGAGGTGTTGCCTAGATACAGCTGCAGAGCTGCTGAGACCTCTCAGGGCTGCCTGATGTTTGTTTGCTCTGAGTCTTGTTCTCCAGTCCCTTCTGCTCCATGAAGCTTGCCAGATCCACCACATCCTTCTAATACTTTCCATTTTAGAGTTTGCCTCTCTTATTCTCAACAGAAGCACCTGGATTCTCATAACAGTTTACCTTAAAGAAAACATTATTTAGAACCAAAGCTTCAGTAGTTAACAATGAATTGCCAGATTCCCTCAACTTGCACATTCATAAATACCAGCATTAATTTTTGTAAGAATTTCAGTTCTGTTTTGTGGTGTGGATAAAAAATTATTAAGTACCAATTCAGTTTTGATTTTAGTGCTCAGTGAAGTGTCTGGCAAATGGTAGGTGCTCAATATATTTTTGCAGACTCTATGAACAAGCCAAAAATATTCCTGATACAAGGGACATCAATAATCAATTAACAACGAAGGGACAATTTAAAATATTGGGGAAGAATTCTGGTGAATAACTTAATTTTTGAAAAAAATAAAAAAGGAAGAATTGTCAAATGAAGCCCAAAAGTAATAAAGCATTTGGACATTGTGTTTATGACTTGATTTCTTTGTTTAAACTGGGGGAAGCAGTGGCAATAGTCTTTGAATTCTTTTTCACCATCCCATTTTCTGCTTTCAAAAATTTAAGTGGCATTTCAAAATCTTCAATCTGTCATCACCGTCTTTTGTACCCTGTAGGTGTAAACAAAGCCAGTTTAGGAAGAAAACCATTATCCTCCTGAGGGTTTGGTTTTAACAAATGATAGATATAATTTTTTTTAATCATTGTCTCCTGCTCAGACTCTTGGCTCCAGACCCATGTGGTTATTCACCTTCAAACCTCCATTGCAGCACTGCTGACTCTGGATTCAAACTGTGCTGAGAAATAAGCTGCTTTGACACTTAGAGGCCTAAGGCTTCTTTTCTCTTTTCAAAAATTATGTAAGTTAGCTACAAGCGGTTTTGTCTGCTCATATGGTTTCAAAGCAGATGGTGAATTCTCACCTCAGCTGGATGGAAAGGCCCTCAAAGCATTTAGCAGTGCTTACCAGTTGAATCTTAACTGCTTGTGCTTGGGAGCCTTTGAGAACATATGATCAACAATCATGGATATCAAAACCTAGTGGACAGTATCAGCTTCAAAACCAAAGCAAACCATTAACTCAGTTCCTGATTTAAAGTCACGCTACTTATCCTAGGCAGATGTAATGAAAGCTCATTTAACTGAAATTTACCAACCAGGAGACCCCTGGGACTCCCTTTCCTTGCAATTATTTTGCATTTCCTTTGCAGGCTGTGGTAGTATGATTTCACTCTGATTGTGTTCACCAAGGTTATCTCACCTTTAGCTTTCTTATTGCTTATATTCGATTAGAAATTAATTTAGTGTAGGAGTGTAGCTTGGAGAAGGCGATGGCAACCCACTCCAGTACTCTTGCCTGGAAAATCCCATGGATGGAGGGGCCTGGTGGGCTGCAGTCCATGGGGTCGCTAAGAGTTGGACACGACTGAGAGATTTCATTTTCACTTCTCACTTTCATGCATTGGAGAAGGAAATGGCAACCCACTCCAGTGTTCTTGCCTGGAGAATCCCAGGGACGGGGGAGCCTGGTGGGCTGCCGTCCATGGGGTCGCACAGAGTCGGGCTCGACTGAAGCGACTTAGCAGCAGCAGCAGCAGCAGCAGGACTGTAGCTGTATGCACTTGATATCCTTTCACTTACAAGGTTTGTATTTTTATCCATGTCCTGACAGCGCCATTCCATAACTCTTTGGAGATAGGAACAGATTTTCTGTGCTGCAATGCAATCTAGAGGGTGTGACTATTTCTATAATAAATATATACCTGATGTACACCATATTATTTGCACAGTGTTCTTAGTGAGCAAAAGAAAAATACATTGTAACTTCACCTCTTCCCTTATTCTTAATTATAACAGGCGCTGCTGCTGCTGCTGCTGCTGCTAAAGTCGCTTCAGTTGTGTCCAACTCTGGGGCACTAATAGGGGTATATTATCAATCTAATCAGTCACCAATAAAGTAAGCAGTGTAATTTCTATTTAAGGTTTTATTTTGGCATTTTGGTACTTACTTGAAGCGAATCAGGACCACGTGGTGCCTGCATTGGTCTGTAGTCACACTGGTGATCTGTTGCATTTTTTTTTTTTTTAATAATGAGGACATGAATTCTTCTTAAATGAGAGGATGTTTATGTCTAGAGTTGGCAAAGCCCCATAGTTTGTGGCTTTAGAATGTTTCTAACAAGTTTATGTTTAAAGATTGTCTTCTAAGGACAATAGCAGAGTGGGTATAGAAGGATTATGCCGACAAGTTCAGGAAGTGCTATTAGAATGCTGTCTCTACCATGGTCGAACATCTGTCTTAACGTGCTATAGGTCTTTCACACAAAGCTGTATAGATGACCTCTTAAAGAATGATTTAAAAAATGAAAGATTAAATACTAAAAATCTATCACTATCAAAAGCAAAAGTTAATGAGGAAAATTGTATTCATTCCACAAATGGAAAATGTTCAGTTTTCCTCTCAATCAGCTTATCATTATTTGATACAGCTGCCCATTCTCGTTTTTAACATGAATTCTTCCCTTGGCCTCTTAGACACCATTATGCTGATTGAACGGTTACTTGTATAGTCTTCTGCACTTGTTTTTTCCTTTTCTTCTCAACTTCTACCAATTAAAATATCCAGGATTCGGCCCTTGGGTGTCTCTTTCCCGTCTATACTTACTCCCTTTGTGATCTCTATTTAAATATTCAGTTGTGAATTCCATATGTGTGTTGAAAACATTCAAATTTCTATTATGAACCTCTTTTATGACCTTCAGGCTTTTTTATTAAGTTTACTTACTAAAAACTTCTTCTTAGATATTCAATAGATATCTCATATTAAATCTTTCCCATAGTGAACTCATGATTACCACACTGACCTTGAGTCTGCTACTCTCTTAGACTCCCTAATCTCAATAAATGTCACATTACCATTTGCTTAGTTATTGAAACAAAGTTTTGAAATCACTCTTGACCTCTTTAATTTTAGAGCGTACGTTCAAATAATCAGTTAATCCTTGTTAGTTCTTTGGTTCCAGTTTTTCTTTTGAATTGAATGATTTTCTCATTTCCTTCAGTGTCAACACTCTAACTGAAACCACCATTATTTCCTACCCAGTTTACAATAGTCACACTACTTGCATTCTTGCGCACCAATTCTCCAGACAGCAGCCAGAGGAAATTTTAAATAATGCAAATCTGATCCTGTCATTTCACTACTCAAACACTAAAAAGTCTTCCAATATTTCTTAGAACAAAACTCAAATTCACAATGCTTTTAATACACATGCACACACACACACACTTCATTTCTTACAAACCCTCTTCTTTCTTCTTTCTTTATCTATGCTAGTCATGTGTCTCTCCTTGGACTTCAGAAAGTTTCCACCTGAGAGCCTTTATTTTCTCTGTTTCCTTTGTCTAGAATGTATCGCCTCACATATAATCATGGTCATTCCTCATTGCCTTGAGGTAGGTACTCAAGTATTCTTCTCCTCAGAAGAGTCTGCCTCGAAACTCTATTTGAAATAATCTACCACCCCATCACATTATCCCTCTCATTCCCTTATATTTCTTCTTAACAATAGTCATTTCCTAGTATATTTTTTTGTATATGTACATAGGCACATATTGTAGGTATTATGTCATTTATATATGTATTATTGGATTTCCTTGCTAGAATTTAACACCTTTGAAAGCAAGGACATTATCACCAGTGTTGTTTTAGTTGCTAACTTGTGTTCGAGTCTTTGGGCTTCCCTCATAGCTTGGTTGGTAAAGAATCTGCCTGCAATGCCGGAGACCCTGGTTTGGTTCCTGGGTCAGGAAGAACTCCTGGAGAAGGGATAGGCTACCCACTTCAGTATTCTTGGGCATCCCTGGTGGCTCAGCTGGTAAGGAATCTGCCCGCAATGTGGGAGACCTGAGTTTGATCCCTGGGTTGGGAAGATCCCCTGGAGAAGGGAAAGGCTACCCACTCCAGTGTTCTGGCCTGGAGAATTTCATGGACTGTATAGTCCATGGGGTCGCAAAGAGTCAGACACGACTGAGTGACCATCTTCTTTCGTGACTCCATGGACTCCCTGCCAGGCTCCTCTGTCCGTGGGATTTCCCAGGCAAAAATGTAGGAGTGGGTTGCCATTTCTCTCTCTAGGGGATCTTTCTGACCCAGTAATCAAACCTGTTTCTCCTGCATTGGCAGGCAGATTCTTTAGCATTGAGCCACCAGGAAAGTCCAAGGACATTATCGTTTCTGTTCATTTCTGTCCTCAGTACCAAGAATTGTGCCTGACCTATAGCAGATATTGAATAAGTAATCATTGAATGAATTAAATGCAAAAACATGCAGTTGAGACCATTACAGTTACTGTCTACTAGGCAGAGCCGTCAAGTGACCATGCAGAGGTACTTTTCATGCTGAGGAAAGTGCCCTCTGCCCTTTAGCAGAGTTTTCACATTGTTACCAACTGTTGAATCCACCTACCTGGAAGAGCATTGTCTAATGAAACTTCCTGTGATAATGTAAATGTTCTATACTACCAATTACAGTAGCCACTAGAGGCTTTTCCTAGTGGCTCAGGGAAAGAACCCACCTGCCAATGCAGGAGACATGGGTTTGATCCCTGGGTGGGGAAGATCCCCTGGAGAAGGAAATGGCAACCCACTCCAGTATTCTTGCCTGGGAAATCCCATGCACAGAGGAGCCTGGTGGCCTATAGTCCATCAACTATATAGCCTGGTAGGCTGTAGTCCACGGAGTTGCCAGAGTTAGTGACTAAACACCGTCACCAACAACAAAGCCACTGTTTTTGTGCTTGAAATATGGCTAGTACAGCTGAAGAAGTGAATTTTTAATTAATTTTAATTTTTCAAGTTTAAATAACCATATTTGACTACTAAATTGGATAGTGCAGGTCTAGATAATAGGAGGCAAGTGATTGCCTGCCTTAAACAACCTTGCTGCTGCTGCTGCTGCTAAGTCGCTTCAGTCGTGTCCGACTCTGTGCGACCCCATAGACGGCAGCCCACCAGGCTCCCCCATCCCTGGGATTCTCCAGGCAAGAACACTGGAGTGGGTTGCCATTTCCTTCTCCAATGCAAGAAAGGGAAAAGTGAAAGGGAAGTCGCTCAGTCGTGTCCGACTCTTAGCGACCCCATGGACTGCAGCCCACCAGGTTCTTCTGTCCATGGGATTTTCCAGGCAAGAATACTGGAGTGGGGTGCCATTGCCTTCTCCAAACAACCTTGAGCTAGGTCTTTTTCAGTAGATGCTAAATGAACCTAAATTTCCTGGTTCCGTTTTCCTATTCTTTGCAGCTTGTGTGTGTTTAGCTCATACTCTCAATACAAAAAGAGAAAATGGAAAATATCTCTTTTTAAATGTGCTCAGAGCAGAAGGCCAATTCCCCAGCATGAGAAAGATGCTGTTGGCAGAAGGCTTCCTTGCAAATGCGGATTAAGCAAGAAAACACAGGGCACAATTGCTTTTAGTGGAGCCAGCAGCAAAGCCATGGGTTTTTGTAGAGTCCCACTTAATTATACATTGCTTTCTTCCTCTACAGCCAGTGCTGATTTGAATCTGTGGATATGCCTGCATTTACTGAGCTGCCAGAAAAGGATATACAAAACTGAATATTTATTTAACATCTCCCTTATAACAGTACACGGTTTCCAAAATTTGACACAATATAATTTAAAATATATGACCCTTGCAGCTAGGGGCTAATAATTATATCACAAATAGTTCTACTCCATCCCCTGATAAAAAATAAATTAAAAAACAATCTTAAAAACATGTACAATGAATGGAAAAGGAGAAAACAATATCTGTATAAATCATTTCATGTAGAGTGAACACAGGAGAGAGAAAAGACACAAGCTTCTCTTTAAGTCCTCTTTTTCCATCCAACCTCCTACAGCCTGGTATGCCTTCTGAAGAAACAAATCAGAGGCTGTCCCAGAGTGGTAGAGTAAATTGTCAGATATCCTAACTGTTTCCTTTTAAATCAAGCTGATCTAGCATTTACCAGATGACTACTCTACATTAAGCAGTGTTTCTTACCTCAGCACTATTGACAGTTTGGAATGGATAATGTTTTGTGGTGAAGCGCTGTCTTGTGCATGGTAGGATGTCTAGCGGTAGCACTGGACTCTCCCTAACAGATGTGAAGAGCAGCCACCCTCTGACTTTCAGCATGATTACCAAAACTATCTCCAGATACTGCCAAATAACCCCACAGGTCAAAATCACCCCCAGTGGAGAGCCAGTGAGGAATAAAGTTAGGACATCAAAGCCTACTCTTTTCCTGTCTTTACCTGGATCTTGACCTTTTAAGCTTCATCTGTTCTCAACCCCATGTTATTCTCCTGGACCTGAAAACATCTTTTCTTTAATTGCTTGACCTTAGACTCGGTTTTGGACTTGCGTACTGATATTGCCTGCCTTAAACAACCTGAACTGATCACCTTTTCCTCAAGATTTAGCCAACAGGGACATTTGCAGGACCTATCCTTGGTGTGGCCTTTCCTGATTTGTGTCTCTAACAGATCTGCTTGAGATACCGAAGCCAGACTATATAACCCTCTGGAAGGAAACTGATCTAATTGCTGCTGACCTCAGTTCTAGTTTCAGCTGGTTACTAGCTTGTTGTTTCCATATTACTTTATGTCAGTTAATAAATTGAGGCCCACAGAATTGATCTTCAAAAAGGAATTTCCATTAGAATTTCCATTCTAATTGCCTCAAAGGTTTACAAATTCTAGATAAGATAGCCAATATTAAAGTGCTTTGGGAAGATTAAAAAAAAGAAACGTTTTCTGCAAATACAACTGAGTATAATGGTAGCAATGTTCCTTACTCCATGGAAGCTTACAGCAAGGTAAAGGTAGATGAACTGGCAGCTCTCAAACATACTGCTATAGCAATATACATTTTAAAGTGGACATGAACTTGCTCCCATCTTTTCTCACACTGTGACAGTGTGCTAAAATTTTATAGAATGGACATTGAGGAGTTCCTGTTTTACTGCTATGGCAGTGCTAAGCTGATCTGGCAAAGTTCAACTTACCAACCCCAGTACCAAGGTCAAACAGGATTTGTGGACCAGATCAGGGAGAAAACTCTTTTGGGTGCCCATATAGCTCTCCCAAAGAAGTGTGAGTTCCATACTTGGTGCTGGATTTTAAATGACTGCAAACCCCTCTCTCTTGTCTTCTTAACTCCCTCAGCCTCTAAACATGGAGGAATGCTCCTATTTCTTATCCTGATTATGGGATATAAAATGAGAAATCCTTAGTAAAGCATCTTGGGGCTTATTCCAACACATGGTTGTGTGATGGCTTCCTAAGTGGACATAATGTATTTCCCTCTTGAGGGAGTCGCCACATCCTCACCCCTAGCCTTTATAGCTGTTCCACTAGACCACTGCGCGTGATGTGTGTGTGTGTGCATGCTTCTGCATCTGCTTATATTGGCACACTCAGAACTGAGATTCATTTAGGCATTTTTGGGACGGCAGAAACCAGATCAAGCCTTCCTAGAACACATTGGTGATTTTATTTAAGAAAAGAAAGAGGAAAAACTGACTTCTGTTTTCATGTGAATGATGTTTGAGAAGTGCCTCCTGGAACAACTGTGATATAAAGTGGAATTAGACTTCTCTACTCAAGAGACTGAAGAGACGCCACTAGCAAAGCAGGAAAAGTAAACTCCGCAAGTCATGTCTGAGTTTGCCAAGAGGCTAAGCCTTTATTTTAGGATTGTTACCCACCTTCTTTTACCCAATTTGGTAATGAAATATCTGCATAGTATTCAGATGAGTCATCTTTAGGAATGTGATCATTGAAGTTAAACAAGCAAGGGGAAATAGGTCAAAAGATAATGCATATAGTTAAAAATAGCCACCGCAGAAAATGTGTTTGTATTTGGCATCATGCCTTTTCACATTCACTTTAATTGGCCATTTGGCTCACAGTACAAAGCAGACAGATATTCACACCTCTGGGACATGGGGGTTATGGTCCTCTGCTGGCTGCTCCAAACCACACAAATTGGAGACTAAGGCAATTATTTCTGCAACTGATGCTGAAATTGTTTTCCTTTCATATCAATAGTCTATTTCCAATGTGAAAAATAACAATCACCCCTTCTCTGACAATCACTATTTGCAGAGCAACTCTTCTCTGTTAAAGGTCCTCCCCACCCCACTCTCTAGATCCCTTCCCATGTGGTGTCAGATGATGCTACATGTCTAACCTTCTATTATACTCTGGCTGAGCTAACGCAGCTGGATTCTCAGTCAACTATGAAGTTTAAATTGGTAACTTCAAATCTGTTCTGTAAATTCCAGCAATAGCTGATTGGCCAGAATTTCAATATTTTGAAAATTGAAGTATAGTTGATTTACCTTGCCCTGTTAATTACTGCTGTACATACAGCAACGTGTGTCAGTATATATATATATATATTACATATATATGTATATATATAGCATTATTTTTAAATATTTTCTCCATTATGGTTTACCACAGGATACTGAATATAGTTCCCTGTGCTATACAGTAGGACCTTGTTGTTTAACTATTCCATATATAAAAGGTTACGTCTGCTAACCGCAACCTCCCCCTCCATCCCTCTGAAACCCTCCCCCTTGGCAGCCGCTAGTCTGTGTTCTCTATCCGTGACTCTGACTCTGTTTCATAGATAGACTCATTTCTGTCATGCTTTAGATTCTACATGTAAGTGCTATCATATGGTGTTTCTCTTTTTCTTTCTAAGTTATTTCACTTGGTATTATAATCTCTAGTTGTGTCCATGTTTCTGCAAATGGCATTATTTTGTTCTTTTTTATGGCTGAGTAGTACTCCATTGTATATATGCACCACATCTTCTTTATCCATTCCTCTGTTGATGGATGTTTAGGTTGTTTCCATGTCTTGGTTATTGTGAATAGTACTGTTTTGAACTTGGGGGTGCATGTGTCTTTTTGAATTATAGTTTTTTCTGGATATATGCCCAGAAGTCGGATTGCTGGTCCATATTGTAATTCTGTTTTTAGTTCAGAATTTCAGTATCAATGCCCAAGTTAAGTCTCAGTGATTTACCTTAGAAAATGTAAAAGCCATCACATTAGCTCTTTTTCTTTCAAAAGAATGTTCCTGTATATTTTTGGTCCCTCTTGTGTATTCCACAATTTATTATAAGTATAGAGCCACAAACTTTGCCAATGGCTTAGGTAACTGTGTACTTATGACTAGACAAGTGCATAAAAAACAAGTCCATACTGTTCTTTAATTTTATATTAGAGTTTATATATAATTTTATAAAATAATTTTACACTAGAGTTTTGAACTCAGGAAATAAAGGATTTTATTTTGCTTGTTGCAGAGTCTTAAAGCAGCACATGCTTAAGTAATATGCAGAGAACAGCACCGTTTGAGGGAAATTATCTATGATAACCAGTGAATTGAGCTTATGATGGACTAGGAATCTGGGGGCTTTATAAAAATTATTTCAGAGAACATTCTGGCATTCGTCCAAAAGGACATGGCTGTTTGAAGGATAGCTGTCAGGTGTCAGTTTTTTTAATTACTAAACTTTCCCTCTGGATTCCTTCTCTACTTCTCCGGAGATAACATTAGGCCATAGTCTTATATCTTTGAAAACACATTTCATAGCATCTCAATCTGTGAGTTGTTATCATCTCCTAATTAGCTATTGAGTATTACTGGATCTCATGGAATGAGGTAGTAGGATCCGGTCACCAGTAATCACCAACGGGTTTTGGAAAGGAAAAACTCCAAACTTGGGGATGATCTGAGGAGGACCATTGTAAAACTAGGAGTGGAATAACAAAATGAAAAAAAAAAAAAAAAA
>SJYT01038658.1:14403-29899 GCA_006410635.1 Cephalophus harveyi | reverse complement strand
AAAAAAAAAAAAAAAAAGCCATATGCTGGTCTGTTGAGTTTCTTGTTTGGAAACAGGAACTACCTTGAGAATTTATGCGCTAATAAATATTTAAAAAAAAATAGAACTTGCATTTTTAAGGGACAAAGATAATATATGAGTATAAATGATGTTCTATTCCTCATACTTAAAATAGATAATTCATTTACAAGGCATTTCTGAATTTCTGTGCCACTAGAGATCCTGAAAATGGGTGGCTTTTCTGGTTATGTCCCCTTTTCTTAGTTATTTCACACATTTTCTTATAATACATGCTTAAATTGATTTGGTTGTTCTTGGTTGTCCTAAAATCAATTTTGACAAATTTTTCATTATAGTGGCCTATTTTTCCAGCATTTAATAAAATTAAAAGTTGATTCATTGGTAAGAAAAACTTAAATAAATGAAGGAAATATGAGATATAGAGGATGCTGAACTTTCAAATAGAACATGATATGGCTAATTTTTCAAAGAGAAGCAGTTGCAGAGTTTGCATAGATATTGCAAACTTTATGAGTTTTGAATCATAAACTAACTGTATAAAAGCACTCTTCTCAGGAGAATCCACTAACCATTAGTGGTTTGGGAGGGAATGCTTAGTCAGAAATGCTGTTTTAAGACTGACTGCACCATATTGCCATATTGGCTTCCCTAGTGGCTCAGATGGTAGAGCATCTGCCTACAATGCAGGAGACCTGGGTTCAATCCCTGGGTTGGGAAGATCTCCTGGAGCAAGAAATGGCAACCCACTCTGGTATTCTTGCCTGGAGAATCCCATGGACAGAATAGCCTGGTAGGCTACAGTCCATGGGGCTGCAAAGAGTCGGACACGACTGAGCAACTTCACTTTCATAAAGACACTGTATTGGCTTAGAGTATAACTAATAATGACTGAGAATATGACTTGTTTGGATACTGCTTAGGCTGCAGGATTGAGAGCAAGGATAGTGAATTGCACTTTGTGAGGAAAACCAAGATATTCAAGAGATAAAGTATAGGTTGGAATCAAATAAGCAATTAAAAATAATAGTATTGACATCATTAATATACTAAATAGCTAATATTACTGGCTGGACTTCCCTGGTGGTTCAGTAGTAAAGAACCCACCTGCCAAGGCAAGAAACATCGTTTCAGTCCTTGGGCTGGGAAGATCCCCTGGAGGAGGAAATGGCAACCTGCTCCAGTATTCTTGCCTGAGAAATCCCATGGACAGAGGAGCCTGGTGGACTACAGTCCCTGGGGCTGCACATTAAGAGTCAAACACAAATTAATGACTAAACAACAAAAACAACAACATTATTGACTACACTGTCTATGCTAGGTACTGTGCTAAGTTATGGAATTATCACCACACATTCTACAAATTAGTCCCTTTTTCACTATCCAAACTTTATACGGAAAAGAACTAATTTGTAGAATGTACTTAGGTTTGAACTTTTAGGGTTTAAGTTCTTATGTGCTGTGCTGTGGTCAGTCACGTCTGACTCTTTGTGACCCCATGGACTGTAGCCTGCCAGTGTCCTCTGTCCATGAGATTCTCCAGGCAAGAATATTACAGTGGGTTGCCATGCCCTCCTCCAGGGGATTTTCCCAACCCAGGGAGCCCACGTCTCCTAAATTGCAGATGAATTCTTAACTGCTGAGTCACGGAGAAACCCTGTAAGTTCCTATAAGGGATCCAGATATGTGCGTGTGTGTGTGTGTGTGCTTAGTTGCTCATTTGTGTCTGACTCTTTACAACCTCATAGACTGTAGCCTGCCAGGCTCCTCTGTCCATGGGATTCTTCAGGCAAGAATACTGGCACAGTTAGCCATGCCCTCCTCCAAGGGATCTTCTGGAGGCATCTAATAGGCAATCTGAAATAAGAGATAGAACCTCAGGAGAAAACATCAGTTTGAAGATACAGTAACGGGAGCTATTAAACTATAAATTATCATTCAGGTCACAGAAGTAACTGATAAACAGTTTTATGCCACTGAATAATAAAAGAAAATAGGATGGGAAATTATCTTTGGATTTGATTATTAGTAATTATAATGAGAACTGTAAGAGTGGAAGGAACACAAGCCATATTGTACTGAGCTAAAAATGAAGTATATGCTCTTCAACTAAAAAAGGAGAGACGTTTACCAACTAAAAAAGGAAAGAAATAAAGTGATTACTCTTTGTTTTTAATAAAATATGACTCTGGAAAAAGATTTCAAATAGACACTTTTGACTGATAGTATGTTTCAAGTGCCATCAAATCAATTTTTGTTAACCAAAGGCCTTCAATAACTTGTAAAAGTAGTAGAAATACAGAATTAAGGAATTATTATTTAAAATTGAGCTGATTCTTGCATCTGTCTCAGTTTAGGAAATTCTTATCACTGAACAACCCCATGATGAAATGAATTATTAGCAGACTCTGGATTCTTTATACCTAGATCCTAACCAAAACAGTTATGAATTCCCCAAATCAGATTATTACAATGAGTACTGACAGATGGAAATTTGAAGAACTATGTTTATTAGATAGAGATCATCACTTGAAAATCTCATTATTTATGAGAAATTACCCCTTTATTTGTTTGCCTTGTTGAGTTTATGACAGTCTCAATTTTAGTCATTTTGAGATTCAAGTACTAAACAATACTGTAATCATATTAGAAAATGATAATTCTTTCTCTAATGTCTAATAGACAATGGCAGAGCAAAAAATAAACAGCAATTCCAAACCCAGTAGGAAATTTTATATATCCTACAGAATAAAAGGAGACTTATAAAATTATATTTCACTCATCCATGGCAATATAACTCTAAAGATAAAAATTGCATGAAAGTGTTCTGCAACTATCTCATTTTGTAATGGGCACTGGCATGTGTTTAGTGCAGTCAGTTCTTTCATAGTTCTCTGGTAAATGAAAGTAACACAAATTACCACTGAAAGTTTCTAATAGGAAAGAATAAGACCTAATGAATGGAGTAGCAAAATAATAATGAAATAATATTAAATTTAGGAACCCAAGATTATTTCTTTGGATATTAAAATCTCTTGGTCCTATAACTTTTCTTAAGATTTTACAAAATTGATCAAAAGCCCCATAAAAATAGTTCCCATCATCCAATCCATAAGTATGTTTGCCCATCTAAAAAATACTGAAATAGTTTTTTTTGCCCATAATCTTTTGATCTTTGTATAGCCACTGCTTTCATAATCAAACCACTTGGAACTAACAAAGCTGAAAGTTGTTTCTACTATTAGCCTTCATCTTTTTAAAAAGCTTTTTCATTCTTATCTAGCAATGACAAATCATTTGATGTGTACAGAGCCTATCAGAGATGTTAGCTGTTGCAGAATGTAATATGTCAGCCAGTTTGAGTTTGATAGACTCTCTAGAAATGAACAGACCAGAGGTAAATGGCAATTTTTACTTTTCCTTCAGTGTCAAGCCACACTTTCAATCAGTTTTGTTTTTCAATCACCACTGACAAATTTCTACTTTCCACCTTAGTTTTTAGTACTAATAAAAACCCCAGACCCAACTCTATTGAATGAAGTCTTCTTTCCTGATTACCTAAAGTCATAACTTTCCTTCTAGAAATGCCAAGGGCAATTAAAACTTTTTTTTACCCTTCCTCAAAAGTTTATGATACATTATTCACTTAGTCAATACCTATTTATCAGTTTTCTTCTCAATTTGGAAGCTATAGTCGTGAATCAAGCAAAACCCCCCTGCTGTCACATTGCTTGTAGTCTAGTGGAGAAAGCAGTCAAAAAGCAACTTATTGAAGAAAAGGGTAATGGTAAAAGGAAAAGTGCAGGATACTGTTGACTGCCTCATCAGGAGGCTCCCAGGTGGTCTGTGGGATCAGAAACACCTCCTGGAAGAAATGAAGGTTTAAGGTAGAATCTGAAATGACAGGAGTCAGCTAGGAGGAGGAAGGCAGAGGGCTAAGGAGAACAACCCAGGGAGAAGAAATAGCATGCAAAAATATCCAAGGTTGAACATTTCCCCCCCTAAGTACATGAGCCTCTCTTCTCAACTAAATTGAGGTTTTGTGGGCAAGAAGGCAAGAGCCATTTTATACTTTGTGTCTCCTACACATTTTGGAATAATACCTCACAATTAATAAACCTAATGGTTGTTTACTAATAGATGCAGAGTCAGACAGGACTTAGCTACTGAACAACAGCAACAAACTGATACAGAATAAAAGTATACAGAATTACAAAGGTGTGACAACCACGACTCTATTTAAAACTATACTACAAAGCCACAGCAATCCAAATAATATGTACTGGCCCAAAGTAGACACACAGATCAATGAAGCAGAATAGAGAGCCCAGACATGAATCTACCCTCATATGATCAATTAATCTATAACAAAAGAGGCAAGAATATGAAATGGTGAAAAGATAATCTCTTCAATAAATGGTGCTGGAAAAACTGGACAGGTATAGCAAGAGAATCAAACCAGGCTACTTTCTCATGCATTTACAAAAATAAACTCAAAATGGATTGAAGACTTAAATGTAACAGATGAAGCCATAGCACTTCTAGAAGAAAACATAAGTGGTACCCTCTTTGACACCTGTCTTAGCAATATTTTTTGAATATGTCTCCTCAGGCAAGAAAAAAAAAAGCCAAAACAAACAGGACTACATCAAACTAAAAAGCTTTTCCACAGTGAAGGAAGTGATCAGTAAATGAAAAGGCCATGAACTGAATGGGAGAAGATATTTGCAAATAATATACAGAATAATACCTGTTAATATCCAAAATATACAAAGAACTCATACAACTGAACATCAACAAAACTGACAACCATATTTTTAAAAATGGGCAACCAGAAGACATGAATAGACATTTTCTGAATAAGACCTACAAATGGCTGACAGGCATATAAAAGATACTCAACATCATCAATCATCAGTACAGTTCAGTCGCTCAGTTTAACTTGACCAAGGTGGAACTGAGACTGAGTTTCACCCCCCCCTAGCCCCATCACCTTCTAGTTCCCACAGGACCATGTGCAGCCAGCATTCCATCACAGACACTGGCACAGAGGAAAGGCTGGGAGTGCCTGTTATGCACACAAGGCTCTGACTATGTCATGCACCAGCTTGCTACATGGCTGCAAAGGTCCAAATAGCAACTCTGTGTGCTCCATATCCCTTTAGCACATCTTCCTTTGCATGGTCATCCAGCAAGAGATGTGGTGGGTGGAGCTGTGGGTGGAAGCTGCTGCAATTACTTTTGCCTCAGGTAGAATGCTGACATCAGTTGTAATGAGATTAAAATCTTCTACTCAGCTGTTGCTTGAAATATTCTCTTGTGTTCTCATCCAACTTCTTTAACTAATTGAAGTGACTTAACCATATAATTATTTTCAAATGTTTACAATTACTTTTAGATAAATATAAATGAATGCTTGCCTGTTTGTATGAACAACAAAAGGAATAATTTGATACCTCTTCCCAAATAGCCTAACCTTCCTAAGATGTTGTGGGAGGAAATCAAGTATACCAGAGTGAAGTTTAAATGACATAAATGAGCATTTTAAAAACTAAAATGAATATTACTTTCATGTTCACAAAGATGTAGTAGCCCCATTCCTCCCAACTCCTCCTCCTTACGACTGAAAATCCCTATTTATCACATGACAAACAAGTGTTGGAAGACTGAAAGACTAAAAGAGGAAGGTGAGGTGGGCTGCCTGGGAACATGAGGGACTAAACAGCAATGAGTACCTTCAATCTCCTTTTTGCCTCTCATATACCCTGGACAGGGGGCTGCAGAAATCTCCAACCCATGACCACCAACAGGTGCAGACCAAAACGCTCTAAGAAAACCCTGTTTTCCTTAGCCAAACGATCAAGACTATGGTGGCTAACAACATAAAATTTTGGGAGCAATGTCTGTCAAACACCACCAGTAAAACCACATCTATAGACAAGGAAACTAAAGTTCTGAGATGTTAAATAACTTCCACCAGGTGGATCTGAGAGTCTGAATTCGGTATACCCCACCTAAAAAGCCCATAGTCCTTTAGGGTTTCAGCAGTGCTGAGCTGAAAGTTAATTCCCTGCACCCTCCAAATGCTGATACCATAATATTAGAATGTGATAAGTTACATATATTTCATTGTGTTACATATAGAGAGTAACTGCTAAGGAAACTATACACAACAAAATACTAAAAATCACTTGAAGTCAGGCATGGGACTCTAACTAGGCCACACAGTAGGAGGGGAACAGCACGCCAGAGAAGCTTCCTGTGCTGCTCCCCTTGGCTTCCCATTGCTCACATTACCACTTGAACTATTGTTCAAATTACCTCCTGAACCATTGCTCAGAGTAAAGTATACCAGCTGAGCTATCCACCACTCCCTAACCCCTGGTTCATGGAAAAATTGTCTTCCAGGAATCGATCCCTGGTGCCCAAAACGGTTGAGGGCTGCTGCTGTAAATAAATCAAGATAGAAACCTTAAAAGGGATCAAATAACCCACAGGAAAGTAAGAAAAGGGAAACAGAGGGAAGAAACAGAAAGCAAGTTATAAAATGACAGAATTAAACCCTAAAATATCAATTGTTGTCGTTCAGTCGCTAAGACATGTCCAACTCTGTGACCCCCTGGACTGCAGCTCGCCAGCCTCCTCTGTCCTCCGCTGTCTTCTGGAGTCTGCTTAAATTCATGCCCATTGATTCAGTGATGCTATCTAACCATCTTATCCTCTACTGCCCCCTTCTCTATTTGCCTTCAGACTCTTAGAAGAGGTCATAGGTATAAAATTTGTGATGTTGCATTAAGCAAGGGATTCTTAGATGTGACACCAAATGCACAAGCAACAAAAGAAAGACAGGTACTCTGTGCTGTACTGTGCTTAATCGCTCAGTCGTGTCTGTTTCTTTGTGACTCTGTGGACTGTCGTGGGTTGCCATGCCCTTCTCCAGGGGCTCTTCCCAATCCAGTGGTTGATCCATGTCTCCTGCATTCTCTACCATCTGAGCCACCAGGAAAGCCCCTAGATACACTGGACTTCATCAAAATTTAAGACTTTAATGGTTCAAAGCACTTCATAAAGAAAGTGAAAAGCAACTCACAGAATTGGAGAAAATATTGCTGATTATATATCTGATCTAAGGGACTTGTATCCAAAATATGTAAAGTACTCTCACAATTCAAAAAGACAGTACAATTTTGGAATGAGAAAAGGTTCTGAATAGATACCTCTCTCCCATGAAGCTATACAAATGACTATTAATATATGAAAAGAAGCTATGCATCATTAGTCATCAGTTCAGTTCAGTTCAGTTCAGTTGCTCAGTCATGTCCGACTCTCTGTGACCCCATGAATCGCAGCACGCCAGGCCTCCCTGTTCATTACCATCTCTCGGAGTTCACTCAGACTCACGTCCATCGAGTCTGTGATGCCATCCAGCCATCTCATCCTCGGTCATCCCCTTCTCCTCCTGCCCCCAATCCCTCCCAGCAACAGAGTCTTCTCCAATGGGTCAACTCTTCGCATGAGGTGGCCAAAGTACTGGAGTTTCAGCTTTAGCATCATTCCTTCCAAAGAAATCCCAGGGTTGATCTCCTTCAGAATGGACTGGTTGGATCTCCTTGCAGTCCAAGGGACTCTCAAGAGTCTTCTCCAACACCACAGTTCAAAAGCATCAATTCTTCGGCGCTCAGCCTTCTTCACAGTCAATCATCAGAGAAACATAAATCAAACCCACAATGCAATTATCACCTCTCACTTAGCAGAATGCATATTATCAAACAGAAAACAAAAAATGTTGGCAAGGATATAGAGCAAAGGGAGCTCTTATGTACTGTTAGTGCCGCCACTATAGAACACAGTATGAAAATTCCTCAAAAAAACTAAAAATAGAACTACCACATGATCCAACAATTCCACTCATGTATATTTATCTAAAGGAAATGAAAACACCAATTAAAAATAAATGAACCCTTATGTTTACTGTTGGAGAAGGCAATGGCACCCCACTCCAGTACCCTTGCCTGGAAAATCCCATGGATGGAGGAGCCTGGTGGGCTGCAGTCCATGGGGTCGCTAAGAGTCGGACATGACTGAGCGACTTCATTTTCACTTTTCACTTTCATGCATTGGAGAAGGAAATGGCAACCCGCTCCAGTGTTCTTGCCTGGAGAATCCTAGGGACGGGGAGTCTGGTGGGCTGCTGTCTCTGGGGTCGCACAGAGTCGGACATGACTGAAGCGACTTAGCAGCAGCAGTAGCAGTATGTTTGCTACAGCATTGTATATGCTACAGTAGCCAATATATGGAAGCAACCTAAATGCTCATCATAGAAGAATGGATAAAGACCTAAGTACTCATCATAGATGAATGGATACATATATATACATATACACACACACATACACTAATACTGATACATACTAATAGCATATATATGTATTCATTTCACACAGTTGAATATTACTCAGCCATAAAAAAGAATGAATTTATGCCATTTGGGAAAACATGGATGGAATAGAGGATATCATGCTAAGTGAAGTAATTCAGACAGGGAGAGATACATACCATATGATTTCACTTATAGGTAGAATTTTAAAAACAAATGAACAGGTATAACAAAACAGGATCATAAACATAGAGGAAAAGTGGGTAGTTGCCAGAGGGGAGAGGAATCAAGGGAGGAGAGAGATAGATGAGGGAGATTAAAAGATACAAACTTGCAGTTGTAAAGTAAATCAGTCACTGGTATGAAATGTATAATGTGGGGAATATAGTCAATTATGTAATATTTTTGTATGGTGACATGGTGACTAGAATTATTGTGATCATTTCAAAATGTACAGAAATACTGAATCACTATGTTGTATAACAGAGACTAACATAGGATTGTAGGTTAGTTTACTTCAAAACCAACCAAACAAACTCATAGAAAAAAAGATCAGATTGTTGTTACCAGAGGCTGGGGATGAAAGGAGAGGGAACTGGATGAAGGCTGTCAAGAGACACAAATTATCGGTTATAACCATAAATCAGTACTAGTGATACAATGTATAACATTATGAGATAACCAACACTGCTGTATGTTACATATGAAAGTTAACAGAGTAAATCCTAAATACTTAACTCTTCACAAAGGAAGTACATTTTTTCCTACTTCTTTAATTTTGTTTTTATATAAGATGATGTGTGCTCACTAAACTTATTGTGATAATCATCTCATGATTATGTAAGTCATATCACTACGCTGTACACCTTAAACAGTGCTGTATGTCGATTACATCTCAGTAAAACTGGAAAGAAAAATAAGTTTTCAGATTGAGTTAAATGTGTCAACATTAGAGTCAGTGCTTATTATGGGAGCAGAGAAAAGAGGATTATGAGATGGAAGAACATCACTGTGTAAAAAAACAAAAAAGTAAGATTATTTAAGGGTTGAAGCTTTTGTCCCAACCAAAGTCTTATCTCTGGAATTATTGATATCCATGCTTATGCTAGTTTGGGCAAAAGAATGGAGGGGAAGTGACAAAAGAGGTTCATATGAACTGGCAGCAGGTACCCAGCTAGTAAAAACTAGGGGAGATTATATGTGTGTGTTTATATAAACATTTAACATAATATTTTAGTTGTTGTCAGTAGATATACAAATTGAATTCACATAAAAGTAACAAACTGCCCTTATCTCTTCAAGTTCATAGTAGAATTACATTCATATTTCTAAAAGAGTCCGTGGAATGCTGAAAAAACAGTACCATAGAGAAAAATATCAATCAAACTGATAGTAAACAAAAACCATTATTTAACAGGGATAGCTGGACACATATGCTCACAAGTAGATCTGTCTTGAGCTATAGTATATGTGCTTAGTCGCTTCAGTCGTGTCTGACTCTTTGCAACCTGTGGACTGTAGCCTGCCAGGCTCCTCTGTCCATGGGATTCTCCAGGCAAGAATGCTGGAGTGAGTTGCTGCCCCCTCCTCCAGGGGATTTTCCTGACCCAGAAATTAAACCCATACCTCTGGTATCTCCTGCATTGCAAGCAGGTTATTTACACTGAGCCACCTGCAGAGCCCATACGAGAGCATTTAATGTACTAAACATAGCTTCCACAAATTGTTTTTGGCATTTCAGTATAGACTCCGTGACAGGAGCCTTTTGTGAATGTAGCTGCTCATAAGGGACCAACTTGTTGGCAATGCTTAACAACAAGTCTCCTCAAATACCTTCTGCTGACAACACCATCTGGCCCAGGATATGTTGCCAGCAAGACCTGTTAATCAGTGTTCCTCAGTTCTCTCTCTTCTAGATATATACATATATATATCAGAAGTAGGTTTTTGTTAGATTATTTCATATTTTCAGTGCTAAATAAACCTTGGGTTTTTCTATATTTGACTGTGTGTTAATTGTTCAATGCCCTATGCATTTTAAAAACAGATATGCCTCTGAAAAATACTTAGCTGTTGCTGTTCAGTCACTTAGTAGGTGTCCAGCTCTTTGCACCCCCATAGGCTGCAGCACACCAGGATTCCCTGCCCTTCACTGTCTTCCTGAGTTTGCTCAAACTCATGTCCATTGAGGCAGTGATGCCATCCAGTCATCTCATGCTCTGTCACCCCCTTCTCTCCTGCCCTTTATCTTTCCCAGCATTAGGGTCTTTTCCAATGAGTCGGCTTCTCATATCAATTGGCCAAAATATTGGAGCCCCAGCTTTAATCAGTCCTTCCAATGAATATTTAGGACTGATTTCCTTTCGGATTGACTGGTTTGATTTCCTTGCTGTCCAAGGGACCCTCAGAAGTCTTCTCCAGCACCACAGTTCCAAAGCATCAATTCTTCGGCACTCAGCCTTCTTTATGGTCTAACTCCCACATTCTTATATGACTACTGGAAAAACCATAGCTTTGACTATATGGACCTTTGTTGGCAAAGTGATGTCTCTGCTTTTTAATATGCTGTGTAGGTTTGCCATAGCTTTTCTTCCAAAGAGCAAGTGTCATTTAATTTCATGGCTGAATCACCATCCTCACGGATTCTTGAGCCCAAGAAAATAAAGTCTGTCACTGTTCCTTTTTTTCCCCATCTATTTGCCATGAAGTGATGGGACCAGAGGCCATGATCTTAGTTTTTTGAATGTTGAGTTTTAAGCCAGTTTTTTCACTCTCCTCTTCCACCTTCAGCAAGAGTCTCTTTAAGACACAGATGTATAGAACAGACTTTTGGACTTTGAGGGAGAGGGAGAGGGTGGGATGATTTGGGAGAATGGCATTGAAACATGTATACTATCATGTAAGAACGAAGCACCAGCCTATGTTCGATACAGGATACAGGATGCTTGGGGCAGGTGCACGGGGATGATCCAGAGAGATGATATGGGGAGGGAGGTGGGAGGGGTGTTCAGGATTGGGAACTCATGTACACCTGTGGCGGATTCATGTCAATGTATGGCAAAGTCAATACAGTATTGTAAAGTAAAATAAAGTAAAAAAGAAAAAGTCTCTTTAGTTCCTGTTTACTTTATGCCATTAGGGTGGTGTCATGTCATTAGGGTGATGTCATCTGCAAATCAGAGGTTATTGATATTTCTTCCAGCAGTTTTGGTTCCAGCTTGTGATTCATCCAGCCAGGCCTTAACTCCATGAAAAACAAGGGTCACTGAATTAGCATAGTCATGGACATACTCTTAATAAAACTAGCAGTAAATATTAATAAAATGTTTAATACTTATCTTTGATTACCTTAGTTAATATATTCTCTTACTGAGCACTATCTGTAAGCCAGGAGCCAAATTTAATCTTTCTAAAACTCTATTATATACTCATTATTAAACATATTTGTATGAATAATAAGCAAGATCTCAGAGAAATTGTGAAACTTAACTTCTCAAGGACAGTAAGATAAAAGATTAGGACTCAATCCATGGCCTTTTTGATTGCTTTTGGCTTATTTGGTAGTTTTTCTGACATTTTAAGATTAGAACAAATTCTTTTATTTGGCCTTTAAAAATTAAATACATTTGAAGTAATGTGTATTCCTTCAAAGAAAATTTTGGAATACCATTGGCTTTGGCAGAATATTGTATTAGTAGGGGCATGCTGATGGCTATAACAATCTCCCCAATCATAATGGTGTAAAAATAAAGTTTTATTTCTTGTTTATTTTGCAGTTAATGTTTTTTAGTGGTCCACATAGACATTCAGCTAACCAAGCTTCTTTCATCTAGAAACTCCACTCATGTCTTCTGTGGGCCTGAAAGACTATTTGGAGCACAGTAAACAATAATAAATTGAAGAATATACATACCTTTCAAAAATCTTTTTTATTGAACAGTTGGTGTACAATGTTGTATTAGTGTTTGGTGTAATGCAAAATGATTCAGTTATATATATGTGTATTATATAAGTAATATATATATATATTCCCTTGTGGCTTCTTTTGCATTATAGGTTATTAATTATAAGATATTGAATATAATTCTTTTGCTATAGTAGGTCCTTGAGGTTTACCTGTTTTATATATAGTACTTTATATCTGCTAATCCCAAAGTTCTAATCTATCCCCCCTTCACCTCTCACTGTTTCCCCTTTGGTAACCCCCAAATTTTCACACATACACAAACAAATTCAATCTATTCTAGAAGATAGAGAAAATGTCAACAGCAGTAAAGAATTGATATCAGAGAAAGCATTTTCTCCATTATAATGATTTAAGCTAGGAAATCTCAGAGGGGTGGGAAACTTACATAGTTGGAAATTAATAAAGAAGTTATAAGTAACTTGTGGTCAAAAGTTAAATAATATTGAAATTTTGAATTATTCTGAATTGAAAGATAATGCAAATAACATATGCCAAAATTGTAGATACAATAAAAACATTTATTCCATGAAATATATAATTGTAAATATTTTTAGTAAGAACACTTAATTACTGTCTCTTATACACATCTAGATGTGTATAAGAGACAGGAATAGAGGATATCATGCTAAGTGAAGTAATTCAGACAGGGAGAGATACATACCATATGATTTCACTTATAGGTAGAATTTTAAAAACAAATGAACAGGTATAACAAAACAGGATCATAAACATAGAGGAAAAGTGGGTAGTTGCCAGAGGGGAGAGGAATCAAGGGAGGAGAGAGATAGATGAGGGAGATTAAAAGATACAAACTTGCAGTTGTAAAGTAAATCAGTCACTGGTATGAAATGTATAATGTGGGGAATATAGTCAATTATGTAATATTTTTGTATGGTGACATGGTGACTAGAATTATTGTGATCATTTCAAAATGTACAGAAATACTGAATCACTATGTTGTATAACAGAGACTAACATAGGATTGTAGGTTAGTTTACTTCAAAACCAACCAAACAAACTCATAGAAAAAAAGATCAGATTGTTGTTACCAGAGGCTGGGGATGAAAGGAGAGGGAACTGGATGAAGGCTGTCAAGAGACACAAATTATCGGTTATAACCATAAATCAGTACTAGTGATACAATGTATAACATTATGAGATAACCAACACTGCTGTATGTTACATATGAAAGTTAACAGAGTAAATCCTAAATACTTAACTCTTCACAAAGGAAGTACATTTTTTCCTACTTCTTTAATTTTGTTTTTATATAAGATGATGTGTGCTCACTAAACTTATTGTGATAATCATCTCATGATTATGTAAGTCATATCACTACGCTGTACACCTTAAACAGTGCTGTATGTCGATTACATCTCAGTAAAACTGGAAAGAAAAATAAGCTTTCAGATTGAGTTAAATGTGTCAACATTAGAGTCAGTGCTTATTATGGGAGCAGAGAAAAGAGGATTATGAGATGGAAGAACATCACTGTGTAAAAAAACAAAAAAGTAAGATTATTTAAGGGTTGAAGCTTTTGTCCCAACCAAAGTCTTATCTCTGGAATTATTGATATCCATGCTTATGCTAGTTTGGGCAAAAGAATGGAGGGGAAGTGACAAAAGAGGTTCATATGAACTGGCAGCAGGTACCCAGCTAGTAAAAACTAGGGGAGATTATATGTGTGTGTTTATATAAACATTTAACATAATATTTTAGTTGTTGTCAGTAGATATACAAATTGAATTCACATAAAAGTAACAAACTGCCCTTATCTCTTCAAGTTCATAGTAGAATTACATTCATATTTCTAAAAGAGTCCTGATGCAAAAATCTGAAAATTATTATGCTGAACTTTATTAAATTATAGATATTCAATAGTTTTTGAATAAGGAACATGAAAACTGTAGTTCTTAAAAACAGAAAATATAATTTGGAGTTTAAACTAATATAAACGAAAAAGATTGATAAGTTTGACTACAATAAATTTTGTTCCTTAATATCTACCATATAGAGAATTAAAAACAAGCTATAAACTGGGAGCAAATATTTGTTACACATATACGAAAAAAGTTGGCAAAAATCCAGAAAGAATGTATACAGAATTGCTGCAAATCATTGAAGTGCAATAGAAAATTGAACAAAGACTTGAAAGTGATGGAAAGGGAAACCCAGTGGTCAGTATACATATGAGAGGTTGCTCAACCTCATTAATCATCACGAGAATGCATGTTTAAGCAAAATGAGTTATTTATGCACACTACATTGATTAAAAAATTGTGTCTATATGGAGGGTTGGTCACAATGTGATAGGAGTTCCCCTATATTGGCTCAGTTCAGTTCAGTCACTCAGTCGTGTCCGACTCTTTGCGACCCCATGAATCACAGCACGCCAGGCCTCCCTGTGCATCACTAACTCCTAGAGTTCACTCAGACTCACGTCCATCGAGTCAGTGATGCCATCCAGCCATCTCATCCTCTGTTGTCCCCTTCTCCTCCTGCCTCCAATCCCTCTCAGCATCAGAGTCTTTTCCAATGAGTCAACTCTTCACATGAGGTGGCCAAAGTACTGGAGTTTCAGCTTCAGCATCATTCCGTCCAGAGAAATCCCAGGGCTGGTTGGATCTCCTTGCAGTCCAAGGGACTCTCAAGAGTCTTCTCCAACACCACAGTTCAAAAGCATCAATTCTTCGGTGATCAGCTTTCTTCACAGTCCAACTCTCACATCCATACATGACCACTGGAAAAACCATAGAGATGTGTATAAGAGACAGCTCTTATGTACTGTTAGTGCCGCCACTATAGAACACAGTATGAAAATTCCTCAAAAAAACTAAAAATAGAACTACCACATGATCCAACAATTCCACTCATGTATATTTATCTAAAGGAAATGAAAACACCAATTAAAAATAAATGAACCCTTATGTTTACTGTTGGAGAAGGCAATGGCACCCCACTCCAGTACCCTTGCCTGGAAAATCCCATGGATGGAGGAGCCTGGTGGGCTGCAGTCCATGGGGTCGCTAAGAGTCGGACATGACTGAGCGACTTCATTTTCACTTTTCACTTTCATGCATTGGAGAAGGAAATGGCAACCCGCTCCAGTGTTCTTGCCTGGAGAATCCTAGGGA
>SJYT01038630.1:861008-883116 GCA_006410635.1 Cephalophus harveyi | reverse complement strand
CTTGACGTACTCCTTTTCCTATTTGGAACCAGTCTGTTGTTCCATGTCCAGTTCTAACTGTTGCTTCCTGACCTGCATACAGATTTCTCAAGAGGCAGGTTAGGTGGTCTGGTATTCCCATCTCTCTCAGAATTTTCCACAGTTTATTGTGATCCACACAGTTAAAGGCTTTGGCATAGTCAATAAAGCAGAAATAGATGAACTTAGGACATACCTAAGCTTAAGATTTTCCAGAAATCTGAGTGTTGTGTAATAAATAATCATGATGTAAAATACATGTGTATAATTAAGAATTTTAATAACAAAAATTATTTATGTGTTAGTGTTCAGTGATTAGTGCCCTCAAAAATGCCTACAAGTGGACCTGCTGATAAGTAAAAACTTTTAAGAACCTTCCAGTAAAATTTCCTGACGATATTCTTTCCCTTAATATTGTCACTAACACTTTACTACCTGCAGATACCAACAACATATTTGTTATGTTCTCAACTTTTATCTCATTTAATCATTACAATCACAGAGTATAGATTATTATCCTAATTACTTTCTAGATGAGAAAACTGAGATTTGGTTAGATTAATTAATGAATGCAAAATCATATACCAAATTTGATCGAGAAATCACCACATGTTCCTTCTTTTACATGAAACAATTTAACGTCTTGATAAACTTTGGAAGGACCAATATGTAGAATCACTTGTCCAGAAGTTGTTACTTCTATCTTCCAAAGTTTCAGAAATATGAAATAAGCATGCTATCTCATTAAGACAGTAACTGAGAGGAGTCCAATATAGAACTCCATAAAAATTCTATAAAGACTTCTATACAATAGCTCTTTACCCAGCCTCAACCTGTTTATTCTAATAGTAACTAGGAAGGCTATTAAATGTCTTGCTAAATGCTGGGCAATGTGTCAAATGTTTTGTGTTCATTACTCTATATTTTTATGATAACTCTGAAAAATATATATATTTTTTATATTTGTAAAAGTCAGGCTCAAAAAGCTAAGTTGGACTTCCCTGGGGGCTCAGTGGTAAAGAATTTGCCTGCCAATGCAGAAGATGCAGGTTGGATCTCTGAGTCAGAAAGATCCCCTAGAGAAGGAAATGGCAACCCACTTTAGTATTCTTACCTGAGAAAGCCCCTGGACAGAGGAGCCTGATGGGCCAGAGTCCATGGGGTCACAAAAGAGTTGAACATGACTTAGTGACTAAACAGCAACAACAGGAGTTAAATTTAAATTGAGGAGTTGGCATTTGAATCTATAAGTTATGTATAGTTCTTAACATCACAAAGATACATATACATATGTGGGTGTGTGTATGTAAATTAATATGGTAATTTGAACTAGGAAAACAAAAAAGAGGAAATAAGAAAGAAACTAATAGAAAGGAGGCAAGTGTAGATTCATAGTGAAGTGAGCATTGGGAAAGACAGAAACTTTTATAAGCTCTTTTGAAAAATTTGAGAAGTTTTGAAAACCAGCTGAGTGATCATATGGCCATATTACTATTTGGAACCTACAAAAGCAAAATACCAAAGCATCCCACATGTACTGTGAGAACTAATTAGATAATGTTAGAAATGTACACTGAGCTCCTTAGAGAAAGGTCTTGGAATGCAACATATTAAAAGCAAGTGCACTGAGACTCATTTGGTCCCTAACACGATTGATGGGAATATAGACTATCTCACATTTGCAAAGCAAGGATGGTAAAGAGGCACTAGAAAAAATAGAGTCTAATACAGACAGCATTTTCTTTTATGGACAGTCTACATTTGTAGCTAGATCTATAAATCTCACAGATAAAACCCAGAATAAAATATGGAAAATCAGCTCTTGTGAACTAACCCAGCTAAAAAGATTAAGAAAATAAGACCTAAAATATGGTATACAAAAAGTGAAGGAAGAAAGAAATTGAAAGTCAAGACTTGGTAGCTGATGGGAATCTGAGCCTTCCAGATCAGTGAGCTTAGTTTGAGTCAGAGTTGTGCGCTGGAAGAAATTTTATTTCTCACTTTACACTTACTTTTGAAATGAAAGGATTCTTAAACTAAATATTCAGAGAAAGTGGGATTGGGTAAAGGGAAATCTGTGCTGTTTATGTTTAGATTTGGGGGCAATAGACATTTTCAAAAAGAGAAATATGTCCTCAAATTACATAAGTCAGAAAAAATATATAAAATACACTTTCTTCAACATGGATGATATTTTATCACCTAAATTGCCTAAAACCATTACTGTGTGTGTGTGTATAATACATACACATGTGCATTTATATATACATGTTTGTATAGCTATATGAGTTTTATATGTATATATATGAACACATAGGGTAGTTTGCTACTGAAATAAATTAGCTCCATAATAGTATCCTATTCCTCATATAATTATTATTGGTTTTTTAAACTAGGGGTGCCAGGTTTAGCAAATACAAATATAAGACATCCATTTATATTTGAATTTATGTTATATAACAACTTTCTGAGTGACTTCACTTTCACTTTTCACTTTCATGCATTGGAGAAGGAAATGGCAACCCACTCCAGTGTTCTTGCCTGAAGAATCCCAGGGATGGGGGAGCCTGGT
The DNA here is from genome assembly GCA_006410635.1 of Cephalophus harveyi. NCBI lineage: Eukaryota > Metazoa > Chordata > Mammalia > Artiodactyla > Bovidae > Cephalophus > Cephalophus harveyi. Next base: position 880,526 of record SJYT01038630.1, on the reverse strand, counting down.
GTGCTGCCGTCTATGGGGTCGCACAGAGTCGGACACGACTGAAGTGACTTAGCAGCAGCAGCAGCAGCAGCAGCAGCAACTATTACATGGGATATTCTTACAGTAAGACTTTATTTTTGTTTACCTGAAACTAACTGTTATCCTGCATTATCTGACACCCCACGATAAACACTTGACTGACACAAATGCAGAGGAAGGGTATTTTTCAGTGTTCACAAATAAAAGGAAAAAAAAAAAACTTTTGGAAAAAAAAATGTTGCATCTGTTCATTTCTAATTGACATAAATTCTCCTTTTAAAAAAGAGACACCAAAAAGGCCCTTTTCTAAAAAATCACCAACTGAAATTACTTCAGATCCTCAGGTATAAATATAAAATAGGAATATTTCTCAGGAATCTGATTCAACATGCTGCTGCTGCTGCTAAGTCACTTCAGTCGTGTCCGACTCTGTGCGACCCCATGGACAGCAGCCCACCAGGCTCCCCCATCCCTGGGATTCTCCAGGCAAGAACACTGGAGTGGATTGCCATTTCCTTCTCAATGCATGAAAGTGAAAAGTGAAAGTGAAGTCGCTCAGTCATGTCCGACTCTTCACCGACCCCATGGACTGCAGGCAACCAGGCTCCTCTGTCCATATTTTCCAGGCAAGAGTACTGGAGTGGGGTGCCATTGCCTTCTCCGCTGATTCAACATAGGTCCTCTTTAAAAACTATGATTCAACCAAATTGTGTGTAGATCAATATCTTACTAAGTAAATACTAAACCAAAAATCAATTAGGATTTACAGTATATTGCTTTTTTTTTTTTTCTTGCATGTAGAAATATTAACTTATACTAAGTCTGTCTTAATGGTTTGATCATGCCTGGACCTACACAGAAAACTTGCAGAAATGGTATTTTTTAAACGGTTTGAATGTGTACAGTGGCGCTGAGGAAAGGAGATAGGCTTTGTCCCCTTGGAGATGCAGATATAACTGAATGTACATCAGGGCATATATTTGTGGACTGGGCCACCTCTGCTTACTTTACAGGGGTGCTGTGGAATCTCCTTCAGGAGGATTTATTCTAGGAGAATAAGAAAATATGTGGCACAACACAGCTTTCAAGAGATTTTGAGCAATGCTTATTAGCTGTTACCTTGTGCAGACTGACCTGAGCCATTTCCAACAGTAACAGTTATTAAAATTCTTGCTGGAAATATTGTTAATCTTGAACAGCAAGAAGTAAATAAGGACCATATATGGAGTCTCCCTATTTCTCTCTTTCCTCTCCTTTCCAACTATGTGGGGTGGAACTAAGTCACAGACTGAATTTTGCTACCCATACAAACATCTATTAGCAAGCAGGCATAGAAATACCCAAACATTTTCTGTAATCTCAATTATCTGCCCTTTTATGTGTTATGAGTACCTAGAATGAAAGTTTCACCAGAGGCAGGTACATTAACATCCTTCAGGCACAATACACCTAAACTTATAGCCAGGGTCAGGCAGTAGAATTCTCTAGTAAATATCTGTACACCAAGTTGGACTGAATCCTAATTTAGGAGATTCATTCCAAAGAGCATTGGCCATCTCCTTCCCATGCAAAGGACAATGGTTATATCCAAGCTTTACATTTTGAATATTCTGTTTAACCTACAAAAAATAATTTGTAAAATCAATTATGCTGATGACTAAAGTTTCTGCTTGGTTCAGAAACAAAGAAAGATTGCTGAAGCTCTTTTGTAGCATTTTCTGAAATGGAAGCACCCAGTTCGTTTAAAGTAGTTGAGCTTTTATCCAACTGCTAAAAAGATTTAGATGAAAAATATGTCTGAAGATGTCTACTGAGGAATTCTGAAGCAAATTTCAGTAACTATGATACTCCTGATCTAGTCTTGAACACTGAAATTGACAAAACCACATGGTCTAGACAGCATGCTGCTAACATAACGTGCTGCTTCTGCTAAGTCACTTTAGTCGTCTATGACTCTGTGTGACCCCATAGACGGCAGCCCACCAGGCTCCACCATCCCTGGGATTCTCCAGGCAAGAACACTGAAGTGTGTTGTCATTTCCTTCTCCAATGCGTGAAAGTGAAAAGTGAAAGGGAAGTCACTCAGTCGTGTCTGACTCTTCACAACCCCATGGACTGCAGTCTACCAGTCTCCTCCATCCATGGGATTTTCCAGGCAAGAGTACTGGAATGGGTTGCCATTGCCTTCTCCAAACATAACGTGAGGAGGACCATTTTCTGACTTTTTCAGGCCAGTGCTCAGGTTCTCCACTTTGTGGATCTTGGAAGAGAATTAATTTGCATAGAGGAGCAGAATAATGCTCCTTAATAATTAGAGGACTGTTGGGACTTCCCTGGAGGTCTAGTGGTGAAGATTTCAAGCTCCCAATGGAGCAAAAACTTCTCACCTGCCAGTAATTTGCTAATCATTGTAGATTGAACAAAAATAAGAAATTTAAATTATTATAATGCTCTCCATGGGAGAAGTATGCATATATTTTTGAATACCGTTTGATCATAAGGATCGTCAAATGCTACAAATAGGATAAATGTTTGATTATTACTGGTTGCAATCATTCTAATTATGGAGATATCCTATGATGCTTTCCATTCCTATACATATATTAATAACAAAGTCAACAAAGGAAATTTACAAATAAATTTAATATAATTATCTTCTAGATAATTATTTTTATATTCGATATATCTCCCAAGCAGGAACATTCTCTTAGGTGGTTCTTTGATTTAAAAACACACAGTCAAAATCCTGAGAACACCAGAGAACTCCTGAATCCAGGGAACATTAATCGATAAAAGTTCATCAAATGCCTCCATACTGAAACCAAGCACCACCCAAGGGCCAACAAGCTCCAGAGCAAGACATACCATGCAAATTCTTCAGCAACACAGGAACATAACCCTGAGCCTCAATACAGAGGCTGACCAAAGGCACACCAAGCTCATTGAGATCTCAAAATGTATTACTGGACATTTCATTGCACTCCAGAAAGAGGAAATCCAGCTCCACCAACCAGAACACCATCACAAACTTCCCTAACCAGAAAACCTTGACAAGCCACCCATTCAACCCCACCCACAGCAAAGAACCTCCACAATAAAGAGAACTCCACAAACTGCCCAAATACAGAAATGCCACCCCAAACACAGCAATACAAACAAGATGAAAAGGCAGAGAAATACCCAGCAGGTAAAGGAACAGGAGAAAAGCACACCAAACCAAACAAAAGAGGAAGAGATAGGGAATCTACCTGATAAAGAATTCCAAATAATGATAGTGAAAATTATCCACAATCTTGAAAACAAATTGGAGTTACATATAATTAGCCTGAAGACAAGCATCAAGAAGATGCAAGAAATGTTTAACAAGGACCTAGAAGAAATAAAAAAGAGTCAATATACAATGAATAATGCAATAAATGAGATCAGAAACACTCTGGAGGNATAAAGAATTCCAAATAATGATAGTGAAAATTATCCACAATCTTGAAAACAAATTGGAGTTACATATAATTAGCCTGAAGACAAGCATCAAGAAGATGCAAGAAATGTTTAACAAGGACCTAGAAGAAATAAAAAAGAGTCAATAAATAATGAATAATGCAATAAATGAGATCAAAAACACTCTGGAGGGAACTAACAGTAGAATAACTGAGGCAGAAGACAGGATAAGTGAGGTAGAAGATAGAACGGTAGAAATAAATGAAACAGAGAGGAAAAAGAAAAAAGAATTAAAGGAAATGAGGACAACCTCAGAGACCTCCAGGACAATATGAAATGCTCCAACATTCGAATTATAGGAGTCCCAGAAGAAGACGACAAAAAGAAAGACCGTGAGAAAATACTTGAGATCATAGTTGAAAACTTCCCTAAAATGGGGAAGGAAATAATCACCCAAGTCCAAGAAACCCAGAGAGTCCTAAACAGGATAAACCCAAGGCGAAACACCCCAAGACACATGTTAATCAAATTAACAAAGATCAAACACAAAGAACAAACATTAAAAGCAACAAGGGAAAAACAACAAATAACACACAAAGGGATTCCCATAAGGATAACAGCTGATCTTTCAATAGAAACTATTCAGGCCAGAAGGGAATGGCAGGACATACTTAAAGTGATGAAAGAAAATAACCCACAGCCCAGATTACTGTACCCAGCAAGGATCACATTCAAATATGAAGGAGAAATAAAAGTTTTACAGATAAGCAACAGCTGAGAGAATTCAGCACCACCATACCAACTCTCCAACAAATGCTAAAGGATCTTCTCTAGACAGGAAACACAGAAAAGATGTATAAACTGGAACCCCAAACAACCAAATAAATGGCAATAGGATCATTCACTTCAGTTCAGTCACTCAGTCATGTCCGACTCTTTGCAACCCCATGGATCACAGCACTCCAGGCCTCCCTGTCCATCACCAACTCCTGGAGTTCACTCAGACTCACGTCCATTAGTCAGTGATGCCATCCAGCCATCTCATCCTCTCTCATCCCCTTCTCCTCCTGCCCCCAATCCCTCCCAGCATCAAAGTCTTTTCCAATGAGTAAAATCTTCGCATCGAATGGCCAAACTACAGGAGTTTCAGCTTTAGCATCATTCCTTCCAAAGAACAAACAGGACTGATCTCCTTCAGAATGGACTGGTTGGATCTCCTTGCAGTCCAAGGGACTCTCAAGAGTCTTCTCCAACACCACAGTTCAAAAGCATCAATTCTTCAGCAATCAGCTTTCTTCACAGTCCAACTCTCAAATCCATACATGACCACTGGAAAAACCATAGCCTTGACTAGATGGACTTTTGTTGAAAAAGTAATGTCTCTGCTTTTTAACATGCTGTCCAGGTTGGTCATTACTTTCCTTTCAAGGAGTAAGTGTCTTTTAATTTCATGCTGCAGTCACCATCTGCAGTGATTTTGGAGCTCAAAAAAATAAAGTCTGACATTGTTTCCACTGTTTTCCCATGTATTTCCCATGAAGTGATGGGACCGGAGGCCATGATCTTTGTTTTCTGAATGTTGAGCTTTAAGCCAACTTTCTCACTCTCCACTTTCACTTTCATCAAGAGGATTTTTAGTTCCTCTTCACTTTTTGCCATAAGAGTGGTGTCATCTGCATATCTGAGGTTATTGATATGTCTCCCAGCAATCTTGATTCCAGCTTGTGCTTCCTCCAGTCTAGCATTTTTCATGATGTACTCTGCATAGGAGTTAAATAAGCAGAGTGACAATATACAGCCTTGACGTACTCCTTCTCCTATTTGGAACCAGTCTGTTGTTCCATGTCCAGTTCTAACTGCTGCTTCCTGACCTGCATACAGGTTTCTCAAGAGGCAGGTCAGGTGGTCTGGTATTCCCATCTCTTTCAGAATTTTCCACAGTTTATTGTGATACACACAGTCAAAGGCTTTGGCATGGTCAATAAAGCAGAAATAGATGTTTTTTCTAGAACTCTCTTGCTTTTTCAATGATCCAGCAAACGTTGGCAATTTGATCTTTGGCACCTCTGCCTTTTCTAAATCCAGCTTGAACATCTGGAAGTTCACAGTTCATGTATTCTGATGCCTGTCTTGGAAAACTTTTCTCATTACTTTACTAGTGTGTGAGATGAGTGCAATTGTGTGGTAGTTTGAGCATTCTTTGGGATTGTCTTTCTTTGGAATTGGAATGAAAACTGACCTTTTCCAGTCCTGTGGCCACTGGTGAGTTTTCCAAATTTGCTGATATATTGAGTGCAGCAGTTTTACAATATCATATTTAGGATATAAAATAGCTCAACTGGTATTCCATCACCTCTAGTAGCTTTGTCCATAGTGATACATCCTAAGGCCACTTGACTTCACATTCCAGGATGTCTGGCTCTAGGTCAAATTAGAGATACCAAGGGAACATTTTATGCAAAAATGTGCTCAATAAAGGACAGAAGTGGTATGACCTAACAGAAGCAGAAGATATTAAGAAGAGGTGGCAAGAATACACAGAAGAACTATACATAAAATATTTTCATGACCCAGATAATCATAATGGTGTGATCACACACCTAGAGCCAAACATCGTGGTATATGAGTATCAATAATATCTCTCTGTGTAATATATATATATATATATGCACTTAGTCACTCAGTCATGTCCAGCTCTTTGAGACCCCATGAACTGTATCTCACTATGCTTCTCTGTCCTTGGGTATTATCCAGGCAAGAATTCTGGAGTGCATTGCCATGCCTTCCTCCAGGGGATCTTCCCAACCCAGGGACTGAAACCTGTCTCCCCCATTGCAGGTGGACTCTTTACCATCTGAGCCACCAGGGAAGGCCACCAATCTAGTCTTTACTATGTAACAAGTCAACAGTATCAGAAACAGCTAATAGAATGAGATTTTATTTTTTTCTCCTAGAAACAAATGAAACTATAAATACCAGCATTAATCATGTAGGAAACACATACACAGAAACCTATTATTGGCATTTCTGCAGAAAATATTAATACCTGAGGCTAGTAAGAAGTTATTAAATTTGAAGATAAACTTAACCTGTTAGTAAAGACTTACTAATGAGATCAAATACACAGAGTGAAAGAAAAGGAAATCAGCAAAGTATTTTTGACCAGGAGAGGAATTCTAGAGGAATTTCTTCAAAATGGAATTCCTAATAAATCTGGCATCTTTTAGGGGAAAAAGGAATTTTATTTCTCATTTTGTTTAAGAGAGGAGATGACACACCAACCCTCTTTCATTTAGATGTACCTATGTTGGAGAGGACTCTTGAGTGTCCCTTGGACTGCAAAGAGAACCAACCAGTCCATTCTGAAGGAGATCAGTCCTGGGATTTCTTTGCAAGTAACGATGCTAAAGCTGAAACTCCAGTACTTTGGGCACCTCATGTGAAGAGTTGACTCATTGGAAAAGACTCTGATTCTGGGAGGGGTTGGGGACAAGAGGAGAAGGGGACAACCGAGGATGAGATGGCTGGATGGCATCACGGACTCGATGGACATGAGTCTGAGTGGGCTCTGGGAGTTGGTGATGCACAGGGAGGCCTGGCGTGCTGTGATTCATGGGGTCGCAAAGAGTCGGACACAACTGAGCGACTGAACTGAACTGAACTGATGATTCTTCATCATCAGCTCTGAGATTTATCTTACAGTTTACAATATTGAAATCCATCAAAACTAATATAGATATTGCTGAGGCTTTTTTAATAAAAAAAATTAGTATTCACTTTAAAATAAATCTACTTTTGGAGAAAATATGCCAAGTAATCAAAAATATCTTTAGCTTTTGCTTTCATATTACACAAAAATATTCCTTCAAGGAAGCATTCTGAAAAAGTAATTTTTAAGCTTGTCAAATGGCATCCACTATTTTTTACTATTGATACTATCAGCTAGACATGGTTTAGAATCTTAAATAACTGCCCTGCAGATAGTGTAACTAAGTGTTTGGAGGCAGAATACAAAGACTACCTATTAATAGAGCACATTACTAGTAGACAAGAGAAAGCAAAAGCATGCTCAAGAGTAAGCAGGATTTAGTACTCCAATACCTGCAGTAGGAGAACATCACATTTTAGTCTTAACAGCAAAGAACATCACATTTTAGTCTTAACAGCAAACGTTTCAGACATTCAGTTTCCTTATCTTACAGCCCCATGTAAATAAACTGTCTGTGACCAGGTTTTTTGTGGGTAAACTTTCTGAATATGTGCATCTCTTGCCCTCATAAAATTTATGCTCATAGAGACATGATGTTTTTAATTATGGGGGGGGGGATAAAACTATTTAAACCTAAGACCATCACTTATTTTTTTCCATTTATGGGATGAATGTTCTTAGCTTCCATTTTTTTCCTTTAAACAAGATATTATCTTTTCTTCACATTTGTATCTGCAGTACAATGCACAAATTTATATTTTTGGAAAATAGTAACCATGTGACATGCCATGTGGACTATATCTTGAAATATGAAAGATAGCTGAAGTGTATTTTTAAGCACAATGATAATCTGAATTTTTAAAATAGCAGAAGTGTATTTTATGTTCAGCTGTGATTTTATGCACATGTCAGTGTAAAGACAGTCCTGAGGGAGCCAGCGAGATCATTATTTTTTGTATTGTGTTTTGTTTTGCTGTTAGTTCAAGCTTCCAGCACTTGGCCCTCTATTCTTTTATGCAATAATTAGAATAAGAAATCCTTTTGCAAATTGTTATCCTTTTTGTCCTTTTTCCCCTTGTTCCTGTATCTGACATGAATTCAATTCACACATATATTGAGCCACTAGTATGTGTTATGCAGGGGTCTAGCTTCTGGAGTCACAAAACTGGAGGATCCAAGCTTGGGCTTCAAGGATGGCCAAGTGAAGCAGGAAGGATAGATGTGTAATGTTGTGTCCAAAGCACCAAAATCATGAGAAAAATTCCCTCTGAGAACAATAAGTGGGAGGGAAAACTTGCCTTTACATTCCATTTTTTACACATGCTGTTACTTTTTATGTGGCCAGTTTGTCTCTAAACTCTGAAAGCCATTTTTGACAATCTAAAAACAGCAAAATTTTGACTCCTTATTAGTTTTAGATAATCTTTTGTAATGCTTCTTTTCCAATACAAGACTAACAACTATTTTATAGATTAACCATGATTAATTATATATTTATTTAATAGTCATTATGTTTGGGCAACAAAACAGTACAGTGATATAGAAAGTGTTTCTGATAACAAAAGATACAAATCATCAGTATCAGGGATCATATGCTTTATGTGGCCACTGTTCATACAGAGACTTTAAGTTATTATATTTTATGAATGTAAAACTGTTAATGAAGTAGTCCAAATATAAACATGTAGGCCTTAAAATATAGTTTTATATAAACTACATAAACTTGAAAATATAAAACTATTATACATCTTTATAAAATGCTATTTGCCATATTCAGATTAATAATTTTAAATGAAATATTATTGATAGATTTGAAACTCCACATATTCTATCCACCTCATTTTTGTCACTGTATTCCAGAGGTAGTCTCCACTGTCTGGAATATGGTGTTTATCATTTTCTTTGATTTGTCTCATTTTACCTATATAGGTATCAATAGGAACAATGGAGTATTAGTTGGCATGTTTCCTGTTGTCATGTTTTATGAAAATATAATCTTTCTTATACTATTTTTGAGATTTACTCTTGTATGCTATTTCTCCCTATCTTAAGAACTTCAATCTATTATATGAATTTAACATGAATTATATAAATGTAATCTGTTAAATGAATGATATTTCAGTTGACTCATTTTTTGTGATAAACTTAGTTACAAAAAATGTTGTCTACATTCCCCATATTCCCATGTGATGGGGCTTATCTAGGGTTGTGGGTCCCAAGTGTAAAGAATAATTTTATTATTATTTAATTGGGGAATATTCTAAACAGATTTTTTCCAGGATTCTCTCCAGAGGAGTCTGGGACCATTTTTTAAATCAAGTCGCCCAAATGTCTTTTAAGTCTAAGGAACCATGAGAAATGCTGCTCACAGACCTATTGCTACAAGTAGAATTATTGGGGTGTTAGTTTGCAAACTGGCCCCTATAGCAGAGGGCAATGAGACACCCAAGAAAGAGGCAGGCCACTGAAGACTGATAGTTGGCAGGTTTAAGAAGCAAGGGAACTTATATAGTAGCCTTGTCCTGGACAGCCAAAAGACAAAAAGATTTCTGTACCCTTCCCACTTCTGCCTTGAATCTTAAAACTTTATATAGAGGCCTTAATGGATTCATTCATATATACCATCCAGATGGTCTCAACAACACATTGTTCTCTTAAGGCTGCATCCTTGAAAATCACTCCCACTAAGGGAACAGTGGGCAGAAATACATTTCAAGGACCAGGGAAGGAGTGAAGAATCTGGGCAGAAATACATTTCAAGGACCAGGGAAGGAGTGAAGAATCTGTGATTTCCCTGGTCCAGCTCTTGGGTCAACCTATTCTCTCCATGCCTCCCTGCGACACATAGCCTGTTTAACAAGATGTTCATCATCAAATTTACTAAGTAAGATCAAATTTATCTCAGAGGGGTTATGTACTTACTGACTCACAAGCAATGCATGTAAGTTCATTGTTCTACAGATATTGATAACATCACTATGTGTGTGTGTGTGTGTGTGTGTGTGTGTGCGCGCGCGCACGTGCGTGTGCGCGAACTGGATTACTATGAAATACCTTGGATTTGCATAGCTTTTGTTAAGCCACTAAATCACATTCAACTCTTTGTAACCCCATTGGTGGTAACAGGCCAGGACTCCCTGTCCTCCACAATCTCCCAGAGTCCACTCAAGTTCATAGCCGTTGAGTCAGTGATGCCATCTAACCATCTCATCCTCTGCCACCTTCTTTTGCCTTCAATCATTCCCAGTATCAGGGAATTTCCAGTGAGTCAGCTCTTTGCATCAAGGGGGCAAGGAGATCAAATCAGTCAATCCTAAAGGGAATCAACACTGAATATTCATTGGAGGGACTGATGAAGCTGAAGCTGAAGCTTCAATACTTTGGCCACCTGATGGAAAGAGCTGATTCACTGAATTTGCATTACCATTACTTTTTTGTAGACAGTCATTTTCTTGTGTGTTTTTTTATGCTGAATGTTTACCTAATTTATTTTTATCTTTCATTTTTAAGAGATGCAGTCACCTATAGGATTTCAAACGATGCCCATCATTCCATAAAGATTTGGATTCTAAAACACAGCTCCACTCTCCAACACTACTTGTGACATAAAGTTTCATTGTCACATAATTCTTCCTATTGTCAGGTTTCTTTCTCTCTTTTCATCTCAATCTCTCTCTTTCTTTCTCTCTCTCTCCCTACTCCTCTCTCTTTTTTTCCTCTCCTTGAATTAATAAATTAATAAGCTCTACATGCCATACAACCACCTTGCGATTATAGCTTCCACCCTTGCACTTCCAATACCTACACTACTTCCCTTTCAATCCCAAATGTTCCATTCTTAAACTGTTATTTTCAATCTTTCTAATATATTCTTTGCAGTAATTCTTCAGTGGAACTATTCTTCAGTGCATTTGTGCTCAGTTGCTCAGTCGTGTCCGTCTCTTTTTGACCTCATGGACTGTAACCCGCCAGGCTCCTCTATCCATGGAATTCTCCAGGCAAGAATAGTGGAGTGGGTTGCCATTTCCTCCTCCAGGGGATTTTCCTACCCAGGGAGCAAACCTGCATCTCCTGCATTGCAGATGGGTTCTTTATTGACAGAGCCACCTGGGAAGCCCAGAACTAGTCTTATTACCCAGTTTTATTTTCACTTCCTTTTTATATTTGTATTACTTTTATATTTCTTTCTACTTTTTATATTTCATTATGCCCTAATTTTACTTTTTCCCCAATTCTGGTGCCATGGCTGCAAACACTAACATTCCTTTAATCCTCTTTTTTCACATCATACACCCACAATGCTAACCACTGTCAAATCTAATTCTCCACTAACCCTGCAACCATAGAGCTGACCATGTTGCTGAGATATCTACAAGCATGTTTTAATCCTCTCTCCTTAAATCAATCACCACTAAAATCAATGAGTTCTTAGTCCTCTAGCCTTAATCCGTTTTCTCTTCTACACACCTAGATAGTAAGGTGGTATTATCTGCATATCTGAGGTTACTGATATTTTGCCCTGCAAACTTAATATCAGCTTGTGTTTCATCCAGCCTAACATTTTGCATGATGTATTCTGCATATAAGTTAAATAAGCAGAGTGATAATATACAGCCTTGATGTGCTCCTTTCCCAATTTGGATGCTGTCCATTTTTCCATGCCCAGTTCTAACTGTTGCTTCCTGACCTGCATACAGATTTCTCAGGAGGCAGGTAAGGTGGTCTGGTATTCCCATCTCTTTCAAAATTGTCCACAGTCTTTTGTCATCCACAGAGACAAAGGCCTTAGCATAGTCAGTGAAGCAGAAGTAAATGTTTTTCTGGAATTCTCTGGATTTTTCTATGATCCAGCAGATGCTGCCAATTTGATCTCTGGTTCCTCTGCCTTTTCTAAATCCAGCTTGAACATCTGGAAGTTCTCGGTTCAAATACTACTGAAGCCTGGATTGGAGAATTTTCAGCATTACTTTGCTAGTGTGTGAGAAGAGAGCAATTGTGTGGTAATTTGAACATTCTTTGATATTGCCTTTCTTTGGAATTGAAATGAAAACTGAACTTTCCCAGTTCTGTGGCCACTGCTGAGTTTTCCAAATTTGCTGGCATGTTGAGTGCAGCACTTTCACAGTATCAACTTTTAAGATTTTAAATGGCTCCACTAGAATTCCCTCACTTCCATTAGCTTTGCCCTTAGTTATGCTTCTTAAGGCCCACTTGACTTCACATGCCAAAATGTCTGGCTCTAGGTGAGTGATCACACCTTTGTGGTTATCTGGGTCCTTAAGATCTTTTTTGGATAGTTCTGTGTATTCTTGCCACCTCTTCTTAATATCTTCTGTTTCTGTTAGGTCCATACCATTTCTGTTCTTTATTGTGCCCATCTTTGCATGAAATGTTTCCTTTCATGTCTCTAATTTTCTTGAAGAAATCTCTAATCTTTCCCATTCTATTGTTTTCCTCTATTTCTTTGCATTGATCACTTAGGAAGGCTTTCTTATTTCTCCTTGCTATTCTTTGGAGCTCTGCATTCAGATGGATATATCTTTCCTTTTTTCCTTTGCCTTTCACCTCTCTTTTCTCAGCTATTTGCAAGGCCTCCTCAGACAGCCATTTTGCCTTTTTGCATTTCTTTTTCTTGGGGATGGTTTTGACCATGGCCTCCTGAACAATGTTATGAACCTCCGTCTATAGTTCTTCAGGAACTCTTTTTATCAAATATAATACCTTGAGTCTATTTGTCACTTCCACTGTATAATTGTAAAGGGTTTGATTTAGGTCATACCTGAATGGTCTAGTGGTTCTCCCTACTTTCTTCAATTTAAGTCTGAATTTGGTAATAAGGAGTTCATGATCTGAGCCACAGTCAGCTCCCAGTCTTGTTCTTGCTGACTGCACAGAGCTTCTCCATCTTCATCTGCAAAGAATATAATCATTTTGCTTTCAGTATTGACCATCTGCTGATGTCTATGTGTAGAGTTGTCTCTTGTGTTGTTGGAATGTTGGGTGTTTGCTATGAGCAGAGAATTCTCTTGGTAAAACTCTGTTTGTCTTTGCCCTGCTTTATTGTACTCCAAGGCCAAACTTGCCCATTACTCCTGGTATCTCTTGCCTTTTCCTTTTACATTCCAGTCCCCTATGATGAAAAGTGCATCTTTTTTGGTGCTACTTCCAGAAGGTCTTGTAGGTTATCATAGAACCATTCAACTTCAGCTTCTTTGGCATTAGTGGTTAGGACATAGACTTGGCTTACTGTGATATTGAATGGTTTGCCATGAAAATGAACAAAGATCCTTCTGTTGTTAATTTTTTGGTCACCTGATGTGAAGAACTGACTTACTGGAAAAGACCCTGATGCTGGGAAAGATTGAACCAGGGGGAGAAGGGGATAACAGATGATGAGATGGTTGGATGGCATCACCAACTCGATGGACATGAGTTTGAGCAAGCTCCAGGAGTTGGTGATGGACAGGAAAGCCTGGCATGCTGCAGTCCATGGGGTCACAAAGAGTCAGATATGACTGAGCAACTGAACTGAACTGAACTTTTGTTCTAATTATCAGACCTACCCAAAGAAATAACTCAAGCTATTAATATCAGTTTGTTTGTTTGTTTGTTTCCTGAATCATCAGGGTTTATTTCCCTATAATTATGGATCATTCATATCTGCTTCAAAAAATATCCCTTCTTTAAAACAAACTATAAGAATCTCAAACTTAATTTTCAAAACCAAACTCTTTCTTTTCTTTCTCATATGTGCCCTTCTGTAGTCTCTCCTCTGTCAATGCTAACTCCTTTCAGTTGCTTTTGGCAAAAACCTTGGTGTAATACTTTACCTTTTCTTTACTTCACATCTCATATATACAAGTAAGCATATCTCAGTTGTGAATCTGAATGCAATTCTCTCCTGATTCAGTTGAGTAGTTTGCCCTGTAACTTTAGCTCTCTGACAGATCCAAGAAATGTTACTTTTCACTTTATTCAGCTTTTTGTTTTTGTAAGGATAGAAATGATAAGTCCTAAGCTCTTTATGTGCCAGAGTTGACACCAGAATATTTTCAATAATGTTTGGATTCTGGGGTCAGATCATCTGGATTCAAGTGCAAAGTTTTTTCTTCCTGTATTTCCCTTCTCTCTTCTAGCCTCTTCCCTTCTCTCTCTCTCTCTTTTTTTTTTTTTTTTCTTGTCTTTCTCCCTCTCTCTCTTTCACATATCCCAAATCTAACTTCCATTTTCTGGTAAAATGGAAATAAAAGATAACAACTATTCTCTCTACCTCATAGTTAAGATTAAATTTTTCAAGTACCAAAGACAATTAAGTTGTTAATAATTACATCATTTTACAAAATGATTACTAAAAGATTATGACAGATTCTATTTATTTAGCATCTTCTGCAATAAGACAATGTAATAACTGAATCACAAGCATTATCATTTAATTGTAAAAAAGTCTTTACATGTGTATGTATTTGTCCTCAAGTGTATTGTAAACGTTCACATCTTACAAACATGTCCAAACTTAAAACTAAGCAAATTATTCTAACTCCATGGGGGTACTGTTCAACTTTATACTATTACATTAGTCTTTAAGTTTGATAAATGGCGACAGTTTTTGTGTTTTGTTTTATCCAAATGAATATTAAGATAACATCCTAGCACAAAATGAGGAACAAGAAGGAGGAACTTTCCCTATCCCAGCATTATCAAAATAGTGGCTAGAAAATGAAATTTGCACTGAAGATATCATTGTTTCTTTTTCCTTTCTTTTTTTCATTTTTATTCTTCTCAAATATCTTGACAATATTTTAATTCATGAATTCTGTTTGAAAATTTTAAAAACTCACAATATATTTGGATCAATGTCCAAATTCTTGCTTTCTCTTCAAAATTTGGTGGTCTGGCAAATCTGGATCCACATTCTTTTCTAGCAAAAAATCAGTTGAAATAATATGTGGGGGCTCTATTTAGACAGGTCATTTGCACTCTAGTTCACCATAGTCTCTTTACCATTTCTCACATTAGCATTAACGTTTGCCTCAATATGTTACTTTACCTTCCTATTCCAGGTAAACCAGGGAGGTTTTTTCCTAACATTTCAGACCTCTGAAATGAAGTTTTAATCTAAACATTCATGCTTATTTGAGTTTTCAATCAGTTTTGCAATGGAAACCATATGCTGATACACGAAATAAAGCCAATAGTTGACTTTTTGCTCCTTCCTGTTTAAGATCAACTGGAGCATCAATCATATAACATATTTAATGTGACAAATGAGCAATTGACTGATAGCTTTCCAATTCTTCAGAAACTGCAGAGACAACCCAAATCTCAGGAAGTCGTCCAGATTAGAGACTGTGTATCTGCTCTTACTTCATATTCAGAGTTCTAGTTCCTGGGTCCTATCCCTCTGGAAATAAGAAGTCAGATCAAGACTGTGCAACATGGTTGAAGAAGGTGTGAATGGTGAGAGCCTTGTGGTCGGCTGAGGCCACTTAAAATGGTGTTCTTAGCTGATGTGTGTTGCATTCATTAGATTTTAGGAGATTTTTTCAGTGAAATATAACAAATCTTACTTTCTAAGTGATGAGTATTGGAATGATTACTTTTTTGTGTCCCCAAACACACACACACAAAGAAGTCAACAGGACACTGATTAAAATTAGGACCTAATCTTTCATTAGGTTGTCAGGAACCAAGAAAAGAAGCCCATGCTGGACAAAGCCTTCCACCACCCCAACCTTATACAGGAATGGATAAGAATGGTATAAATACTGCATTTTATAGGCGTGTAACCCTGGGCTCAGAGAAGTTGAGTTTTTCAAAGTTATACAGTGGTAGTAGTGAATATCTTGTGGCCTTTAGATAAGTCATGAGTTCATAGTATGGTGCTATCTACCATTTTTCAGCTATGCACACTTGGAAAAGTTATTTTAATTCTAACAGGCTCTCTCACTTCTGAAATAAAAACATCAATATCCACACTTTAGGGTTGTCCTCATTATTAAATAAGGCCTGTTTAACTTAACCTAGAGTTCCTGGCACATTAATAAAAGTCAAAAGAAATCATACAGCTATTAGACTTAATGTATTTCACTTATCTTTGTTAGATATTTGTTAATTAATTTACCAATATTTTTCAGTTTTTATTCAGATCTATATTTCTTAAGTATTTAAATAAATGTAAGAAGTTTTACTTTGCATATGGACTAGATAGTGATATTTATGCATGCGTGTATAGAATTCAAAGTCAAATAAAACTAAAACTAAAATCAAGTGGACAAACAAGAAACCACCAACTTCAAATGTTTTGCTTTCGGCTCATAAAGCAGCACAGAGCTCATTTGGAGACATATTGTCCAGATGCCAACTCAGAGGCTCTTACATAAAGCTGTTAAGTGAAAATGAGAGAAATTCTTCAGTGGCCTGGTACACTGCTGTACCCTCTGTCAGCTAACTTAACACAACACAACAGATGGAAGAATTAGGAAATTCCACAGTGTGAGTATGTGCCTGTATACTTATGTTACTGTGGGAAGCTTACATGTATCACCAGATTTGACTGTGCTGTTGGCATAAAATAATCAGTGGGAAACACAGAGTGAATTCAAGTTGACCAAATCAATATTTTAAAACTTTAGTTTATAGGAAAGGTAAATAAATGTCAACCTGCCTTCATGGTAGATCAGAAGGAAAATAAAGCTTTGTACTTTGCTAATTCAATTGAAGCCTGAGTCAATAATCACTGAGTTTAAAGTGATTTATTACTGATTATTAAAATGAGATGCATGGAAAAGCTGGCTTGAAACTCAACAATCAAAAAACAAAGATCATGGCTTCCAGTAACATCACCTCATGGAAAATAGGGGGGGGGAAGTGGAAATAGTGACAGATTTTATTCTGCTGGGCTCCAAAATCACTGCAGACAGTGACTGCAGAAGATGCTTGCTCTTTGGAAGGAAAACTATGATAAACCTAGACAACATACTAAATCCCAGAGACATCACTTTATCAAAGGTCCATATAGTCAAAGCCATGATTTTTCCAGTAGTCATGTACAAATAGGTGAGCTGAACCATTCAGAAGTCTGAGTGCCAAAGAATTGGTGCTTTTGTTTTGTTTTGTTTTTTTAATTTTTACTTTATTTTACTTTACAATACCGTATTGGTTTTGCCATACATTGACATGAATTCACCATGGGTGTATATGAGATCCCAATCCTGAATCCCCCTCCCACATCCCACCCTATTTCCTCTCTCTGGATCATCCCCGTGCACCAGCCCCGAGCATCCTGTATCCTGTATCGAACATAGGCTGGTGCTTCATTCTTACATGATAGTATACATGTTTCAATGTCATTCTCCCAAGTCATCCCACCCTCTCCCTCTCCCACAGAGTCCAAAAGTCCGTTCTATACATCTGTGTCTCTTTTGCTGTCTCACATACAGGGTCATCATTGCCATCTTTTTAAATTCCATATATATGTGTCAGTATACTGTATTGGTGTTTTTCTTTCTGGCTTACTTCACTCTGTATAATAGGTTCCAGTTTCATCCATCTCATTAGAACTGATTCAAATGAATTCTTTTTAATGGCTGAGTAATACTCCATTGTGTATATGTACCACAGCTTTCTTATCCATTCATCTGCTGATGGACATCTAGGTTGTTTCCATGTCCTGGCTATTATAAACAGTGCTGCAATGAACATTGGGGTACATGTGTCTCTTTCAATTCTGGTTTCCTCGGTGTGTATGCCCAGCAGTGGGATTGCTGGGTCATAAGGTAGTTCTATTTCCAGTTTTTAAGGAATCTCCACACTGTTCTCCATAGTGGCTGTACTAGTTTGCATTCCCACCAGCAGCGTAAGAGGGTTCCCTTTTCTCCACACCCTCTCCAGCATTTATTGCTTGTAGACTTTTGGATCGCAGCCATTCTGACTGGTGTGAAATGGTATCTCATTGTGGTCTTGATTTGCATTTCTCTGATAATGAGTGATGTTGAGCATCTTTTCATGTGTTTGTTAGCCATCATGGCTTCCAGTAACATCACCTCATGGAAAATAGGTGGGGGAAAAGTGGAAATAGTGACAGATTTTATTCTGCTGGGCTCCAAAATCACTGCAGAACTGAGGAGATCAAAACAGTCAATCCTGAAAGAAATCAACCCTGAATATTCACTGGGAAAATTGATGCTGAAGCTGAAGCTCCACACTTTGGCCACCTAATGTGAAAAGCTGACTCACTGGAAAAGACCGTGATGCTGAGAAAGATAGGGCACAGGAGGAGAAGGGAGCATTAGAGCATGAGATGGTTGTATGGCGTCACTGACTCAATAGACATGAGTTTGAGCAAACTCCAGGAGATAGTGAAGGACAGGATATGCCACAGTCCATGAGGTGGCAAAGAGTTGGACATGAGTTAGTGACTGAAGAACAACAACAAAATGAGATGCAACTCTATCTTTATATATATTATGAATTAGATGTCAAAGAAAAAAAGGAAAATCTATGTAAAATATACTGAAATTGGGACAGCTAACTAGTTTTTATATCACATATCATTTATTTAGCCAATACTCATTGATCTATTCCTTTGAGAAATATAAATTGTGAACCTATTATTAGCCTATTTTAGTCTCAGGAGATAAATTAGTGAAAACAATCTCCACTCAAGTGGAACTTACATTCTGGTAGAATCATTCAGACAATTAACACCTAAACTTTTACATACTGATACATAGCACTATTTAAAGAGATAAAGACTAATAGGAAGAACTATTTTGACAGAGCAGTTTTAGAAAAGATGNGAACCTATTATTTGCCTATTTTAGTCTCAGGAGATAAATTAGTGAAAACAATCTCCACTCAAGTGGAACTTACATTCTGGTAGAATCATTCAGACAATTAACACCTAAACTTTTACATACTGATACATAGCACTATTTAAAGAGATAAAGACTAATAGGAAGAACTATTTTGACAGAGCAGTTTTAGAAAAGATGATATCTAAGGGGAGATAAATAATGTGAGAGGGAGAGTAATGCAAACATCCAGGTTAAGAATATTCTGGGGAGTGTAAAGAGAAAGAACATGGAGAAAGAGACTGGTGTCCTTAAAGTACATTAAGCTGCCTTTAGTCATATAAGTAATGGAGCGAATATGAGATGGGGTTAAGAATTTAGGCAAGAGGATTGAACCTGCTCATCAATCACAGCTGATTTTATATTTCACTGTAATGAAACAGAAAGCAATTGGAGGTTTTTAAGCAAAAAAAATTATTTGATAAAATAGATTTTTCTTTTTTTTTAAAGAAAAATCTATTTTATCAAGTAATTGTTTAAAAAAAAATGAAGTGACTTTTT
>SJYT01038630.1:829046-849079 GCA_006410635.1 Cephalophus harveyi | reverse complement strand
GATACAGGATACAGGATGCTTGGGGCTGGTGCACGGGGATGATCCAGAGAGATGATATGGGGTGGGAGGCGGGAGGGGGGTTCAGGATTGGGAACTCATGTACACCAGTGGCTAATTCATGTCAATGTATGGCAAAACCAATAGAGTATTGTAAAACAAAATAAAGTAAAAATAAAAATTAAAAAAAAATAAAAACAAAAACTAAAAAAAAAAAAAAAAAAAGGCTCAACATTCAGAAAACGAAGATCATGGCATCTGGTCCCATCATTTCATGGGAAAGAGATGGGGCAACAGTGGAAACAGTGTCAGACTTTATTTTGGGGGCTCCAAAATCACTGCAGATGGTGACTGCAGCCATGAAATTAAAAGACGCTTACTCCTTGGAAGGAAAGTTATAACCAACCTAGACAGCATATTAAAAAGCAAAGACAGCACTTTGTCAAAAAAGGTCTGTCTAGTCAAAGCTCTGGTTTTTCCAGTGGTAAGTATGCATGTGAGAGTTGGACTGTGAAGAAAGCTGAGCACTGAAGAATTGATGCTTTTGAACAGTGGTGTTTGAGAAAACTCTTGAGAGTCCCTTGGACTGCAAGGAGATCCAATCAGTCCATCCTAAAGGACATCAGTCCTGGGTGTTCATTGGAAGGACTGATGTTGAAGCTGAAACTCCAAGGCTAAGATACGATATGTGCAAAGGTACAGGAGATATCATAATATAAGAAAAGCCATAGTAATTTAATTGGCATACAAAAACAGGGCAAATAAGGGAATCAATAGGATATGACACTGACCTGCTTGGTTGATGAAAGAGTGTGGATCTGTTGGTGTCATGCTAAAGAATATAGATATAATTGCATGACTAATGTTGAATCAAAATCATTTTAACTTAAAATCAAAAAGTTAGGTTAATAAGAGTTAAAGTTTCCTCCTCAGTATATTTATTGTACTTTCTAAGCCAAGAGCTGACTCATTGGAAAAGACCCTGATGCTAGGAAAGATTGAGGGCAGGAGGAGAAGGGGACGACAGAGGATGAGATGGTTGGATGACATCACCGACTCGATGGACATGGGTTTGGGTGGACTTTGGGAGTTGGTGATGGACAGGGAGGCCTGGCGTGCTGCGATTCATGGGGTCACAAAGAGTCGGACACAACGGAGCGACTGAACTAAACTGAACTGAATTTACTTTTACCTCCATTTCTCATAGTACTTATAAAGTTATATACAAATTATCAAGCTTCTTTCTCTCCCTGGGAACTATCAAATTCCTGATGCCAGAGGACAGATTTTGGAGGATTGAGGAAAATAATAAACTAAAGATTGCACATTATTAGGGAGTGGAAGTGGGGTGATAAAGGAGAGATATTAGACATGAAAGATGTTTTTTAAGGAGTAACCATAAAAAATTTATCTTGATGTTATAAAATTCAGCAGTATTTCTCAGAAAGTATGCAAAAAGAAAATAAATGTACGAAGAATGGATCACCAGATCTACAAATTTTTTAAATGTTGCAATTTTAAAAATATATATTTTAAGAGCCTAATTATACAAGTTTTTCGTTATATTTTGTAGAATGGTTTCTTCTGTCATCAAAAAAAATGTCAGTGAGGAAAATATAGATATATATTATGTGCTTCCCAAGTGATATTAATGGCAAAGAACCTGCCTAGCAATGCATGAGACATAAGATAAATGAGTTTGATCCCCAGATTGGGACAATTCCCCTGGAGGAGGAACCCACATATCAACCCACTCTAATATTCTTGCTTAGAGAATCCCATGCATGGACAGAGGAGCCTGAAGGGCTACAGTCCATAGGGTCACAAAGAATCAGACATGACTGAAGTGACTTATCACACACATGCACACACATATGCAAGAATGTTATAAAACTATAAAATTTTACCAGTTTAATAGCACGATTACATCATTTCAGGTAAGCCCATAACTATAACATCTATGTGTATTAATCATTTGGGTATAAAAATGAGCTCACTTGTGTAGGGTCTTGTTTTATCTCTTAAGGAGATCCAACCAGTCCATTCTAAAGATCAGTCCTGGGTGTTCTTTGGAAGGAATGATGCTAAAGCTGAAACTCTAGTACTTTGGCCACCTTATGCAAAGAGTTGACTCATTGGAAAAGACTCTGATGCTGGGAGGGATTGGGGGCAGGAGGAGAAGGGAATAACAGAGGATGAGATGGCTGGATAACATCACCGACTCGATGGACATGAGTTTGAGTGAACTCCAGGAGTTGGTGATGGACAGGGAGGCCTGGCATGCTGCAATTCATGGGGTCACAAAGAGTCGGACATGACTGAGCAACTGAACTGACTGACTGAATTGACTCACTCTGTGTACCATATAATTAAAAGCCATAAATTTTTGGCTAAAAGTTATTGTATAGTTGGAAACATCTGGCATACCCGGTTTGATCTGTGGAGGTGAAAGTCACTCAGTCTTGTCTGACTCTTGGCAACCCCATGGACTATGCAGTCCATGGAATTCTCTATACCAGAATACTGTAGTGGGTAACCTTCCCCTTCTCCAAGGGATCTTCCCAACCCAGGGATTGAACCCAGGTCTCCCACATTGCAGGAGGATTCTTTATCAGCTGAGGCACAATGAAGGCCCAATAATACTGAAGTGGGTAGCCTATCCCTTGTCCAGCAGATCTTCCTGACCCAGGAATTGAACCAGGATCTCCTGCATTGCAGGGGAATTCTTTACCAACTGAGCTGACATATGGAGGAACTCAACCCATTTCTGATTTAACATTCAGTTTTGCTTCTTGACCTGCATAAGATTTCTCAGGAGGTCCCATCACTTCATGGCAAATACATGAGGAAACAATGGAAACAGTGACAGGCTTTATTTTCTTGGGCTTCAAAAATACTGCAGATGGTGACTTCAGCCATGAAATTAAAAGACACTTGCACCTTGGAAGAAAAGCTATGACCAATCTAGACAGCATATTGAAAAGCTGTTACTTTGCCAACAAAAGTCCATCTAGTCAAAGCTATAGTTCCTCCAGTAGTTATGTATGGATGTGAGAGTGGACCATAAAGAAAGCTGAACATTGAATAATTGATGCTTTTGAACTGTGGTGTTGGAGAAGACTCTTGAGAGTCCCTTGCACTTCAAGGAGATCAAACCAGTCAATCCTAAGGAAAATCAGTCCTGAATATTCATTGGAAGGACTGATGCTGAAGCTGAAGCTCCAACTCTTTGGCCACCTGATGCGAACGACTAACTCCTTGGCAAAGACCCTGATTCTGGGAAAGACTAAGGAAGAAAAAGAAGGGGGTGAGAGGATGAGATGGTTAGATGGCATCGCCAACTCAACGGACATGAGTTTGAACAAGCTCCGGGAGTTGGTGATGGACAGGGAAGCCTGGTGTGCTATAGTCCATGGGGTCGCACAGAGTTGGACATGATTGAGTGACTGAATTGAACTTCTGTATATAGCTGAAGTTAGAAGACACCTGTCTTTTTTGAGTATAACAAAGTTAATGAAGGTGAAGAACAATTTTTTTTTTAAAGGAACCACTATATTATTCTCTATAATGCATGCATTTGCACTCTAACCAACAGCACTATGAAGGTTCCCCTTTGAGAGTTACCACATGATCCAGCAATCCCACTCCTGGACATATATCTAGACAGGAAAATTCTAATTGGAAAAGATACATTCATCCCAATGTTCATAGAAACACTGTTTTTAATAACCAAGAGAAAGAAGCAACCTAAGCTTCCACAGAAAAATCAGTGGAAAAAGATGTGGTATAGCTATATAATGTAGTAATACAACACAATGTTATCCAGCCATTTTTTTAAAAAGAATGAAAATATAGCATTTGCAGCAACATGGATGGACCTAGAAATTATCATACTAAGCCAAGTAAGTCAGACAGGGGAAGATGAATATAACAAAATATCACTCATTTGCATATCACTTTGGTGGGAATGCAAACTAGTACAGCCACTATGGAGAACAGTGTGGAGATTCCTTAAAAAACTGGAAATAGAACTGCCGTATGACCCAGCAATCCCACTGCTGGGCATACACACTGAGGAAACTAGAAATGAAAGAGACACGTGTACCCCAATGTTCATCGCAGCACTGTTTATAATAGCCAGGACATGGAAACAACCTAGATGTCCATCAGCAGATGAATGGATAAGAAAGCTGTGGTACATATACACAATGGAGTATTACTCAGCCATTAAAAAGAATACATTTGAATCAGTTNACCAGAATTGAAAGAGACACATGTACCCCAATGTTCATCGCAGCACTGTTTATAATAGCCAGGACATGGAAACAACCTAGATGTCCATCAGCAGATGAATGGATAAGAAAGCTGTGGTACATATACACAATGGAGTATTACTCAGCCATTAAAAAGAATACATTTGAATCAGTTCTAGTGAGGTGGAAGAAACTGGAGCCTATTATACAGAGTGAAGTAAGCCAGAAAGAAAAACACCAATACAGTATGCTATTGCTGCTGCTATGTCACTTCAGTTGTGTCCGACTCTATGTGACCCCATAGATGGCAGCCCACCAGGCTCTGCTGTCCCTGGGATTCTCCAGGCAAGAACCCTGGAGTGGGTTGCTATTTCCTTCTCCAATGCATGAAAGTGAAAAGTGAAAGTGAAGTTGCTCAATCTTGTCTGACTGTTTCAACCCCATGGCAGCCTGCCAGGCTCCTCCATCCATGGGATTTTCCAGGCAAGAGTACTGGAGTGGGTTGCCATTGCCTTCTCTGCCAATAAAGTATACTAATGCGTATGTAATTTAGAAAGATGGTAATGATAACTCAGTATGCGAGACAGCAAAAGAGACACAGATGTAAAGAATAGACTTTTGGACTCTGTAAGAGAGGATGAGGGTGGGATGGTTTGGGAGAATGACATTGAAACATGTATATTATCATATGTGAAATGGTTTGCCAGTCCAGGTTTGATGCATGATACAGGATGGATGCTTGGGGCCACTGCACTGGGATGACCCAGAGGGATGTGATGGGGAGGGAGGTGGGAGGGAGGTTCAGAATGGGGAACACATATACACCATGGTGGATTCATATCAATGCATGGCAAAACCAGTACAATATTGTAAAATAATCAGCCTCCAAAAAATAAATAAATAGAAAAAATGATACAGATGAACTAATTTACAAAATAGAAACAGAGAAAGTCTGTAAAAAATAGAAAACAAATTTATGATTAACAAAACAGAAAGTACAGGGGGAGGATAAATTAGGAGTTTGGGGTTAACAGATACATATTAGTATACATAAAATGGATAAACCACAAAGACCAACTATATTCAGTATCTTGTAATAACCTATAATGGAAAAGAGTAAAAAGTATATATATATATATGTGTGTGTGTGTGTGTGTGTGTGTGTCTGTATGTCTCTCTGTGTGTGTGTATATATATATATGTATATATATATAACTGATCACTTTGTTCTACACCTAAAACTAGCACATTATGAATCAACTGTATTCAATTTTTTTTAAAGAACAAAACTGTTGTTTTTATTTTTTTGGATGAATCACTACACTAATCTTCTCCAGGATAATGGATAAAATCCAGGAGCTGAGAAGATTCTTTACAATATCTAGGTGGATAGAAATCTGGCTATTCAAACCAGGGAGTATTAACTGCATAAGAGATGCATTGATAGAGCAAGTTCAGCATGCTAAGGGGTAGTACAGAATCTTATTTATTGCAACATATAACAATCAGTTTTTATATTAAACAGCACTATAATTTATTCTCATTTTAGGCATTATTATTTTCTATTACCTCTTTCAAGCTGTTATTTGTTCCTTTGCTTTCTGCTTATAATTACAACATTTATTCACATATATTATGCATAGAAAGGTGTCTATTTTCAAATCAACTTATTTTTTTTTAATGGGCTTGTTGATATGACCTTATATTTATGCCCAAAGGAAGCTGTGATGTTTCTCCACTTTAAAATAAAAGTCATATTCTTCTCTGGGGAAACTCAATCCTATTTCCTTTTTTAAAATACTTTGACTTCTAAAATTATTCTACTTTTACCTTTATTCTATCTTAAAATTATTTTACCTTTACCCAAAACACCAAGAAAATAGACTACTGCATTGAATTTGTTTCAAATTCAAAGTAAAAACTTAGATTTACTTATTTTCAATTATCTGAGCAAAGCTTCCATAACTTCTACAAATTTGTAAAAGAAATACACATCTAAGAAAAAAGGAAGGAGGAGAAATAAATATAGAGTCTGATAGTTAGCCTAAAATGAAATTAACACTGAAGATTGTATATGGGAGTAAACTTTTGTATCAGCAGTTGGAATATATCCTCAGTTGTATTCAGATTTTCATTTCTGGGGTGAAAATACAAGTTATATACAAGAATAAAAAATACATGCATAATATAGTTTTTATTAAGATTTTTGAAAATCTGTACTCAATTAAAAAAAAATTAAATTAGAAAAAATGTGAAGGTAAGAAAAAAGCCACTTCATTTTTCTGGTTTCAGCATTGCTCAGACAACTATTTAGAAACTATGATTTGGCTCTCTTGTAACTTGAAAATTGTACTGGATTGTTTAAAGAAATTAATGTTTTGGTTTATATGTCCTTTCATTTCCCACTTACTCGCTTTTCTTAGTAAAGGAAACATAAAAATTAGGACCAAATGGTGATCGACCTCTTGACATATAACACTTTTACATGTGTTCAGTGAAGCTGTAGCAGTGACAGACCCATGTTAAGGCAAAGAATGGAGATGACTTAAAGCCACCTCTTCCTTTATCTCTTGGTAGCTTTTGTGGATCTTTACTATGTCAGGAATGAATTGGGGAGAAAGATTAAAAACAGACATGACATTTTCTCCTGTACTATTGACATTTTAAAAAACATATCCAAATGCTTCCTTAGAAAGATCTATTCTAAAATTAAAGCATGAAATGCCACTTTCTAACTGACTATATCCCTGGAAAAGGAAATGGCAACCCACTCCAATTTTCTTGCCTGGGAAATCCCACGAACAGAGGAGCTTGATCATGGCATCACAAAGAGTCAGACATTATTTAGTGACTAAACGACAACCGACTATATGAAGATTAAAGGGTCTGGTTTTCTTCTTATGTAAAATATCATTGAATGTTGTATATAAATTACTTCACTTTTAACTTTCATTCTCTTCACAAAATAATGAGATGCATGTTTTTAATATTTTGAAACTATTAAGTATAATTTCTAATAATTCATGTTGATTATCTTTTATTTACCAGGAATTGTGCTACTTGTTGGGGACACTTAACACATAATACATAATTCCTCTCTTCAAAAGGATCATTATTAATGTTGGAGAGAGATAAAAATTAAAAATGAATGTATTAAAATGAGATAAGCATTAATAGATTAGTTGATCTTTAAAAAGATGAAAATTTGAGAAATTATTTCACCTCTTTATTTACTTTATTGAGCTATTCATAGTTTAGTGAGTATAGAAGGCAGAATTTTAAGATGGTCCCTCAAGGTTCATGCTGGGTACAAATTTTCTCCTAGTTATTCAATCAAGTGTTAATCTAGGTGTAGCTTGAAGGAATTTTGTAGAAAATTAATGTTCTAAAACAGCTGACCTTTTAAGACAGGGAAATTACCTGAGTTGGCCTGAGTGGCCTGACCTAATTAGGTGGAGCTCCTTAAAGGCAGTTTTCTCTGGCCAGGCACAGTGATATGTGTGTTAGTGATATATGTGCTTAGTCACTAAGTCATGTCCGACTCTGCAACTCCATGGACTATAGCCTACCAGGCTTGTCTGTCCATGGGTTTTTTTTTTTTTTTTTTCAGGCAAGAATATTGGAGTAGTTTGCCATTTCCTTCTCCAGAGGATCTGACTTACCCAGGGAACAAAACCACATCTCCTGTGTCTCCTGCTGAAGTTTTTTACTTGCTAAGCCATCCAAGATGGCCAAGCACAGTAGTGGATCTCAAAAATTGGACTCTGGCTGACATGAGAGAAAACATTCATGTTTTGAACTGCCTACAGGATCACATGGTGAGGAATTAAAGATTGTTTCTTGATGCTGAGAGTGATCCCTAGCTTAGAGCTAGCAGAAAAATGGAAATTTGAATCCTACAACCACAAGGAAGTTAATCCTGTGAATACCCATTAAGGTTGGAAGAGGACCAAAAGCCCCAGATGATAACTATAGCCTTGTCCTTGATTTCAAACACTGAGGTTATCAAGAGGATGTGACTGCCAGTTGACCCCAAAACTGCCAGTTGCACCAAAGGAGGGCAATCAAAGTATTCTCACCTCTTCCCCTACCCTGCTCACCATCCCAAAGAAAGAAGTTTTCACAGATGTAGCCTTGAAAGAACCGTGTATTGTTAAGATCATCTAGAATGAATACACGAATGAACTCAGTTAAGGTTCTATGCAAACTTTTTAAAATTCTAGTAGGTGGGGAAAGAGATCTACTCACCTTGGAGCCATACAAGAAGCCTCAGATGTAAATTCCCTTGCTCAAATGTAAATTCCCTTGCTCAGGTGTAAATTCCCTTGCTCAGGTGTAAATTCCCTCACATATAAATTCCCTCAGATGTAAATTCCAGTGTTACCTACTAACTTAGACTGGTCCGCCCCTTTCTTAGGCCTCTTCTTGCCCTCCATAGATGGGGTTCGGTTTCAAATTTCACCCAACGAAGTGTCCAATGTTTTAAGTCAACAGACATTTGAGCAGAGAATTCAGCCACCCTATACTTAGATTAGTAGTAGTAGCCTACAGAAATCATGAGGTAAAGCTGCACTGCTTTAAAGTCATGATGTAGACTCAATTTCTTCTCTTTCCATGGCATATCTCTATCCTAAATTTTCTTACTCTTATGTGACCTAATTGATCAAAAAATAGATGAATCCTCATTTTAGGGACTTATATGTCATGAGTTTTGGTTTTAGGAGAATTGAAATTGAAATAATTAAATTTATATGAGCTCCAGCTTTCTTATATTAAAAAAAAAAAAAAACTACTAAGATTATTTGTTTTTATTCCTAAAACTCTACCTGTTAATGAACATGGGATTACTCAAAAGATAACACTTTAGCTAAACCGTAACATGAATTAGCTTTAAATTTTTAATTTATTTAATATATAATACTAAAAAAAAAAAATATTCCTGTGGATTCTTCCTTCTTGAATCTGAGAGTCATTCATTGTTTTACATTCTTACCTTCACTATCTTAATAGATCACTTATCAGTTCATACCTGCATTGCTGCATTACTTCATACCTCATATCTCTAGTTCACACCACATATACTCTATCTATAAATTTATTATTAACTGGAATTCTAAGTGGCCACCAACACCTGTAATATAGTAGGAAATGTTGCATAAATGCATACAATTATTATGAGGAAAAATGTTTCTGAATCTCCAAGGAAAACAGAATTTCAAATGAGTTCTTAACCTAAAACTTAACTGCAAGTTCTACCTTCCTAAAATATTATTTGTAATGCCATTTCTCTGATCTAAAACACGGGCAGTTCCTCATTGCTAACAGGTTAAAGATTTTGGGCTCGCCTTCTTTTCAGCTTTACTATGACTTCTCATGACATATATGTTCTCAGGTCTCATTTCCCTCCAACTTGGAACAATGTATGATTTCAGACTTGTTGCCTTCCACAGCTTTCTGTGGATACTATAATGTGATTAACCTCTTGAGCCTGCTACTAAATTCTTATTGGAAATATTCTGTCTTTTAATTTGATAAATGTTTATTGAGCTTTTATTATGTTTCAGGGATTGTGAGAATCTTATTTTTCACTTCTGTTCAGTTTCTCTCTTCATACTTACCAGTATGTCCAAAGTCAGTATCTGTCTTAGGGCCTTGCTTTTCATACACTTCTCAATAAAAATTCTTCAAATTAATCAAAATTCTTTTTCTTCAGTCCTCTTTATTAATTTCAAACTCACACATTACTCAGGGTTCAATTAATAGTTAATTTATTTCTGTTCTATTATTTTGCTGTAACATTATCTTCCTCTAAATTTGTAGAACATTTATAGTTAATTCTGTCTTTTAACATAATAAAATCTTATTTTTTATACACATAGAAGGGTTTAGCATTTTTAGATTTGTCTGAAAATAGTAAAATCAATATTCTTCCTGCTTAATCCTTATACTTGTTTAAACACAGTTTCTTTCACCATAAAATAAAAAGAATCCTCATGGCCCACTGTTTATTTATCTTTTATTTCTTGAGATATCATTAGATATATATCATTAAAGTTAGTTTCTTCTTTCTCCATACATTAAAACAGTCAATAAGAAATCTTTTTGATTAAACTTAACTCATGGCCTATAGAGACAGTATTCAGAGTGACTAACTGCATGAACTTTTGTTTAAATATCAAGACAACTTGGGTTTAAATACTTTCTCCTAATTTTGGGGGTTTTGAGCTTGAACAAGCTTCTGAATAAATAGATGTACTAATTCACTTATTTATAGAGTTTAAGAATAAAAACTAGTTTTATTATATAATTTATAAAGTTAGTGTCTATAAAGCATTCTGTAAGCATCGGTCTGCATATGGCCCAACAAGGATTTTACAGAGTTCAGGTTGTTAGTTTGTGTAGAAACTGCTCTCAGACAGTCAGTTAAGTTCAGTCACTCAGTTGTGTTTAACTATTAGCCACCCCATGGACTGCAGCATGCCAGGCCTCCGTGTCCATCACCAGCTCCAGGATTGTGCTCAAACTCATGTCCATCGAGTAGGTGATGCCATCCAACCATCTCATCCTTTATTGTCCCCTTCTCCTCCCACCTTCAATCTTTTCCAGAATCAGGGTCTTTTCCAGTGAATCAGTTCTTCACATCAGGTGGCCAAAGTATTGGAGTTCAGCTTCAGTATCAGTCCTTTCAATGAATATTCAAGACTGATATCCTTTTGGATTGACTGGTTGAGTCTTCTTGCAGTCCAGGGGACTCTCAAGAGTCTTCTCCAACAGCACAGTTTAAAAGCATCACTTCTTGAGTGCTCAGCTTTCCTTATAGTCCAACTCTAACATCGATACATGACTACTGGAAAAACCATAGCTTTGACTGGATGGGACCTTTGTGAGCAAAGTAATGTGTCTGCTTTTTAATATGATGTCTAGGTTGGTCATAGCTTTTCTTCTAAGGTGCAAGTGTCTTTTAATTTCATGGCTGCAGTCACCATCTACAGTGATTTTGGAGCCCCCCAAAATAAAGTCTGTCAGTTTCCACTGTTTCCCCATCTATTTGCTATGAATTGATGGGACTAAATGCCACAATCTTAGTTTTCTGAATGTTGAGTCTTAAACCAATTTTTTCACTCTCTTCTTTCACTTTCATCAAGAGGCTCTTTAGTTCTTCTTAGATTTCTGCCATAAGGGTG
Organism: Cephalophus harveyi; assembly: GCA_006410635.1. Taxonomy (NCBI): domain Eukaryota; kingdom Metazoa; phylum Chordata; class Mammalia; order Artiodactyla; family Bovidae; genus Cephalophus; species Cephalophus harveyi. The sequence goes on along the minus strand of SJYT01038630.1, from coordinate 837,645 downwards.
GTGTCATCTGCGTATCTGAAGTTATGGATATTTCTCCCAGCAATCTTGATTCCAGCTTGTGCTTCATACAGTCCAGAATTTCTCATGACATTCTCCACACATAAGTTAAATAAGCAGGGTGACAATATACAGCCTTCACGTACTCCTTTCCTTATTTGGAACCAGTCTGTTGTTCCACGTTCGACTCTAACTCTTGCTTCTTGACCTGCATACAGATTTCTCAGGCAGCAGGTCAGGTGGTCTGGTTTTCCCATCTCTTTCAGAATTTTCTCCAGTTTGTTGTGATACACATAGTCAAAGGCTTTGGCATAGTCAATAAAGCAGAAATAGATGTTTTTCTGGGACTCTCTTGCTTTTAGGAGGATTCAATGGATGTTTGTAGTTTGATCTCTGGCTCCTCTGCCTTTTCTAAATCCAGCTTGAACATTTGGAAGTTCACGGTGCATATACTGTTGAATCCTGGCTTGGAGAATTTTGAGCATTACTTTGCTGGTATGTGAGATGAGTGCAAATCACTATGAAAAGAAGAGAAGTGAAAGGCAAAGAAGAAAAGGAAAGATATGCCCATTTCAATGCAGAGTTCCTAAGAATAGCAAGGAGAAATAAGAAAGCTTTCCTCAGTGATCGGTGCAAAGAAATAGAGGAAAACAATAGAATGGGAAAGACTAGAGATCCCTTCAAGAATATTAGAGATGCCAAAGGAATATTTCATGCAAAGATGGGCTCAATAAAGGAAAGAAATGGTATGGACCTAACAGAAGCAAAAGATATTAAAAAGAGGTGGCAAGGATACACAGAAAAACTATACAAAAAAGATCTTCACAACCAAGATAATCAAAATGGTGTGATCACTCACCTAGAGCCAGACATCCTGGAATGTGATGTCAAGTGGGCCTTAGGAAGAATCACTGCCAACAAAGCTAATGGAGGTGATAAAATCCCAGTTGATCTATTTCAAATCCTAAAAGATGATGCTGTGAAAGTGCTGCACTCAATATGCCAGCAAATTTGGAAAACTCAGTGAGTGGCCACAGGACTGGAAAAGGTCTGTTTTCATTCCAATCCCAAAGAAAGGCAATGCCAAAGAATGCTCCAACTACCACACAGTTGCACTCATCTCATACTCCAGCAAGGTAATTCTCAAAATTCTCCAAGCTAGGATCCTTGCAGAAAACACTTCTATAAAAGAACACTCCATCTAACAAGAGCAGCCATTCTGATTGCCTTCTAAATCCAAGAGGCTGAGAATCTGAATGATAGCTTTCATTATTAGTACATAGAGTGTTCTCATTTTAGTTATTACCATGTTTGAAAGATACTGTTGATTCCCCTTAATCCCTCTGCATTTTCCATTTCTGTTCATCAGTTTTGGAGTACATCTAAGATTGTAGCCAACCTGGTTTAAGTTTGGAGGAGATCTTGTAAAACAAATAGAGGATAGCTGTTTTGCTTTAATATAATCCTTTTTGACAGATTACATTTCTCCTAGTTCTACCAACACTTATTTTTCCAGGTTCTGTTTTCACATACTGTATGAAATTTATACTCCTAAAGAAGAAAGTATTTTATCATTTGAAATGAGTCTGCATTTTGCTAGATACATACTCATATCCACATCATCACCAGGAACACAGTTCGGTTCAGTTCAGTTTAGTCGCTCAGTTGTGTCGACTCTTTGCACCCCATGGACTGCAGCACACCAGGCTTCCCTGTCAATCACCAACTTCTGGATTGTTCTTAAACTCATATCCATCAAGTCGGTGATGTCATCCAACCATCTTATCCTCTGTCATCCCCTTATCCTACCTTCAATCTTCCCCAGCATCAGGGTCTTTTCCAATGAGTCAGTTCTTCAAATCAGGTGGCCAAAGTATTGGAATTTTAGCTTCAGCATCAGTCTTTCCAGTGAATATACAGGACTGATTTCCTTTACAGTTGACTGGTTCGATCTCCTTGCAGTCCAAGGGATTCTCAAGAGTCTTCTCCAACACCACAGTTCAAAAGCATCAATTCTTCAGCGCTCAGCTTTATTTATAGTTCAGCTCTTACATCCATGCATGACTACTGCAAAAACCATAGCCTTGACTAGACAGGCCTTTGTCAGCAAAGTAATGTCTCTGCTTTTCAATATACTGTCTAGGTTGGCCATAACTTTCCCCAAGAAGCAAGTGTGTTTTAATTTCATGGCTGCAGTCCCCATCTGCAGTGATTTTGAATTCCAAAAAAATGAAGTCTCTCACTGTTTCCATTGTTTCCCCATCTATTTGCCATGAAGTCATCAGGAACACATTTATTATTAAATATTTCTTTGATAAAATGTGAGAAGAAAATGAACATTACTTTTATTTTGGAAAGTAAAATAGGAATTTTAGGAATTCCTAATCTAGGAATAAACTGCCATATAATTTCTGCTTTCAGATTAAATATGACTTATAAATAAATATTAATACAAGACTTTGTTGTCATTCAGAACTAAGAATTTTTAATGGTCAAAACCACGAAATCCATTTGTGTTAGTGTATTGAAAACCACCTTGTACTGAAAAGGCAGAGTTGAATAAAAAAGGATTAAAAATTCACTGTCATTTTTTCAGTCTTTTGAGTGCTATAACTTATATTACCTTCTTAAATGTTTTAAAGGTGCTATGAGGAAGCTATTTTAGATGATCTACAAAGTGGAGAAGTATCAACCATATATTCAAAGTGACACATACAATAAATACTAGAGTTCCCACATGAACTTAGTACATGTCACTTGAAGTCTTTAAGGAAAAGACCTGTGCTGAACAGTATATTGTTAGATTCCTCTCTGGTTGGAGAATCACTTTCATTTTTATTACATTACATTGAATAGGTTGTTGCCTAAAATGTACCCTGTAGGCACAACCTTAAGTAGCATATTGCATACACAAAATATAGGCACAATAATACACTTTTAGTTGGAGATTTAATTCATTACAGCTCCACTAAATAAGAAAATTTTGTAATACCTATTTAAAGACCAAAGTAGTCTAGTCAATTGGATTTCAATTTGTTCCTATCACCTTGTAAAACATGAACATATATGTGTATATATATATATCTATAGAGAGAGAGAGATACAGATTTTTGAACATAATTTTAACAGCTTAGAATGAAATCTTATTGATCTTAAGGTGTATGTAATTAGCCCCCCAAAATAATACTGCTTGATTGGTTGTGACTTACTTGCATTCTTTCTTATCTTTGTTATCTCACTGCATCTACCTTTCTGCTGGAATGAATATTTGAAAGGGTGGTTCAAACAAAATGTTGAAATTATATCAAATTTAGACATATTTTCTATTATCAAATTTTGAATGGATGCTATTTTCTGTTGATACTCCATTTTCCCCAATATTTGAAGTTGCCCTAACTGAAACCTATATGATCCCTGTACGTACTTCATTTTTGGTTTCATGGTTGATTAGTTTCATCTGTGCATCTTCTACATCTCTCAAGAGAGTTTTGGGTACAGGAAATGTTGAGAAAATTAACTGTTAACCCCCCAAATTATGACTTTTAATTCTACTAAACATCACCTTGTTCAATGCCTAAGAAACTTACATATAAAAATCAATGGTTTCTGACACATTTTTGAATGTTTACCCTTCCCTGAAAAGAACATTAAGAAAACAAACAAACAAAAACTATCAAAGTTTGTGGAAAAGTCAGCTATATAAAACCACAGCTATTTTCTTTCCAGTGAATGCCTGCTATTCAAAATGTATCCTTGAAATCCTTGTTTTGAGATTTTATGTCAATGAAAAACATTTCTTCTACTGATTCAGCAAAAAAATGAAATATATTGTTATTGAATCGTTAAGCTAAAAAAAAAAGAGAGGGAGAGATAGAGGGAGAAACAGGAATATAACTAAACACAAAAGAGAGAGATAAAGAATTAGAGACTTGGCATTAATTTCTGAAGATCTTACTTACCCCTTTTAAGTTCAACTTGCTAGAAATACTATATATTTTTAAAGAGGTGATTTTGATGTTTTAAGTTTTAATTATGTCAAGTAGTGGGTGGGAATACTCAATAAAAAGAAAACACTATAAAAAAAAGATTAGAAAAAACAAACTATAGTAATTTTCTTTCAGTATTTCCTAATGGCTTGAATTTTTTATCTAAGACAAAAGAAAAAAATTAAATTTTGAAAATGAGGCAGAAGCCGTCTTTAAATCTGAACTAGTAGGAAAAAATGTCCTTCTTCCATTCTAGCTTCTACAATGAGGGCAGAAAGTTGTGGATGCTGTTGAGGAAGACCTTAAAGACAAGATTCCCAAACCTGCTGCTGCTGCTGCTGCTGCTGCTAAGTCACTTCAGTCATGTCCGACTCTTCACGATCCCATGAACTGCAGCCCACCAGGCTCCACCGTCATGGGATTTTCCAGGCAAGAGTACTGGAGTGGAGTGCCATTGCCTTCTCCATCCCAAACCTGAGTCCTAATGAGATTTACTATGCAACTTGGTAATGAAGAAGATGACTGAGATCAGCTAGGAGTTCAAGCACTCCTTTATATTCCTCTTCTCCTTGATCTCTTAGAGAGGGCTTTTGCAAAATGATATTTTTTTGTAGTGTAGAGTAGCATTAGTTTGGGATTCACTGAAACGTGATAGATTTACAGACTCTTTATCTCACTGTTTTTTATCTGTAAGGAAGGGATAAAGTAATAACCTCTTAAGACAACTAGGAAGATATTTTTAAGGTGGTGTATAAGTCAATTCCATCTAAGGAAACAGCAACTTCTCTCAAAATGTTTGAATAGAAGCTTGTCACACTGATAATGGAAGAGCTTAATCCTTGGACCAGGAAGATCCCCTGGGGTAGGAAGTGGCAACTCACTGCAATATTCCTGACTGGAAAATCCCATGGGCAGAGGAGCCTGGTGGGCTATAGTCCAAGGTGTCACAAAAAGTTGAACATGACTGAACGACTAAGTACACACACATGTATCAGTCAGGTTTCATCTAAGGGAACAGAAATTTCTCTCAAAATATCTGAAATAGAAGGAGTTTGTCACACTGGAAATGGAAGAGCTATGAGATCAAACTGGGGATGGTGAAACATTAGCAACAGCAGGAGACACTACAAACTCCAAGCGTATTATAAAGTCAAGAAGGGGTAACACTGGCACCCAGAAAACCAGTGAACTATAAGCTGCTGGAACCATTTAGAGACCATTTTGTCAGAGCTGAAAGGAGAATATCGGGTCTTTCAGAGAAAGTAGAAATATCCTGACTTCTCCCTTAGGTCCACCTTCTAATCCAGCACCACTGCCTCTTGATTGATTTAACTTCTACAGGAACTTGAACAAAGCAGCCTATAACATCAGTCCCAAGTTATATAATGCCAAGCAACAAAACAGGTAAGAAATGGATCTGAGAAAAAAAATTGGTTCATGTTTCACACATGCACTTGGTAAATGGTGCATCTCTGATATGTCATTCATTTTTAATGTTAAGAAAAAGTAAAGATATTTTTGCTAATAGAAGTGAGCTCAATTTTGATGGAATGATATCTTTAACTCCACACCTATAAACTCTATTACGTTTCTACAATTTTTATCTTTTGCTTCATTATTGTTACTCTTGGGAGAGACCACAGTTAACAATAATGAAAGGAAATGCCAGGATAATGAACTAATTTAGCATTTTGTTCTGATTCCAAATTATTAAAATATTCACTGATATTCAATGGCAACTGTTTGAAAACAATTGATAAACATACATAAATTGTGCAGGAATCACCATTGGTACCAGATTGTCAGATCTTGGAGTAGACTAATTCTACAAAGGCAAATTTAAGTTGAAACTGACCCCAACATCGTTTTGCCAGCTCCATGTCTTGCTATTTCCCAGGACTCCTCCAGACCTTCCTCTTATCTTCATCCTCACCATTACCCAACGATTTCCCTGACCCAGTATTTTGCCTGCAGTGCTCCCTTTGTTGAAATTTTTAGACATTTCTTTATACCTGTCAAAAGTCAAGTAGTGCTTCAAAATTTTCAATTCAAGAGTTAACAGGGTTTATAAAGTCTACCCAGATATCCCTCCATACAAAATGAATCGTTCTTTCCATTTAGTTATAATTGTACTTGCTATATTTCTATTATGCTACTTATCACATTTCATTGTAGTTATCTAGATACTTGTCTGTTTCCTCTGATATGATATAAATCCTAAAATGAGAGATAACATTTCATGCTTGCCTATATCCTCAGCCCTTGGCATAGTAACTGGATTTTTGTACTCACTCAATGAATACTTACTAAAATGACTTCTTTTTAAGTTTTAACTTTGGCCCATAAAAGTACACAAAAACAAAGCAAAACATAGTTTCAGTTCAGTTCAGTTCAGTTCAGTCAGTCAGTAGTGTCCGACTCCTTGAGACCCTATGGACTGAAGCACGCCAGGCCTCCCTGTCCATCACCAACTCCCAGAGTTCACCCAAACCCATGTCCCTTGGGTCTGTGATGCCATCCAACCATCTCATCCTCTGTTGTCCACTTCTCCTCCTACCCTCAATCTTTCCCAGCATCAAGGTCTTTTCAAATGAGTCAGCTCTTCGCATCAGGTGGCCAAAGTATTGGAGCTTCAGCTTCAGCATCAATTCTTCCACTGAGCACCCAGGACTGATCTCCTTTAGGATGGATGGTTGGATCTCCTTGCAGTCCAAGGGACTCTCAAGAGTCTTCTCCAGCACCAAAGTTCAAAAACATCAATTATTCAGTGCTCAGCTTTCTTCACAGTCCAACTCTCATATCCATATACGACTACTGAAAAAACCATAGCCTTGACTAAACAAAAATTACTATTTGCTAACAAGTCCATCCTAAAGGAGATCAGTCCTGAGTGTTCATTGGAAAGACTGATGTAGAAGCTGAAACTCCAATACTTTGGCCACCTGATTCGAAGAGCTGACTCATTTGAAAAGACCCTGATGCTGGCAAAGATTGAAGGTATGAGGAGAAGGGGATGACAGAGCATGAGATGGTTGAATGGCATCACCAATTCAATGGACATCAGTTTGGATAAACTTCTGGAGCTGTTGATGGACAGGGAGGCCTGGCATGCTGAGGTCTATGGAGTCACAAAGAGTTGGACACAACTGAGCAACTGAACTGAACTGAACTGATACTGAGAAACTACCTGAATTAGTTAATTCATGTTTTATGTTATGACCTTAATCTATACATCCTATTAAAATGTTATTCCATGGACAGTCATTTAGCTCTCAATCTCCACTAAGCAAATTTGTTATGCACCCCAATACTTCTATTTTGGTATTCATCTAAGTACTTTCCCTCTTGTGTACAAATGGATAACCCTCTATTTTACCCCCAAGGCATATTCAAGCTTGAAAAAGGCTGTAGTAATCCAAAAAGAGAAGTGCATGCTGTTCATTCCAGCAAACCATGACTATCAAAGAGAATGCCAAAGGGCATTATTCATTAAAAAATGAATTAACAAGGCTTTCTGCAATTTTGCTGCAGATTTTTCTTTTACAAAAGACTAAAATAATGCATGATGCAGTGGATCCAAAAGCAAAAATTACATTCTGTTACTATTCAAATGCAAATTTGGCTATTCTGAGTGTTCAGGTGACAGCCAAGGTGTTTATATATTGTCTATCATTGTAACTGTGAAGCATTCAGACAATCTAATTAGATTATTAAAATTACCTGTTTGAGAGACACTAGATTCCCCTGAAAAGCTTCTATATAAAGCTATTTTGAATGACAGAGAAAGTGCACCAGGATCTTTTATATAAAAGGAAAACTTATGGAAAAAATCAAGAGACACATAAAACAAGTAAAATAAAAAACAAAACACAGTTTTTGTTTATTAGGTCAAAATACACAATTTCTGCTAAATTACTTAATCGAATTGATATTGTTTCACTTTAGCCCATATTCTATGTTTCAAATTTGTGACTCTCTCTTACTGTGCATGAGTTGTTTGAACCATTATTGCATTACCAATTAGTGTTGTCTATCACAAATATTTTTACTATGTTCACATCACTCTCCTTTTAGGACTTATGGTTTTGCCACTGTCTGTAATCCTCTCTCCTACAAACATCTCTGGAAATTTTAAAGGTGTCAAGAAAAAGTGGAAGCACAATTTTAAGAGGATTTGGCATTCCCTGCTGCCTGAATAGCAGAAAGTAAGTCTTAGAATGCATTCTTAGCAAGCTAATAACTTATATAGGTTCATCCCAGAGATAGCTCTAATTATTTATTTCTATATCGCTCAGTTAAATGAACCTCAAATACAATTTTATTTCTAGTAAGATGGACTTCTAGTTCAATCACTCTTGAGGAAATTCTCCTTTCTTTGGTTAATACCACATAAACCATGAATGATATCCATCATCCATATTTTCTAACTAATTACTATAACTGATTTATAGACACTGCATATGGTAGCATTCTAATATTTTAAAAAATTAATTCTTGTCTATCCATTTTTTTCTATTTTTTCAGTGTTTGTATATATGTTCAAATTTATTTTTCTTAAATTTTTTGGAGTTTAGTTGCTTTATGTTGTATTCGTTTCTGTTTTTTTTTTTTTTTTT
>SJYT01038630.1:801911-828861 GCA_006410635.1 Cephalophus harveyi | reverse complement strand
TTTCTGTTTTTTTTTTTTTTTTTTAATTGGAGTATAGTTGTTTTTTATTAGAGTATTTATTGGAGTATTTTTGTTGCTGTTGTTGTTGTTATTGGAGTATTTTTACTTCCCTGGTAATTCAGATGGTGGGGAAACTGCCCACAGTGCAGGAAACACAGGTTTAATCCCTGGGTTGGGAAGATCCCCTAGAGAAGCAAATTGTGACCCATTCCAGTATTCTTGCCTGGAGAATCCCATGGACAGAGAAGCCTGACGGGCTATAGTCCATAGGGCTGTAAAGAGTCAGACACGACTGAGCGATTAATACTTCACACTATAATTGAGATGATTCCTTTCATGACTAGTCTAGATAAGGTGAAAATAAAGACTTGCCTGCCTAACCAGATTTTAAACAGTCAGCAACAAGTTGAAAAATAAAAGTATATATTGTGAAAAATAAAAGTACCTATATAATTTGGACCAAAACCCCAAAATGATATAAGAATGTTTGGGTAAGGGACTTCCCTGGCAGTCCAGTGATTGAGAACTCTCCTTCCAATGCAGGGAATGTGGTTTAGATCCCTAGTCCAGGAACTCAGATCCATATACAGTGAGGCAACTAAGCCTGTGTGCCACAACTACTGAGCCCACTTGCCCTGGAGCCCACGTGCCACAACTGCAGAACTCATGTGCTAGAGAGAGAAACCTGTGCACTGCAATGTGCCAATACTAAGCCCTGACAAAGCCCAATTAAATAAATAGGTAATTATTAAAAACAAAAACAAAGAATTCAGGTCTTAAAAAAAATAAAAATGAACAATTTGGACAAGAAAATTCCAACATCAAGGGTTTATTTTCTACATGAAGTTGGTGGTATTATCTCAATACAATAAATATACAGAATGGCAAGAGTATTTGGAATTAAATACTGTGAAAATAACTGGAATAAATATTTTGGATTTAGTGTTCATATGAGTAAATTGAATTCAGGCATCATTTTTTATAAGAAAAACATTAATAATTTGAGCAATTTTCATAGCGTAAGGCTAACATTTATGTTTCACAATTTTCATAGAAAAGGTATATTAATTAAACAAAATTTAAGCAACACAGATTAACAGAAATATTTAACTCACTTAAATGTTCTTAACTAGTAGGCAATCTGAAGGCTGATCATCAGAGCAACACCCTTTCATAGGGTCTAATCTAGTTTTGCAGACATATCTCTTTTAGAACCCTACACGTACATCCTATGCTTCAGCCAACATTGAATACTTGCACTATTCAGGACACAACATGCAGCTAATGATGCTTGCCATTTCAACCTTGCCATTTTCTCTACCTACAATGACATCTTTGCTATGTGCTAGACACTACTGGATAGTTTTATGGTTAAGGTACTTTAAAACTTATGCTTTTATTATTAAAAACATATCCAGAAAAGATGAAAAGTATAACTCACCTCAGTATTCATGGCAGCAATATTTATAATATCCAAGACATAGAGGCAACATAAATTTCCATCAACAGATGAATGGAAAAAGAAGATGTGGTGTATATATATACAACAGAATATTATTCAACCATAGAAAGGATGAAGTAATGCTATTTGCTGCAACATGGATGGACCTAGATATTACCATACTAAGTGAAGCAAGTCAGACAAAAATAAATATATGATATCACTTATATGTGGAATCTAAATATTAATATAAATAACTTAATTACAAAGCAAATACAGACTAACAGACATAAAGAACAAACTTACGGTTACCAAAGGAGAATGGGCAAGGGAGGAATAAATTAGGAGTTTGTGATTAACAGATGAAGAGTACTATATAAAAATGGATAAACAATGATTTATTGTATGGCAAAGGGAACCATATTTAATACCTTATAATAACCTACAATGAAAAATAATATGAAAAAATATATGTATATATAAAACTGAATCACTTTGCTATACACCTGAAACTGACACAACCTTAAAAATCAACTATATTTTGATAAAAAAAATTTTTTAATAAAAGGGCATCCACAATAATTAAAATCACAAAGCAAGTTTTTTAAAAAATATAGAAGCTTTATTTTTTAAAAAACTTGCTTTGTGATTTTAATTTCTAATTTTAGCTTCTATATCTTTTAAAATTATAGAACTACTATATAATTACAGTGACCAGCAGAGATGGAAGGTAAAATATAAGCATTTTGCCATCTCAGAAACCCCAGGAAGAGATGAACCTCATAGATTAATGCTGTTTTAGCCTGGGTGTTTAGAGATTTTTGCATTGTTGATTGAAAAATTCCAAGGGCCTAGAATAGTGCCAAACATACATTTGGTTCCCAGATATTTGTGGAAAGAAAGAAAGGAAGGAAGCGGGAAAGAATGAAGGGAAGAAGGGAGAAATTTTACTGCACTATTTTATATATATATGTATATATATACATATATATATCAGAGAAGACAATGGCACCCCACTCCAGTACTCTTGCCTGGAAACTCCCATGGATGGAGGAGCCTGGTAGGCTGCAGTCCATGGGGTCGCTGAGAGTCGGATGTGACTGAGTGACTTCACTTTCACTTTTCACTTTCATGCATTGGAGAAGGAAATGGCAACCCACTCCAGTGTTCTTGCCTGGAGAATCCCAGGGACAGGGGAGCCTGGTTGGCTGCCGTCTATGGGGTCGCACAGAGTCGGACATGACTGAAGCGACTTAGCATGTATATATAGATATTTTATTTTATAATCTAGAAGGCTTTGTAACTCTTTATTCTTGATGGTATTATTTCAAACATCTATTTCTTTCTTTCCCCAGTTATGACCCTATAGCCTTACCTATAATAAAACCTTGCCAAGCAGTAAGTTTTAAAATGTTAAGGGCAATAAAATGTGTCTTTTTTTTTATCAAAACCTAATAACAATTTACATGTTTTTCAAATTGAACACTTATAAGATATCCTTTAATAGTAAAAAAATATGTTTTTAGGATTACACTGAATAAACAAGACATAGGAATCAATGTGGATAAGTCTCAAAATCATAATGTTGAGAAAATACAGCTCTGTGTGTGTATTATATAATATCAAACATTCAAATGTTTTAAAAATCTTAAAAAGCAATAGAACATGGGACTTTTAGATGTATATAAGGACACAAAACTGAAAGATACACCTAAATTCAAAAGAATAGTTACTCTGGGTATGGACAGTCTTAGAGCAGAAGCTGGGGCTCTAGTCTAATGTGCTGCATTTTATATTGAGGGAAATATATACATGTGCAGAAAGAGCTATCTGCAAAAATTATGGAAAAATTTTAATGTCTAGTTAATCTTTATAATATGTTTATTATCTATAATATTATTTTCTGCCACTTTTTATAGTTCAAACTTAATGACAATGAGGAATATGTTTTAGAATACACCACAACATACATTTTTATTCCCATGTAAGAATATTCAACTATTGATAAGGTACAGTTACAATACCTTCAATAAATTTCTACTAAGCACCATTATATAAAAAAACAAATGTTATTTATCCATACAGAAAGATAAACACCAAACAACTCAAGTAAAGAACATATAAGGATCCTTTTACTGTAAACAGAAGCTGTTTTATAGTTCATTAACTATTTTCAGCAGTTTAAATAAAAGAATCTGAAGAACCAGTCAAGAAATAGTATAATAAAATGTAAGCAAGAGATTATACACTAATAATTAACTAAAATATTAAATAGTTAAGAGGCTTCCTCACAGCTCAGATGGTAAAGAATATGCTTGCAATGCAGGAGACCTGGGTTCGATCCCTGGGTCAGAAAGATCCCCTAGAGAAGGAAATGGCAACCTACTCCAGTGTCCCTGCCTGGACAATCCCATGGACAGAGGAGCCTGGTGGGCTACAGTCCATGCGGTCACAAAGAGTCAGACATGACTGAGAGACTAACAAGTTCCGTTCACGTATAGAATTCAGTTACTGCCAACTCTCAGTGTCTTACTTTTTCCCAGCTGATAGGAATGTTGCTTATGTGCTATAATTAACCCCTTAAATTATTTCCTAAGATATCTGACCACAGGGAAATACTGACTGATTTTGGATTTTTAAAAAATTCTGATAAAATAAATTAATGTCTTCAATACATCAAAAAGGCTAAGGCTGTTAGTAAAGGAACTTCTTTGTGACTAAAATGAATGTCTGGGCATCTCCAGTGGTAGAATCCTAATCAGTAGTCATTACTTTACTTTGTTATTTTATAACATTCTAATCTTAAAGTGTAGATATTTTGGTAAGCAAAATTTCATTCTTAAAAACAGACTCCATGGCACAAGCTTGTGAGTGTGACTATGAAAGAAATTAGGTTGTTCAAGATCACAGAGTGAGTGAGCTCTATCCTCAAAAAAGGTCAAAAGGCATTGAGCTTTATGTCCCCTTATATTATGAAATAATAAAAGCTATATAAATTCTCCAGGTGATGAGACCTTCATATATTCAAGCACTGTGTAGTAAGACTCCAGAAAAAAAAATCCAGTTCAAAAAAAGTCCATTTCTGTAGTTCTGAAATATCCTGGGAAAGAGAATATCCTGCCAAATCAGACATTCCAAACATCCCACTTTTTACTCCTAATTTCCTGGTATAATGAATAACAAAAACACTGAGGATTATACACTGTAAAATGTGTATTTCCTCTCCAAATTATGATGGGTAAGATTGTAGTCTTTCTTTATAAAGTTACTGTAATGTTTAGATTCTGAATATATTGCCTTAAGAATCCACTGAAAAAATGATCCTTATCAACCATGTATTTGACTAGACATATTACTTAACCTTAGCTTCTTCATTTATGTGATAGGATTAATAATAGGACTTAGGTCAAAATTCTTTTTGTATTGAGGACTACACAATTAGTATTTATAAAGTACTTGGAAAAGTGTAAGGCACATCAGTTCAGTTCAGTTGCTCAGTCGTGTCCGACTCTTTGCGACCCCATGAATCGCAGCACGCCAGGCCTCCCTGTTCATCACCATCTCTCGGAGTTCACTCAGACTCACATCCATCGAGTCAGTGATGCCATCCAGCCATCTCATCCTCGGTCGTCCCCTTCTCCTCCTGCCCCCAATCCCTCCCAGCATCAGAGTCTTTTCCTAAAATGGAGATAGCACATAAAGTTCAATGTTGTTGAAAAATTAAGTACAAAATGAAGGCGAAATATCTAGCACATTGACATTCAGTTCATTCATTCAACAAACATTCATTGGGAGGATTTTAGTTTCACTTGGAACTAAATAACTGAATTGAACAAAACAAAGATGTCTTGCCTTGTGGAGTGAGCATTGTAGTAACTGCATAATAAGTACATGGTAGAATATGTTGTGGAGAAGGAAATGGCAACCCACTCCAGTCTTCTTGCCTGGAGAATCCCACGGACAGAGGAGCCTGGGGGACTACATTCCATGGGGTGACAAAGAGCCAGACACGACTGAGCCACTGAACCACCACCACCATAAGATGTTGCAAGTTACAGGGCAAGACCATACAAGAGGGCAAGGCTGAGGGAGCAAGAGACCAGGCAGGACACACTGCAAAGGCGACGTTCAAGCAGATTTGAAGGTGACAGAGGTTCCCATGCTGCTGTCTAAGGAAAAGCATTTGAGGACGAGGGAAGAGTCAGTGCAAAGGCCACAGGTGGGAGCAGCACAGTCTTGGCTCAGAAGCCGCAAGCAGGCCACGTGTTGTGCTGAGCAGGTTAGCTGAGATAACCAGAGAAGAAATCAGAGAGGTGGGGGTGGGGAGGCAAGATCAAGCACAGCTTTGTAGGCCATTCAGGGACACTGGCTTTTCTTTATCTCTGAAGTATGTATGCGTATGCTGAGTTCAGTTCAGTTCAGCTCAGTCGCTTAGTCATGTCCGACTCTTTGCGACTCCATGAATCACAGCACGCCAGGCCTCCCTGTCCATCACCATCTCTCGGAGTTCACCCAGACACGTTCATCGAGTCCGTGATACCATCCAGCCATCTCATCCTCGGTCGTCCCCTTCTCCTCCTGCCCCCAATCCTTCCCAGCATCAGAGTCTTTTCCAATGAGTCAACTCTTTGCATGAGGCGGCCAAAGTAGTGGAGTTTCAGCTTTAGCATCATTCCTTCCAAAGAAATCTCAGGGCTGATCTCCTTTAGAATGGACTGGTTGGATCTTCTTGCAGTCCAAGGGACTCTCAAGAGTCTTCTCCAACACCACAGTTCAAAAGCATCAATTCTTCGGTGCTCAGCCTTCTTCAGAGTCCAACTCTCACATCCATACATGACCACAGGAAATACCATAGCCTTGACTAGATGGACCTTAGTCGGCAAAGTAATGTCTCTGCTTTTGAATATACTATCTAGGTTGGTCATAACTTTCCTTCCAAGGAGTAAGCGTCCTTTAATTTCATGGCTGCAGTCACTATCTGCAGTGATTTTGGAGCCCCCAAAAATGAAGTCTGACACTGTTTCCACTGTTTCCCCATCTATTTCCCATGAAGTGATGGGACCAGATGCCATGATTTTCGTTTTCTGAATGTTGAACTTTAAGCCAACTTTTTCGCTTGTCTCTGCTTTTGAAAATGCTATCTAGGTTGGACATAACTTTTCTTCCAAGGAGTAAGCGTCTTCTAATTTCATGGCTGCAGTCACCATCAGCAGTGGTTTTGGAGCCCCAAAAAATAAAGTCTGTCATTGTTTCCACTGTTTCCCCATCTATTTCCCATGAAGTGATGGGACCAGATGCCATGATCTTCGTTTTCTGAATGTTGAGCTTTAAGCCAACTTTTTCGCTATCCTCTTTCACTTTCATCAAGAGGCTTTTTAGTTCCTCTTCACTTTCTGCCATAAGGGTGGTGTCATCTGCGTATCTGAGGTTATTGATATTTCTAAGGCACATAGGGAAGTCTAAATCACTGTGTGCCAAATTTAAAAGTTGAAAAGGAACAATGGCCATGTTATCAACTGCTCCAACAAATAAATGATGTTTGTTATCTTAACTTTTTAAGAAACATACTAGAAAGCTGAAGCACAGCAATATTTTTAAGGCTAAAATCAATGATCACTTTTAAAAGTTGGTGGTTATTCTGCTGCTGCTAAGTCACTTCAGTCGTGTCCGACTCTGTGTGACCCCATAGACGGCAGCCCACCAGGCTCCCCCGTCCCTGGGATTCTCCAGGCAAGAACACTGGAGGGGGTTGCCATTTCAGTATGGATAAAAGAAAAATATTGCAATATTCCACTCCATAAGACTATCTAGTAGGTTGACATATTAGCCAGTAGCCTCCTGACACTAATATCTGATGTTTTAACACTTACATAAAATTTTTCTTCATCTAGTCTTTTGTGAAAGTATACACATAACTAAAATAAGCATCATTAATTATCAGTTCTTAATATAAATAATCTGATTTTTTCCCCAAAAAAATGTAGGAAACCATCATTTGTAAGATATGGATTGCAGAGAAAAATAGAGATAATGGTGCTAAACGAAAAGCTTGGAATTGCAAAAGGAAAGATTTATTATTTTCTCAAGGATTTGTTTTATCTTTCAAAATGGGTATGCAGGCAAGTTGACAAAAGTGAGGAAAAATTTTCCAGGGTCTGTGATGTACTGAATCATTTCCCTGGGAAAGCTCCGTGAAAAATATTGACCCCTACAAATACTTGAGTAGGGGTCAATGAGTGAAAAATAGGGTTTCATACCCATCACTGGCCAAATTAAGCTTTTAGCAGCAATAATGTAGATAACTTTCTCTTTATAAATAACTTCTTTATAAATCAACCTCTAATTTATGGTATGTTCTTTATTGAACAATTACACAACACTGATTTGTGTTGAAAAATAGGAATGCTGGTAAAATTGATGAACAAATTGATTTATTATGATGTGCAGAATAAGTATTTTTGCAACTAAATAAATATGTGTTGAGCAAATTAGAGTTTCTTGTAGACTTAGTTTCCTAATACAGAAAATGGAAGTACTGGGATAAAATCTTGGGGTACATGTGTGAGTTTCAAAATATCTCCATCCTATGATATATCTTGATTTTAGCCTTTAAAGCACAGTACACACTGGCTTTAGAGATGGTCTAAAGGGTCAGGCCTTTCTTTCAAAAACTAGAGGTCACTATCATTGACACAACATAAACTGCCTGTGTCCTTTAAGCCTACATTGCTCAAATATCATATCTTGTGAATTATTCCAAGAATAGAAGGAACAGTTTGACGTGAACAAGAGGGTAAATGCTAGTGCCATAATTCTCAGATGCCTGTCAAAAAAATTGGAGACAGAGCTTATTGCAATCAGGGATGATTTCTGTAAAGGAATAATAAAGAGAAAAGCTGTCACTAAAAGTGTTTTTGAATAAGGGAGAAATCCAGAAGAAAGAAAGTATTATTTTGAAATCTGACATCTCTTTACCTCCTTAAAACCCAGTTTGTATTGACTGACTTTGTAGTTTACACTGCTATATGTAGTCAGAATAATGAAAGCTATAATATCAAGGACTAAAGACAAGTACATATGACTGTCACAGCATCATCATCATCATCAATTATATTGTTGAAAGCCCATAGGATATACAACACTGTACTATGAATGAGTTTCCTTCTCCCCTGTTTAGCTTAGAATATATTTCCCTGACTATCAGGAAAAGGAAAAACTTCCATCTCATATATCTCTACCCCTGAGACTCTATTCCCTCAGATTATGGAAAATATAGCCTAAAAGTGACCTATCATCCTGAAAAATATAAGTGCAGAAGTACACTTCTTTCTTCCCCATGGTTATCATTTTGTTTTGTGATATATGATTTATCTCCATCCCTGTGTTTTTTTAATACAAAACTAGGACAAAAATTGAAATTACATATATACAGAACTCCTTCTCCTTCATACACGAGAAGTCCTAAAATTAACTGGCAAATTTTAAAACTTATAGCTATGGAAACACAACAAAAGCAATAGTCAAACAGATAATAGACCAAATGTAGAAGTGCTAAAAGACATGATGTCTTATTAAATTTTATCAAGCAGGATAAACACAAATAAATTCATAACTAAATACAAAGAAATTAATAAATTCTCCTATAGTAAAACTGCAGAAAAAGGGTAAATAAAATTCATTGAAAAGTCAGAAAAAAAGACAGATAGTCTACAAATAAAAATATTTAGACTGACATCCAAATTTTTGATGCAAGAATAGAAGCCAGAAATCAGTGGAATATCTTTAAAGTGCTTGAGAGAGTGAGTGAGTGCAAGTTGCTCAAGTCATGTCTGACTCTTTGTGACCCCATGGACTATACAGTCCATGGAAATCTCTAGGCCAGAATACTGGAGTGGGTAGCCTTTCCCTTCTCTAGATGATCTTCCCAACCCAGGGATTAAACCCAGCTCTCCCACCTTGCAGGTGGATTCTTTACCAGCTGAGCCACAAGGGAAGACGAAGAATACTGGAGTGGGTAGCCTATCCCTTCTCCAGTGGATCTTCCTGGCCCAGGAATTGAACCAGGGTCTCCTGTATTGCAGACAGATTCTTTTTCAACCGAGCTATCAGGGAAGCTTGAAAGAAGCCAAATATAAGCCTTGAATTGTATACTAGTGAAGTTATATTTCACCTGGGCTTCCCAGGTGGCTCTAGCGGTAAAGAACCCACCTGCCAATGTGAGAGACATAGAGATGCAGGTTTGATCCCTGGGTAGGGAATATCACCTGGAGGAGGGCATGGCAACCCACTCCAATATTATTGCCTGGACAATCCCTATGGACAGAGGAGCCTGCAGGGCTACAGTCCACAGCGTCACAAAGAGTCCGACATGACCAAAACAACTTAGCAGACAAAGTTATGTTTTGAAAATGATGAATGAATAAAAAAATATTTCAAACAAATACAATCTGTATTTCTTTTCAACAAACTCATGAAAAAGAGTACAGTTTCTAAAGAAGGGGAGGGAAGAGGGAGGGGGGTTCAGGATGGGGAACACGTGTATACCTGTGGCAGATTCATGTTGATGTATGGCAAAACCAATACAATATTGTAAAGTAATTAACTTCCAATTAGAATAAATAAATTTATATTAAAAATAATAAAGATGGTCTAAGATTCAAGAAAAAATATTAAGCATATGAAATGGTAAATTTTCTTTTCAGGGAATATAAATAAAGAAAACTTGCAATAGCAACAGAAAAAAATCTCTAATTTTCGGACCCAGGAAAAGACAAATATATCAAATTAATAATAATAGCAATAAACTAAGATGAGCAGAAAGCATTTAGAGATAAAACACTCTAACATCTTTGTATTGTTTATGAGATATAAGATATTGATTGAGAGAAACCCATTCTGCCTAGGATATAGATTGCCAGAAATAGCAACACTCTAATCCTAACAACAAGAAAAAGCTCTCTGAAGATATCAGAGGTCTAAGGTCATCAGACAACCAAGTACCCTAAAATTTAAGATCCTCCAAGAAGATACAGGGCCTGCATCCTGGCTGACATGTGGCAGTGTGTAGATGAAAAACAGAAATCATATGAAGATGAAAAGTACCAACTAATCTTTCTTTTTTTTTTTTTTTTTTACATATTGCTAGAGGTTAAATATGAGCTAGAATGAAAACATAGAAACTATGGCACCATAGACATAGGAAAAGTTAATATGCACTTGTAAGACTTCTTCCACAAACTTCTACAAAGGTCATGTAGGAGACTGGCTATATATATAGGCAGGAGACTGAAGAAGTCTTGGTGATTTCATTCTGGAAGATGGATGGAGCCATTGATTCAAGCAATGGATGAGCCCTTGCCCAGTGTCATCATTCCTAAAGAGGGAAAGTGTTCTGGTACTGGGGAGTGGCTGCAAACCTTATTGTGAACTATGGACTTTTGATGAAAAAAGAAAACGAAAAATGCTTATCAGTACTGTAACTGCATCATGTATCCACTCAAAATTCCTGCATGAAAGAGATCATGTTCACACAAAGGATAACTCTCTTAAAGATGTTGTTTGTCATGCACACAGACACAAACATTCTCACTTACCAAGCCCAAGTGGACTGTGCTCAACTCTACATGCAAAGAAGAAAATACAAGGAATAAGAAAAATGCAAGGTCACTGTCTGTGCTGGTGTTATAATTTTTATCAAGTACTCCTAGATTTTGATACATTCTAGAACTAAACTTTTATAATGAGAACATATGTCTATGGCTACCAGGAATAATTATTGTTATTTAGTCACTCAGCTGTGTCTCACTCTTTTGAGACTCCATGGAATGTAACCTGAGAGCCTCTTCTGTTCACTGGATTTCTCAGGCAAGGATACTGGAGTGGGTTGCCATTTCCTTCTCCAGATCATCTTCCTGACCTAGGGATCAAACTTACATCTCCTGCAATGGCAGGTGGATTCTTTACCACTGAGCCACCAAGGAAGCTCATTTGGAATAATAAGCATATTTTTAGTTTCCTGTTCATGAAGTTTTGGAAAGGGAGGGACTAGGATAATGGAAGAGGAAGGTCATCTCCCAGTTCCCAGTGCAAAAAGTTCTTTTCTTTGCTCTTATGGTCAAACCCAGGTCTCCTGCATTGCAGGCAGATTCATACCATCTGAGCCACCATCTGGGAAGCCACCATCTGGGAAGCCCATAACCATATTACCATTTATAAATCCTCTGAAATAGATCTTCTTCCAAATAGCTTTTCATCTCTTATTAATAACTGTATATCTGATAATACACAACAGGGTACTTGTAAGCACAAGGCACTTATGAAGTATTTTTGAGTTGGGCATTGGGCAAAATTAAAAATGAATTAATGGCATAAGAAATTACATATTATCTATGAAAGACAAAGTAATTTTTGTCTATTTTCAAATAATTGAGATAGTTGTGCTGCTCTTTTCATTCATTTGTAGTTTTTACCTACTTTTTAATTGACAAATTCAATATTCCCTTCCCAGTCTGATTAAAATTTTGCTAGTAAAAATGGATAAAACAATATATTGAAACATATTATTGCCATAAAAGGAAATGTTAGTTTCTCTGAATTTTTCTTACAATTCATATTCATTGAATAAGGTCATATAATTTTTACTGACTCAGTCAAGTTTCCAGAAAACAAACGGTCACTGAAAATGTCAGTCAAATCAGTTGCTGTTTAAATTGATGAGTCAATTCTGCTAAAATGAACATTCTATTGCACAATTATTCATAGGACTACCTTTGTAGCCATAAAAGAGCTAAGTTAAAGCCAAAAAAAATTTCTAACTCTAATAATGAATGGCTTTTCCTTTATGAATGTGATGCTCTATTTACAATCAAATCTGTTAAGATGTTAATTAGTTCCTTGTTTTCTCAGCTAATCGATGCCTAATAGAATACAACTTAATTCTCCTGCTTCTTTCAAGATAACTGTCAATGTTATTCTAAGAAATTTGACTGAAGTAATAAGTAATACATGGAATTTGAAATTAAAGTTTTTTTTAAAAACTCTACCTAACAAATACAGTTACTATGCCTTCGTTAAATCAGTATTGTAGGAACAGAAATCTACACTTGTGTAAACTGATGATTCTTCAGAGAAATGACCTAAGATGTCAAGAGAAACTTTAGAGAATTCAAGTTCTCAAGGAAAATGTTCCTGTGATTGCTCTCCCATTGAGGTCTTTGCTCAACTTTCTCACTTGAAGCAGCTTGTAAAAAATGCTGACAGGAAAAAAGTTATCAATTCTGGAATTCAGACCATCTAAAGAATTTGTTTTTGATACAACCATGAGGAAGAGAAAGTCCATGGTATGAGTGGGTGAGTAGACACTAGCAGTGAGTGTGTGACTTACCAGAACTTTTATAGTGCTCCTCCAAGTTTTCTCATGAAACAAATTATGATGTCTTTACCCCAGTGGAAGAAGATAAAATTGTGGAATAAAGACTTGCTTTATCTATAACCAGGCATCCACTTTTCACCTACAATTCAAAGTGACAGGATAGAATTTGTGGAATCTCCTGACCGCTCTAGCTCCCTAAGGGAGTGCAGAAAGAAACACTCCTCCTTCCAACCAATAATACCCACTGTAATTCAGGGCAAATTTAAAAACTCCTAGCTCTAGAGCCTCAATTTTTCATATGTTAGCTCTCTTTTGTTTTAATGTTCCTTATATATCACTTTTCATTATGCTCATTAGAAATGTAAAAAAAATGTATATCAGAAATAGTTAAATATTTTAACCTGGACTCCCTAGCTTGGTTTTTAGCACATCTTCTTAAGGCATAGTCTTTCTTGAGATACTTTGTAAAATGTGCTTTACTTTTAGCATGTTAGATGCTATATGTTTAAAGAACTTGATTTTTATGGGAAAAAATGTTTTGCTGATTTCTATAAGCAATTTAGGTCAAAACTTTAATTTTATTTGTTTAGCCAACAAATGCTGATTAAACATGAACAATGAACCACACAGTACTCTAATTTAGAACAGTGTCCTGTCCCAAGGAACTATATTACCGTATAAAAAATAAGTAAAGACACAATTATAACACAGTATAATAAAAGCTATTATCCTTACAGTAAAATACTATTCAGAGTAAAATATAGATAACTGTTTCAATGAAATATGAAAAATTAAATCATGGGTGTTGAGTAAATGTACTCACATAGGTCATAAGAATTCAATTAAATCTTAAAGGATAAATGATAATTCATATTAAGAAGACTTAGAAATATCACAGAGAAAAACAACTCTAAGGAGAGTAAATATATTATTGATAAATAGATATGTGGAAGGGAGAGCACAAAGAGCTAGATGTGCAACTCTAAGGTCATATAGTGAACAGTTCACTGATTACTCACTAAGTGATTTTGTTTACTTGAAAGCCCATGCACTTCTCATTGAGCCCTTGGATTCCTGCTTTTGAATGTATTTTTTATGGGCATATAAAAGAAGAAACAGGTATGATGCTGGATATAAAAGTTCATATTAGAAAAAAATGGTTTGCATTTATTTTGTAGAAAATATGAATTAATGATCATTTTCATGCAATAAAATGACATAACTGGGGTCTGATAAGTTATTGCTATAAATATTTAAGATAGATGAAAAGGGAGCAAATGAGGAAAAGTGGAAACAGTGACACATTTTATCTTCTTGGGCTCCAAAATCACTATGTATAGTAACTGCAGCCACAAAATTAAAAGACACTTGCTCCTTGGAAGAAAAGCTATGAGAAACCTAGACAGTGTATTAAAAAGCAGAGATATCACTTTGCCAAAAAGGTCTGTGTAGTCAAATCTATGTATTTTCCTGTAGTCATGTAGAGATGTGAGAGTTGGACCATAAAGAAGGCTGATGCCAAAGAATTGAAGTTTTTGAATTGTGGTGCTGGAGAAGACTCTTGAGAGTCCCTTGGAATGCAAGGAGATCAAACCAGTCAATTGTAAAGGAAATCAATCCTGAATATTCATTGGAAGGACTGAGGCTGAAGGTCCAATGCTTTGGCGACCTGATGCAAAGAGCCAACTCATTGGAAAAGATTGTGATGCTAGGGAAGATTGAGAGAAGAAAGAGAAGGAAATGGTGAGGATGATATGGTTGGATGGCATCACTGATTCGATGGACATGAGTTTGAGCATACCCTGGGAAATAGTGAAGGACAGGGAAGCCTGGAATGCTGCAACCCATGGGGTTGAAAAGAGTCAGAAACAGCAACTGAATGACAACAACAGGAAATATTTAAGACAGAGGAAAAGTGAACAAAATCAGAATTTAAAAGATAAGATGCTAACATCTATACAGAGGACTGTGTTCCTTATAGAAAGCAGATATTGAATTTTCCTGGTTTCAGAAAGTGAGAGTGAAAGTGAAGTTGCTCAGTCGTGTTCAATTCTTTGTGACCCCATGGACTGTAGTCTACCAGGCTCCTCTGTCCATGGGATATTCCAGGCAATAGTCCTGAAGGGGATTGCCATTTCCTTCTCCAGGGGATCTTCCCAACCCAGGGATTGAACCCCAGCCTCCCGCATTGTAGACAGATGCTTTACTGTCTGAGCCACCAGGGAAGTTCATGAGCACCTGGTTTCAGAGGTGCAAGTGAAAAGACTTAGACATCTACTGACTTTAAGAAGATCAAATAATGTAAAATATTTTACACAAGTCTTTGGTTTTGCCTATACTATTTTATCACATGGGAAATTCAACATTCAAATTGTACCTCTTCTCTAAAGCTGCTGATGATCACTTAGGTCCCAATAATAAGTAATGGGGAGTTGCTTTACAAAGAAACATTTCTTCTTTACAGCACTTTTGCCGGTGCTCTTCTGATTCCTTAAAGATGGATATTTTTGTGATGTTCAGCTTTTTAGTCCTATAATTGAGCATACTGTATAGAAAATACAGTATATCAAATTTTGTCATAGATGAAATTTATTTCAGTAAATGAAAAATTTCAAGAATGAATGACTCTAAAAATTGAATGTGTAATGATGGTGTAACCTAAGATATGAGGAGAAGTATGTTGTGGGGGATACAGGTATTTTCTTTTGCCTTTCATGAATATTTTGGAATACTAAGTAAAGATTTCAAATAGGCAATTTTAATACCACTTAGGATGTTTAGAAATGCTCAGAATGAAACTACATATTTAGAAATCACCAATCCAAAGATAATATTTAAAGCCATGATGATTAAATGGAATAACTAAGGAATAATATGTAAATAAACAAAAATAGATCTTTAGCAGAAACTTCATCAAAATCAATACAATGAGATGGACACAATAGAAATCCAGTGACTCAAAATAATGAATAGCAGTAACTAAAGACAAAAGAGGAATATTTTGTCTAAGAATATTGTAAGAGAAAACAGGAGGGAAAAGGGATTCATAAAAGAACATATGTTTTGTTATATTAAGCCTTAGGGACAGTATATGCATACATATAATTATATATTTTTTCCAGTTATCAAAGATTAGTGGAAGATTCAAGAAAATAGGATTAAAGCACAATCAGATCAGTTTAGTCACTCAGTTGGGTATGACACTTTGTGAACCCATGGACTGCAGCACACCAGGCTTTGTCCATCACCAACTCCCAGAGCTTGATCAAACTCATGTCCATCAAGTTGGCAATACCATCCAGCCATTTCATCCTCTGTTGTCCCCTTCTCCTCCCACATTCAATGAGTCAGCTCTTCACATCAGGTGGCCAAAGTATTGGAGCTTCAGCTTCAGTATCAGTCCTTCCAATGAATATTCAGGACTGATTTCCCTGAGGATTGACTGGTTTGACCTCCTTGCAGTCCAAGGGACTTTCAAGAGTCTTCTGCAAACCACAGTTCAAAAGCATCAATTCTTTTGTGGTCAGCTTTCTATTTGGTCCAATGCTCACATCCATACGTGACTACTGGAAAAACCATAGCTTTGACTAAATGGACCTTTGTTGGCAAAGTAATGTCTCTGTTTTTAAAGCACAGTAAGATGTAATAAATTTTAAATGATGATAGCCAAAAAATTAGAAGGCAAATTTTTCCAATTAGATGGATCATAAAACCTATTGCCCTAAAGATATATTAGTAGGGTTATTGTGTGAGATAACCAAGAGTTGACCAACTAAAGCTGGAGGTTTAAGTTGTGAGAGCACCTGAAGGAAAGAACAGGTATAAGAAAGAATATGTTTCAGAACTTACAAGTGTTCAAAATAAATGGATCATTGACTCTAAGAGAGGAAGCTGAAACTGAAATGGAAGCCCTACTATGAACAACCGTCTATTCTATGTAAGGATTTTTGTCTTAGTCCTAAGAGTTTTGACAGATTTTATTTTAAGCAGAGAAAGTACATGGTCAGATTTACATTTTATAAATACCACCATGACATAAGCATGACAACTGAAGAAATGGAAGCAGGAAGCATCTTTAGGAAGGTGACTTTTCTCCCAAGATATGAAATCATGAAGTTCAGAACTAAGATTGTCAGCATATGGAAACAATGGCAGCCCATGGAGCTGCAAATGAGAAAGAGAACTGAGATTTTAGGGGTCTGTATAGAGCCCCTGGCATATCTCAGAGCTCTAGGATTTTGAATAAAACTGTGAGCATTCTGCAAATAACTCTTCTACTTTTAAGAAATAGATTTTGGCTTGCTGTTCATCCCTGGCTAGGAATCTAAAATTTTGCAAACTGGTCTGTTCTTTATGAACTGGGTATTATCTGATCCAGAAAGTCATAAATATGGAATGTGCAGCAACATTCCACCAAGTGGAAACAATATGTACAAACAGTCCTCACTCTGCACAACTCCAATATGCAAAAAATTTAGTTGCTATGATTTAGTTAAATCCTGGTCTCCCAAAAGCACAGCTCAAATTTCAAGTCCTATGGTGTATTAGCTTTGAGTAATCGTATGAAACACAATCTTCACTGCCATCTCTGCAACCCACAAACCACTATGTAAATAATGTGTGCATTATGGTCAGTGACCAATCATGTCACTTTTTTAAAAGTTCGATGACTGGTTACTGTGTGTCCGTTACTCAGTTCATGTTCATACATGAAAGAAAGTAGTCTCCTTGCAACCAGTAACAAAGCTATGTGATCACAGACAAAAATTGGTAATTAAAAAGATAGCTTCCCAACAAAGATGAAAGTGACAGAAAGTAAAGGAAAATTATATTGCTAAAAATAAAGTCACAGTGGGACATAGATGGAGCTGTAAAAAATATCTAATGTTGACACTGCTGGCATTGGAAAAACTCTACCTATCTGGAACTTGGAGAAAGTGAAATCACTGACATAAATGAAAAAATAATGAAAAGGATGATGATGTCCATGGGGAAGCTCCACATTAAAGGGATTTTCATAGATAACTCATGACACTGAAAGTGTACAGGTGCTTGAGAAATATTTGAGCTGACTACCAGTGTTCCCACAGAAGAAGTGGCCCTTGATGCAGTGTGAGCAATCAATGAACTTTGATATGTGGTACTCTATATAGAAAAACCTAAACACTCCACAGAAAATTACTAGAGCTGATAAATGAATTCAACAAAATTGAGCAAGATACAAAATGAATACACAGAAATCTGTTGCATTTCTTTAACAATGAAATAGAGAAAATTTTAAAATCTGTTGCATTTCTTTAAAAATAAAATACTTGAAAGTTTAAAAAACACCTTGTTTAAAATTTCATCAAAAAATACCAAAGAATAATCCTAATGAATGAGGTGAAGACTTTTACTCTAAGAAGTATAAAACATTGATAAAGGAAATCAAAGATGATTGAGGAAATGGAAGGATATCATATGTTCTTGCATTGGGAGAATGGATCTTGTTAAAATGGTCATACTATTCAAAGCACTTTACACATTTAATACAATTTTTATCAAATTACTCATGGCATTCTTCAGAGAACTAAAACAAGTAATCCTAAACTTTATAAGGAACTAAAAAAGACCTAGAATTGCCAAGGCAATCCTGATGAAAAAGAACACAGCTGAAGGCTTAACCCGTCCAGACTTCAGACAATACTACAAAGCAACAGTAATCAAAACAGCATGGTATTGACTGGACATATAGATCAACTGAACAGCATAGAGAGCACAGAAATAAACCTATACACTTATGGTCAATTAATCTTTGGCAAAGGCAAAAATATACAACGGAGAAAAGATAGCCTGTCTCTTCAGGAGGTAGTTTTGGGAAAGCTGGATGGCTCTATGCAAATCAGTAAAGTTAGAACACTCCCTCACATCATACAAAACAATAAACTCAAAATGGCTTAAATACCTAAACATAAGATGTGATTTAATAAAACTCCTAAAAGACTACACAGGCAAAACACTCTCTGACATAAACTGTAGCAATATTTTCTTAACTCAGACACTCAAGGATAGAGAAACAAAACCAAAAAAAAAAAGAAAAGAAATCTAATAAAACATAAAATTTTGCACAGTAAAGGAAATCATAAACAAAATGAAAAGACAACCTATGGCCTGGGAGAAAATACTTGCAGACTATGTGACTGGCGAGGGATTAATTTCCAAAATATACAAAAAGCTTGGAATTTTTAAAAATAAAAAAAAAGGCAGAAGACCTTGACTTTCCTCCAAAAAAGACATACAGATAGCCAACAGACACATGAGATGATGCTCAACATTGTTAATTATTACAGAAATAAAAATCAAAACTACAAGGAAGTATCATCTCACATCAGTCAGCAAGGCCATTATCAAAAAGTACACAAATAATAAAAGCTGGAGAAGATTCAGAAGAAAAGGAAACTCCCCTACATTGTTGGTGGGAGTGTAAGTTGATGGAGCTCCTATAGAAAACAGTATGCTGCTGCTGCTGCTGCTAAGTTGCTTCAGTCGTGTCCAACTCTGTGCGACCCTACAGATGGCAGCCCACTGGGCTCCCCCATCCCTGGGATTCTCCAGGCAAGAACACTGGAGTGGGTTGCCATTTCCTTCTCCAGTGCATGAAAGTGAAAAGTGAAAGTGAAGTCGCTCAGTCGTGCCCGACTCAGCGACCCCATGGACTGCAGCCTACCAGGCTCCTCCGTCCATGGGAGTTTCCAGGCAAGAGTACTGGAGTGGGATGCCATTGCCTTCTCCAGTATAAGCTTCCTTAAAAACTAAAAATAGTTTTGCTAAATGATCAAGCAATCCTACTCCTGGGCATTTGTCCAGAAAAGATGATAACTTCAATTTGAAACAACATTTGCATCCCAATGTCATAGCGTTACTATTTATAATAACCAAGACATGGAAGCAACCTCAGTTACAATCAACAAATGAATGGATAAACAAGATGTAATGAAACATCACTGGACTGTTGGTGGGAATGTAAACTGGAACAGCCACTATGGAGAATAGAATGGAGGTTCCTTAAAAAACTAAAAATTGACTTACCACATGATCCAGGAATCCCATTCCTGAGCATATATCTGGAGAAAAGACTACACAAAGATACATGCACTCTAAAGTTCATAGCAGTATTATTTTGAATAGCTTAAACATGGAAGCAACCTAAATGTCCATTGACAGATGAATGTATAAAAAGGTGGAGCAGGTATACACTGAAATACTACTCAATCATAAAAATGAATGAACTAATGCTATTTGCAGCAACATGGATGGACCTGGAGATTATCATACTATGTGACATAAGTCAGAGAAAGGCAAATATATAAATATATGAAATTTTAAAAAATAATTCAAATGAATTTATTTGCAAAACAGAAACAGATTCACAGACATAGAAAACAAATTTACTTTTACCAAAAGGGGAAAGGGAGGGAAGGATAACTTAGAAGTTTAGGATCAACAAATACATACTACTATATATAGAATAGACAGCAACAAGGACCACCTGACTTTGCTATACATCTGAAACTAAACTAGTACTGTAGATTAACTATAATTCAGTAAAGATTTTTTTAATTTTAAAAAGTGCACGGGATAAAGTTTTGGGAGCTCATACAAACTGAAAAAGAAGTATGACAATTCACCCTTGTGTTACAAAGATGCTCACTCTACATTTGAAGTTACACAGCATTAAGGAGAATTTCAAACATTTTTTGGTGAGATTTTGCAAAGAAATAAAACACTCTAATTTTCAATGCTTCTAATGTTTTAACCTATCAATACACTGTATTAATTACATATTTGTTTTACAACTTTTTTAGGAGCCTACACTTTTCTAATCAACAATAGAGAGTTTACCATATTCTGACAAAAAATTAAAGGTCACAGGATAATCAAAACTTCAAGTTGATAATATTTGCTTGAAAAGTTATAATTATGTGACCTTTATATTTCTTCATTTAAATTTGTAAAATATTTTAAAATTTTAAAACATTAAATTAAAAATTTTTTAATTCAGCTTGTACTACCATGTAAAGATAGCTAAAGATACAGAGCCTTCAGGAGTAAAGATTTTGTCACCCCACCATGTAAATAACTCTGAGCAGCTGAACTATCGATTAAAGGCAAAAGAATCATAGATAGAAAGTGGAAATACTAATAGCAATTATGGCTTCATGTTGAGTTCAGAAATGGGAACTCTAGATAGTGTATGCATGCATTAACCAATTATTCCTTCTACTCCCTTCCGCTATTTTTTATTTTCATAAAGTAAGTGTTGTTGT
This sequence comes from Cephalophus harveyi, assembly GCA_006410635.1. NCBI lineage: Eukaryota > Metazoa > Chordata > Mammalia > Artiodactyla > Bovidae > Cephalophus > Cephalophus harveyi. The sequence continues at coordinate 807,743 of SJYT01038630.1, read as the reverse complement.
TGGTTATCTTTACACAGTGGCATTACAAAACAGACAGAACTGAAAGGAAAATGAGCTGAATATGGAGGTAAATGAATTTTGTGTTTAGCCTCTTTAGAAGGAGATGGTACCTTATACAAGTATTAAATGGAAAAATAACGTCATTGTTACTTCATGACACCTTGAATATGAAGAGAAAAAATATGATTAAAAAAAGTAACATTAGCAGATGCTGAGTTCAATTCAGTTCAGTGCAGTTGCTCAGTCATGTCCGACTCTTTGTGACCTCACGAATCGCAGCACGCCAGGCCTCCCTGTCCATCACCAACTCCTGGAGTCTACACAAACACATGTTCATTGAGTCGGTGATGCCATCCAACCATCTCATCCTCTGTCCTCTCCTTCTCCTCCAGCCCTAAATCTTTCCTAGCATCAGGATCTTCTCAAATGAGTCAGCTCTTCGCATAAGGTGGCCAAAGTATTGGAGATTCAGCTTCAACATCAGTCCTTCCAATGAACACTCAGGACTGATCTCCTTTAGGATGGACTGGTTGGATCTCCTTGCAGTCCCAGGGACTCTCAAGAGTTTTCTCCAACACCACAGTTCAAATGCATCAATTCTTCAACACTCAGCTGAAGAACTCAACTCTCATCCATATATGACCACTGGAAAAACCATAGCCTTGACTAGATGGACCTTTGTTGACAAAGTAATGTCTCTGCTTTTTAATATGCTATCTAGGTTGGTCATAACTTTCCTTCCAAGGAGTAAGTGTCTTTTAATTTCATGGCAGCAATCACCATCTGCAGTGATTTTGGAGCCCCCAAAAAATAAAGTCTGACAGTTTCCACTGTTTCCCCATCTATTTCCCATGAAGTGATGCGACCAAATGCCATGATCTTAGTTTTCTGAATGTTGAGTTTTAACCAACTTTTTCATTCTCCTCTTTCACTTTCATCAAGTGGCTTTTTAGTTCCTCTTCACTTTCTGCCTTAAGGGTGGTGTCATCTGCATATCTGAGGTTATTGATATTTCTCCTGTCAATCTTGATTCCAGCTTGTGCTTCTTCCAGCACAGCATTTCTCATGATGTGCTCTGCATATAATATAGATGCTGAGTAACTGTAGGTAATTGTGTGGGTAATCTGCCTCTCTGTTACCAACTTTCTGATCCTGGTTATTCTATGAAAATATTTGCCTAGGATGGGAATGCACAGTAGTATTTTTTTCCTTAAACATCTAAGTGACTGCAACTTCCTTTTACCCACTGAACTTTTCCAAACAATTAAGATTCTGTTTTCCCAACTTCTCTGAATCTCAGTCCTCCGGACATCAGTCAGAATCCTGGGGGTGGCACAGGGCAGTCTGAACGTCTGGCTAAAGCCTTAAGCCACCAGGGGCTTCCCAGGTTGTGCTAGTGGTAAAGAACCCAACATGTCCTCAAATGCAGGAGACTTAAAAGACACGGGTTCAATTCATGGTCTGGAAGGTCCCCTGATGGAAGGCATTGTAACCCTCTCCAGTAATCTTGCCTGGAGAATCCCATGGACAGAGGAGGCTGAGGGTTACAATTCATAGGTTCACGAAGAGTCGGACACAACTGAAACGACTTCTCACGCACTCATGAAGCCACCAGAAGCAGCCAGGGTCAGGGCAGCCAACTCCATACCTGACCCACCCCTGTCACAGTGAGCTGGCCCACCACTTCCCTCCTGAGGCGCTGGGCATGGAGATCTCACACACCACGGGGAAGCCGGTACCTGCCAGTCCGGGAACCATAAGCCCTGCCTGTGCACCCACTGGCCCATCTGCCCTCTGGCCACCAGACACCACTGCATTCACTGCTTCTGCACAGTACTCCCCACGGCCCCTGGCACATTCCAGTGACACCTGCTAGTCTGTCAGACAAGCACGCTAGTCGCTGGGAGAGGAAGGGAGGAAATGCTCCCCAGAAAGTGCACTATCAGGTTCCTTGGCCCCCAAGTTGCTGGTGAGGGGCGGAGCCAGCCCCATTCCCAGCAAGTCGGTGTAAGTGAGCTCTAGCTGTCCTGACCCTCACTGTTCTCAGACAACTTCCTAACCTGCTGACATCTGACGTCAGGGGAGGACAGCACCTCCACACTGTTCATCTAACAGAGGTGAAGACCAGAACTTTGCAGGCGGCCTGAGTCTTGGCTCAGAGAACCTAGAGCTGAGTGCGGCTGACCTAGGCCCAGCCCACAGAATTCAGACAAGCTCCAGGAAGCCTGACGTGGTGTACTGGCTGACAACACTTGAGGCTGTGTATCATGTTGTTCAGTTTTGCATCTGCACATTAAAGAGACTATAATATAACAAGGAATGGAGTAGCTGCTAGAATCACCACTCTTTCCTCTTTCTCCTGCCCTCCTGAACTGCCCCCAAAGAAACAAAAAACATTATTGCCTTTTAGTAATCAATCTGAAAACAGTCCGCTCCATATTATGTGAAGAATTTCCAATATAATTGGAATAAATGTTCAGAAATTTGAAAGGCTTGACAAGACCATAGCAGAGGAGAGAAAAATAGGGTTGTCCTTCTAGACAAAATGATTGCTCCATATAATAACTGATCTTGGAAATTTGTACAGCTGCCTGTCTATCAGCTTTTGAATACTCCCCATTTAATAATAGTAATAATAATTAAGAGATTCACCATGTTTCAAGCACATAATTTAATCAACATTTAATCATTTAACAACAGGACAAAAGTATAATTATTGTCATTAGTATTATTACTATTATTGCTATTTGCCTTCTACACATGAAGCAACTGAAGCCAGAGAGATGAGGAAACTTGCCTAATACCAGTACCACATGCTGTAGGTGACAGAGTCAGAATTGTAACACTTGTAGTCTTGCTTCAGCGCCTCCTTCCTAACAGCCCCTTTGTAATCGCATAAGTAGCAGCATTCGGGAAGATTACACAGCATCCAGTCTTGATTTTGATTTATGATTCTAACCTGAAAACTCCATTCCCTAGTCTTGACAGTTAAATAAAGAGAGTACAGAATATAAAACCTTGCTCTTTCGCACATTATTAGTAAACCAAAGGACAGAATTTGACTGTGAAATCTTTGGTTATCCTCAATTGTCTAAACAACTTCAGAATAAACCAAGCATCAATAGCAACTGTACAGTGGAAATTACACCATTCAACAATCCATGTAACATCAATATCTGCAAAAGAGTTAAACAATACTGTAAACTGCCTCAGAAATGTTCTGCTGCCACCCTAGAACTACTCTTTAGTCAAATCAACTGGGAACACAGAGTCAGCAGAGATGGCAAACAGCTTCAGTGGTCTCTGTCAGCAGATGATTTCATTAGATGATATGCTGATGACACACACAGCACAATTAGGAAAACAAATATCTGGCTAAAATACTAATCTCATAAAATTAGATTAGTAAATATAACCCAAATAAATGACTTATCTGAGTAAATTTGGAGAATTGAGCAGAAGAGTTTGTTTCTAACAGTTCTTAAAGATCCACAAAAATATATAATTAAGAATAAAATATTTAAACACACAGGGTCAAGGAGGATACGAAAGAAGCATATCAGTAAATATCAGTAACACTTTTCAGGATGGAATTCACTTATTATCAGTACTTGTCAAAGCTGAAATCTAAGAGTGTGGATTTGGGAGCAGTGGGAATCTTCTAAGAATTCAGTCCACAGAGTCTTGAGAAGATTTAGCAATTGCAGTCAACAAGTACTTCTGAGAGTGAAACTGAAGGGTTAAATTTGACAGAAGTGAATTGGTTAACTAGCTTCACAATAAGAAGTTAGATACTACTGTACATTCTCCCTCCCTACATCAATAGTTAATTGCTCCATCTGCACTCTGGTAGAGTATAAGGAGTTTCTCTCTTAAAAGCTTGAATCAGTGAAATTAAGAATTTTGTCAGGGATATAAGGTCAGAGGTAAAGTACTGCAATGAAAACAGATAAAATGGAAGTCTACAGAGTAAACAGAGAGACCTCCTGATTTCCTGATCTACAAGACTTCAAGTATATTGTTAGCCAAGCTAATATCCTTCCAGGAAGAAGATGAAGAATTCTTTTCCTAGGAAAATTGATTGGCCTAAGGAAAAAACTCTAGAAATAAGACACCATGCAGAGGTCTGTTTGCCAGTGAAATGGCCGCTATTAGGTGTGATGGAGATAAGTCATACTTTCAGTGTAGACCCTTCTGGTACATACAAACATAAATTGCCTAATCTATCTTGTGTATCTCCTTAAATGTCAGAGAAAATCCAAGTATCCTGAGGCTATTAGGAAAATCCTCTAATGTAGAAGTCAGAGAACTTCTACATTAGATCATGTTAAAAAATAATAATAATGGAAAAAGAGATCATACAATAGTCTTACACAAATATTCCTATATAAATCTCATATGTATCAATCAGATTGATATATAATATATAGATAGAATAACCTTAAACTGATTAGACAGCACACCTGACAAACAAAGAAATAAGCTCCTTGTATGAAGAGTTAGAGGAGCTACTCTACGTCCAAGGTCAGAAGGGGCAGCCATGGGAGATACCCCTCATCCAAGGTAAGGAGCAGTGGCTGCACTTTGCTGGAGCAGCCATGAAGAGATACCCCACTTCCAAGGTAAGAGAAACCCAAGCAAGATGGTAGGTGTTGCGAGAGGCATCAAAGGGCAGACACACTGAAACCATAATCATAGAAAACTAGTCAATCTAATCACATGGACCACAGCCTTGTCTAACTCAATGAAACTAAGAAATGGCATGTGGGGCCACCCAAGACAGGCGCGTCTTGGTGGAGAGGTCTGAAACAATGTGGTCCACTATGAAGGAAATGGCAAACCACTTCAGTATTCTTGCCTTGAGAACCCCATGAACAGTATGAAAGGCAAAATGATGGGATATAGAAAGAGGAACTCCCCAGGTTGGTAGATGCCAAATATGCTACTGGAGATCAATGGAGAAATAACTCCAGAAAGAATGAAGAGACAGAGCCAAAGCAAAAACAATACCCAGCTGTGGATGTGACTGGTGATAGAAGCAAGGTCTGATACTGAAAAGAGCAATATTGTATAGGAATCTGGAATGTTAGGTTGATGAATCAAGGCAAATTGGAAGTGGTCCCACAGGAGATGGCAAGAGTGAACGTTGACATTCTAGGAATCAGTGAACTAAAATGGACTGGAATGGGTGAATTTAACTCAGATGACCACTATATCTACTACTGCGGGCAGGAATCCCTTAGAAGAAATGGAGTAGCCATCATGGTCAACAAGAGTCCAAAATGCAGTACCTGGATGCAATCTCAAAAATGACATAATGATCTCTGTTCGTCTCCAAGGCAAACCATTCAATATCACAGTAATCCAAGTCTATGCCCCGACCAGTAACACTGAAGAAACTGAAGTTGAACAGTTCTATGAAGACCTACAAGACCTCTTAGAACTAACACCCAAAAGAGATGTCCTTTTCATTAAAGGGAATGCTAAAGTAGGAAGTCAAGAAGCACCTGGAGTAACAGGCAAATTTGGCCTTGGAGAACGGAATGAAGCAGGGCAAAGGCTAATAGAGTTTTGCCAACAGAATGCACTGTTCATAGCAAACACCCTCTTCCAACAACACAAGAGAAGACTACACATGGACATCGCCAGATGGTCAACACCAAAATCAGATTGATTATATTCTTTGCAGCCAAAGATGGAAAAGCTCTATACAGTCAGCAAAAACAAGACCAGGAGCTGACTGTGGCTCAGATCATGAACTCCTTATTGCCAAATTCAGACTTAAATTGAAGAAAGTAGGGAAAACCACTAGACCATTCAGGTATGACCTAA